>JADLZN010005776.1:0-383766 GCA_018155175.1 Sinocyclocheilus anophthalmus
GTGTCATTATTACAGATTGGAGAGGGAGATTCAATTGCTGTAAGTTTGCTGAACGCTCATAGTGCATATGTTTGTATGCTTAACTTTAACCATGAACCTCTTCTTGTTCTTCAACAGCTATGAGCTGCCCACCCAACAGTCATTATGAGGCTTGTGCGTCTCCGTGTCCAGCGACGTGTCCGTACCCAAATCAGCAGCCAAATTGCACTGATACCTGTGTGGAAGCCTGTGTGTGTGACAGCGGATTTGTCCTCAGCGCTGGCACTTGTGTGCCCACCAATCAATGTGGCTGCTTCTATGAAGGCGCTTACTACCAACAAGGTCAAAGTTTCTGGGCTGATGAGCAGTGTCATCAGCTTTGCGAGTGTGACCGCAACTTAAGTGCTGTGGTGTGTCGTGAATCTTCCTGTGCTGTCGGTGAGAGCTGCTCGATTGTTAATGGAAGTCGCAGATGTCGGCCAGTGAGTCGCGCCGCCATATGCATAGGCTCAGTAGACCCACATTACCGCACATTCGACGGATTCCATTTTGACTTCCAGGGCACGTGTGTGTATCAGTTGGCAGCCCTGTGCATTCATAATGCGAGTCTTGTCCCTTTTAACGTGACAGTTAAGAATGATCATCGTTGGAGCAGCGCAGTGAGCTTCACTAACACTGTCAATGTGACTGTGAATGGATTCACCATCACATTGACCAGAGAACATCCGTATCAATTACTGGTGAGTGCAGTCACATAATATACACTAGCAGGGTTGAGAACCATTCAGAATCAGTTCTATTTGAAAAAAAGATATATCTATATAAAAAACTTAATGATGTTTGTTTCCAATCATTCACACACTGGCATAGAGTATTTTAACAGGGAATAGAATGAATCTGTTTTTTTTTGTAACACTGTTAATTATTTTATTTGTTGCACTAATGAATATGCATTACAAAACAGACTAGTGTAGTTCAAATCCCCAAACAAATGACTCTGAGTTAGTTCTTTTAGTGAATCAAATCCATCCTGGGAAATGACCAGTATAGTACGATCCAAGAAACGACTGAGTTGGGTGCTTTTTAGTTAATCCATGAAAAGGCCAAGTTATTGGATTGCACTAATGTGGAACAGTATTAAAACATCTGGTAAACAACAGTTATTGAAGGGGTCATATGATGCAATTTCAAAAATTTCCTTTCTCTTTGGAGTGTTACAAAATCTTGGTGCATAAAGAAGATCTGTAAAAATGCAAAGACTAAAGTCTCAAATCCAAAGAGATATTCTTATAAAAGTTAAGACTTGTCCACGCACTCCTAAAACGCCTCGTTCTAACACGCCACCACATATCTACATCACTATATGGGAAGATTTGCATAACACCGCCCAAAAAGCAAAGAAAGAAGGCATAACTTTGATTCTCACTGTAGTATTGTCCTGCCTCCGCCCGCCATGCCGTGCGCGCTGTGTGTTTCCCCAGATTTGAAAGCAAAATACTTTGTTGGCCTCCAAAAGAGGACTAGAAATCTGTGGTTAAGTTGTAGTTACAACACTGTTCCAGAACACTTCAAACCAAAAATTCAGGAGGCAGGCGCGGTTTACTGATCCTGGGAGAGTAGACTACAAATGCCGGCTGTTCTGACTCACAGCCTGTAAGTACGTTTTCGTATTGAAACATTTGCCACTGATGATTCAAACGCGAGTTTTGAGCAGTGTAGAGTAGACTTATTGTTTGTCCTTTCTCCGATCACAAACGCAGACATGGATTTATGTTTACGCGGCACAATGCAACGCAACGCGTAAAATGACAGTATAAGTCATTATAATCAGTAATTATGTCCCCACTGGATGCAACAAATGCCTCGTTTGTAATGGGTTTCATTGGTTTTGTCTCATCTTGCTGGTACACGGCATCACAGTATGGTAAGTGGCATAACATTTCCATCACACGCTTGAAGTATTCGGCCAATCACAATGCAATGGATAGCTGGCCATCCAGCGTACACCTCACTTTTCAGACCGATAAGCTTTATAAAAATCGACACGTTTCAAAAAGGCAAGGCATAGAGGAGAAACAACAATGTACAATATGTGGAAAATAATGTAATTTAAACCGCATAAAACACATTTCATTACACCAAATACACAAAATAGGGTTCCACGTAAATATGACGCCTGTAATCACTTTTTTTCCCACTGAATTGTGTTGAGTATTACAATTAAATGGAATTTTTTCAAGGTTTTTTTTTGTTTTTTTTTTAAATACTAAAAGATTTATGAATGGAACTTTTAAAGCACCGGAATTCAAATTAGAATTGGAACTGGAATTCTTTTTTTTTTATGTTTCCCAGGCCTACACACTATTTAAACTGTTTCAATGAAATGAGCACTTCTGTAATAGTAAACAAATGCGTTTTAATTTCTCTTTAGTTTGATGGCCAGCTAGCAGAACTTCCCTTTTGGATTCAAGATGTGTTTGTAGTTGTCCGGAGCGGTAACATTGCTGTTGTGAAGACAAACTTTGGTCTCCAGGTGACCTTTGACTGGTCCAATGTGGTGAGCGTCACTTTGCCTAAGAATTACAGTGGTGCAGTCTGTGGACTCTGTGGAAACTTCAACGATGTTGCTCAGGATGACCTTGCAATGCACAATGGTATGATGGCACCCAATGCCAGTAGTCTGGGACAGAGCTGGCAGGTTGCTGCAACACCTGGCTGTTCCTCCGCTGGTTGTGTTGGCGCTGGATGCTCAACCTGCACTGCGACCCAGAGGGAGAACGCCCAGCGCTACTGTGAGATCATCACAAACCGGACAGGGCCTTTCAGAGAATGTCATGCTCAGATTGATCCCAGATCTTACCTAGAGGATTGCATATTCGACACCTGCCACTTCCAAGGACATCAGGTTGTGTTGTGTGACGCAGTGGCAGCCTATGCATCTGCTTGTCAGAGTCAAAATGTCACGATTCACCCGTGGAGAAATGCTACATTCTGTCGTAAGTAACTAACGGATTTTTTTGTTTGTTTTTTATGAATATGAAGCTGAATATGTGTGCATTATGAAAATAAAATGAACAGTGAAACTGTTTCAATAACTGAGCCCAAATCAGTGTTACTCTTGTGGACAAAATTACTGCCAAACATGTTAATTAACATTTATTTATGTTTTATTTCAATAGCACAGGCTTTGGGTTTTTTGGTTTTTGTTAAATGTTAAATGAATAAAATCTTTGAATATTTGGTTTAATATTGCATTTATTTAACAAAAATTTTATTTTCTAAAATTACATGCTAATTTAGTCAAGGTATATTCATTATTTTACTCAACGTAAAGCGTTTTTTCAAAAGCAGTGCTGATTTATCATTACTTATGTACTATTAGTCATTTTAGTATGTATGTGCTTTTGTCAGTTTTATTCATGTTTTATTGCTATGTACTGTAGCTTAAATTTGTTTTTATTTCAGTATTTATATTTGTGTTTTAGTTTTAGTAAGTAGTTTTTCCTTTTTTCTGTTTTTTTTCTGTTTTATTTCTATTAATTTTTTTTTTTCAAAAATACGAAAGAAAAAAATTTTTAGTTAACATTTGAGCATTTGGCAGCAACTTATCCAAAGCGACTTCAAGGTACACATTTGATCAATTCCTGTTTTTTCCTGGGAATCGAACCCATGATCTTGGCATTGCTAGGGCCATGCTCTAATGTTAACAATAACAACACCGTTCAAAAGACAAAAACTGAATGAAATAAAAATGAACACTGTCTCTGATCTATCACAGCTCCATCCTGCCCACCCAACAGCCACTACAACCCCTGTGCTCCAGGCTGTACCGAGACCTGCGTTAATCTCTCGGTGCACAACTGCAGCAGACCCTGTGCTGAGGCTTGCCAGTGTGATCGGGGTTACATCTTGAGCGGCCAAACCTGTGTGCCACAAGCAGAATGTGGCTGCTTCTATCGGGGACGCTATTATAACAAACACCAGATGTTTTACACCCATGAGCAATGCTTAGAGCGCTGCGTGTGTGGACGAAATGGAACAGTTTCCTGCCAGAAATCAAGTTGTGCTCCAGGAGAAGCTTGCAGGGTGGTGGATGGAGTATTGGGATGCCACCCTGTCAGTTATGGAAGATGTGTGGCGACTGGTGACCCTCACTATTTTTCTTTTGATGGCAGAATGTTTGACTTTCAAGGCACATGGGTTTATACACTCGCTAAGGTATGTGATCGGGCTGAAGGACGGCCGGTGAATTTTTCTGTGGACACACAGAATGAGCAGATTGGAAACAGAAGGGTTTCTGGCATCAAGAACTTGACTGTGACTGTTTACAACCTGACAATTAGCATCAGAAGAGGTGAACACTGGAGAGTCATCGTAAGTCTTCATTAGTTGCCTCAAAGATTTTTTTTAAATAGTACAAACAGTTTCCACAAACATATTAAGCAGCAAAGTTTTTCAACATTGATAATATAAGAAATTTTTCTTAAATAATGTACAAAAAAGGAAAAAAATTACATTGTAAAATATATTCAAATAGATTTTTTTTTAAATGTAAAAAACTCTAACCTGATAATACTATACTAATAAAAAAAAACTGTTTCTTGAGCAGCAAATAAGACTATTAGAAAAAAAGGAAAAAAAATACGTTTAAAAATATATTCGAATAGAAAAATTATTGTAAACTAAAAAGTCAAAATTACATTATAATATTACAATATTACTGTTAACACTTTATTTTAAAGACCAATACTCACTATTAACTAGTTGCATATTACCATGCATATTACCATATTAAACATTACATATTGGCTGTTTATTAGAATAAGGCACATTTTAATGCCTTATTCTGCATGACCATACTTTAGATCCCTTACTCCGACTCAAAACCTAAACTTAACAACTACCTTACTAACTATGAATAAGCAGCAAATTAGGAGTTGTTCAAGGAAAACTCTTAGTTAATAGTGAATATGCATTCCATATTCTAAAGTGTTACCGTTTTTGCTGTATTTTTGAATTTAAATGCACTTAAATGCGCTGTGGTGAGCATAACAACTTCTTTCAAAAACATAAATAACGACATAAAAACTATTAAAAAAAAAAATAATAATAATTACATGACCCAAAACTTTGAATGGTAGTTTTACTATTATAAAAGAATGTGGATAGGTAAAATAAGATAAGATTCCCAAGATTTTGATGAACTAAACCAATATGAAAGAAATTGGAAAAAGGAAAGTAAAAATAAAGTTAAGTGTAAAGAATGTTCTGTATGTTATGCTGGTTCCACTTTTTTTCCAATTTTAATGAAAGAAAAATTATGCTGAAATCATATTTGCTGTTGGTTCTCTTTGACAGGTGAACAAAGAATTTGTCACCCTGCCTTCATCTTTTGGCCATCAAGTCACCATTAACCGGGTTGGTCAAAAAATCCAAGTGCAAACTGATTTTGGCTTGAAGGTTCTGTATGACGCCAGTTACCACACAGAAGTCCATGTACCCTCAAACTATCAAGGCCACATGTGTGGACTGTGTGGAAACTACAATGGCAACCCAGCAGATGACTTCTTGTTGCCCAATGGCACACAAAGCACCAGTGTCAATGCATTCGGACAGGCGTGGGCATTGCCAGCAACTGGTGTTCAGAGCGGAGGTGCAAGTTCCCCGCAGCAGTGCGATCAGACCAAAGCTGAGAGTTACCGCAGAGGTGATGCCTGTGGCCTTATGGCAGCTGTCACTGGTCCGTTCAGTGCCTGTCATGATCGAGTGAATCCTGAGCAACATGTGATTAACTGTGTATTTGACATGTGTGTTATGGATGGAGACAGAGCGATGCTGTGTGAAAATCTTCAGGCTTATGCCATTATTTGCCAACAAGCCGGGATACAAATCATGCCATGGAGAAATAGTTCATTCTGTCGTAAGTTTGTAAATCTGTTCTTCTGTTTCTCATTGCTTTTAAGTTATGTATTATAATCGTTTTGCTTCATATATACACCGGTGGCCAAAAGTTTGGAATAATTTAGATTTTCTAATTATTATTTTCTGTTGTGGTCACCAAGGCTGCATTTATTTCATAAAAAAATACAGTAAAAACAGACATATTGTGAAATACTATTAAAATTTAAAACAACTCTTTTCTATTTTAATATATTTAAAAATATATTTACTATATGTTCAGCCCTTATCAGTGTCACAGATCCTCAAGAAATCCTACTAATATGCAGATTGATGTAAGAAATTGTATTATATTAATGTTAAAAAACAGTTTTCGACTTAACAGTTGTGAAAACAGTGTACATTTTTTTTTAGATCTTGATTTAAGAGGAGTTCAGTAACAAAATATTTGATATAGAATATTTTTGTAGCATTATAAATGTCTTTATTGACACTTTTGATCAATTTAACGTGTCCTTGCTGAAAAAGTCTGAATTTTTATCGTACTTGTTTCTGAGCATCAGCAAATCAGCATATTATATTGATTTCTGAAGGATCATGTGACATGTGAAAATTCATGTGAAAATTCAGCTTTACATCACAGAAATAAAATACATTTTAAAATATAAAATATAAAATAATTTACAAATACATAACATAATAAAAATAGAAAAAGTTATGTAAAGTCGATACTATTTTACTGCTTTTAGTGGTTTTTTGTTAGTTATTTATTTATTTAATAAAATGCAGACTTGGTGAGCATAGATGGATCCAAAATACAAAAAGACCCCAATCTTGTGAAGGTTAGTGTATATACTCTATAACTTTTTTTAAATGATGACAATTACCTGATGCATGTTATTTTATATGTATTTTTGCATTTTCTTTTTTTTAAGTGGTGGACTGTCCAGCTAACAGTCACTATGCACAGTGCTCTAATAACTGTGCCAACACCTGTGCCAGCCTCAGTGGCTCCGTTAACAACTGCCCAGATATTTGCATGGAAGGCTGTCAGTGTGATGAAGGTTTGCTCTCAGATGGTAACGCGTGTGTACCTGTGGGAGACTGTGGATGTGTCCATAATGGCAAATACCTAAAGGTGAGATTTAATGCTTCTCATACATCAAGTGATTGTAACTGTGTCTGATAAGAGCTTCTCATATACTTTTCAGAGCTGCTTATCCTCAGATTTTTCCTAAAATTATGATTTCAGCCATTAGAAACTTCTACAGTTTGCATTGCAAGAGTGCAATCTTTTCTCTACTCTTTCCACTTAGGTTGGCGAAGTCTTAGTGACTGACACCTGCAACATGAAGTGTGTGTGTCGTGCCACTGGGCTGCTTGAGTGTGTGAACCAAACCTGTGCCAGAGGAGAGATCTGTGAAGTTCGGGATGGTCAACGAGATTGTTACACTGATCAAGGCCACTGTGTATTTGATGCCAATGACCAGTTGCAGTCCTTTGATGGTGTGAAGGGGACGGTGGAGCGGCCGGGAGCCTTTCAAATGGCTTTCTTATGTGATCAAGAGTCTCCTGACTGGTTCCGTGTGGTGTTAGATGTACATGCATGTGCTAGGAATGATTCTGGTAATGTGACAATGGTCCACGTCTTCTTCCAGGACATGATCATTACGGTCAACAATCAGTGGCACAGCTGGGTCAGTGGAAAAAAATATTTTAAGATTCTATAGTATTTCTTCTCTACATCAACAGCAGTGTTAAAATATTTGATTTGACACAAAGAAACTGTTGAAAACATTTCTCTCATTCTCTCAACAGGTGAATGGAAAGAAGATCTCATATCCCTTTATGCCTAAAGAGGGAGTGTCAGTCTCATACACAAATGAGGCTGTGGTCATTGAGAAGGTGTCTACCATGAGACTGACTTACTCTGGCACTGGAGAGGTTGTGTTATCCATAAGCACAGTCCTGACAGACCAGGTTTGTGGTGCCTGTGGCAACTTTAATGGAGTTACTGCAGATGATATGACGACTTCTGATGGGAGAAACTCCACTATGATGTCTCTAGTTGCATCATCCTGGCACGCTGAAGACTTCTTTACATGGTAAGTACTTGATGTATCATTGTTGTTTGCTTATGACATCTGTGCTAGTTTAGACACCTTAAAGCCATTACACAGAATATACTGTAACTAATGCCTTCATCATATGGACATTGCAAAATAAATCACATTGATCGCATTCCATTAAATGTTAACCTATTTTTTCGCATATGCTTTTATTACAGTGATGTGTAACAAAACTGAGAGGAAGATTTTGCTACTCCAGGTGATTTTTATCTAATAGAGGAATTGTAAATTGTATTTAATTGCACATTGGGGCTTAGAATGACGCTTTGGTGTAAAATTAAAGATGTCTGCATACATACTCAGTATGTTTTTAGTCTGATCTTATTACTGCACTTTTATGATTTGTGATTAAGCACATTAAAATACACATCTGAAATCTACCTCCAAAATGTGTCATCTTTTTTTCCATCTTGATTATGACTATGTACACAAAGCCCCAGTAAATAGCAGCAAATAGCAATTCCTTACTTGAGCATCCTGGTTTTCAAAACGCCATCCAACTTATAACCTTTCAGCCTATTAAGTAGTCCTGCTGGATGAAAGTCACATAACTTATTTAATATTCATGAGCAAATGTTTGGTCAATTTCGGAGTTAACTCTTTTAAGCCATTTTAAGTTTGCCACCACTGCAAGAGTGAGTATCACGGCTTATGTTTCTTTGTAAGTGTAATGGGATTTCTGTGCACTCTGGATTTTTATTTTTTTTTTATGAATTGATTTTATACATTAGGGTGATTACAGTTAGACTTTATTTAAATTAGATATTAAAATACACTATAGATATTATTTAAAATTAAGTCACAAAAAAGTCACATGTATGTTATGATTTACTTTTTGTTGTATATCAGCATGGCTGTGATTCAGCCATAGGTCAGTGATTCTCAAAGTTTCCTGGGGACCCCCAACCACTGCACATTTTGTATGTCTCCATCATCTATCACACCTGATTCAACTCATCAGCTATAAAATCAGGGAGACAGAAATTTATGCAGTGGTGTGGGGGTCCAGGGCAGCTTTAAGAAACCACTGCCTTATACACATCATGTGAATACAGATATATCGCTCGAGTACGAGATTGATATTGCGTTTATACAACAGTTTGATGGTACAAGTGTGAATAAAAAATAGACGACAACGGAGTGTCTTTAAAACCCTATTTTGTGTGGAACAACGTCCTTCGGCCACTGTTTCAAATCTCAAGTTTGATAGTTTAACAGCTGAGCCCAAGACTCACTACTATTTTTTTTTTTTTTTTTTTTTTTTTTTTTTTTTTTTTTTTTTTTTTTTTTTTTTTTTTTTTTTTTTTTTTTTTTTTTTTTTTTTTTTTTTTTTTTTTTTTTTTTTTTTTTTTTTTTTTTTTTTTTTTTTTTTTTTTTTTTTTTTTTTTTTTTTTTTTTTTTTTTTTTTTTTTTTTCCTTTTTTTTTTTTTTTTTTTTTTTTTTTTTTTTTTTTTTTTTTTTTTTTTTTTTTTTTTTTTTTTTTTTTTTTTTTTTTTTTTTTTTTTTCTTTCTTTTTTTTTTTTTTTTTTTTTTGTTTTTTTTTTTTTTTTTTTTTTTTTTTTTTTTTTATTCGAAAATGCTAGGACTAGTACTAAGGAACGTTGAGCTGCTTATGTATTACTGTTTTACAAGCTCACTGTATATGTAAGTATATGAGCGAGAGATGGAATGAGCGAGTTGGTTCCTGCATCTGATACAGATAATTTTTTAGCTCACATCACATTTATAAAGCGTTACTTTGAAAAAAATGGGGTTCCCGATGAGGAAAGCGAATCTTTGGAGTTGCATATTGTTAAGGGTGATCTGATGACAGTGATGCTCATGCATTGGTTTGCTACATATTACAAGGTGTTGTGGAAAGTTAGGGAATGGGCACTCACGGATGTTGTATCGAAAGGATCAATCCTCACATAAAAATATCGATTCTAAAGTGCTTTTTTTTTAAACATTAATTTGATTTACTTATCAAGAAATTCAGTGCATAAAAAAAGCTTCTAAGTATATTAGCGAATAATTGTGTAGGATAGAACCATTTCTCCTGCTCATTGGAACACACACCATGATGGTTCGTTTTCAGCAATCACAGACAGCGTTCGCTGCTGACTCATGGCTCAGTCACAGTGTTTGTTCAAATAGGGCTGCGTTTCCCAAAAACATCAGAAGCGTAAGTAGATTTTATGAAACCATTGCCACATTATTACATTAGCCTACATAACATTGTTACTATATATAAAATTAATTCTGAAAAGTGCATCACGGTTTTCACACAAATATGAAGCAGCAATAATAAATGTGTCTTGAGCAGCAAAGAATGATATTAGAATGATTTCTGAAAGATCATGTGGACACTCAGGGAATGGAGTAAATGAGGCTGAACATTCAGCTTTGTCACCACAGGAATAAATAGCATTTTTAAATATATTAAAACAGAAAACATGTATTTTGCATTGTAATGTTATTTCACAATATTGCTGTTTTACTGTTTTTTTTTATTGTTTTTTTTCAAAATAATTGCAGCCTTGGGAGCATGAGACATTAAAAATATGACAAACTCTCACTGACCCCAAACTGTGGTGTACTGGAAATATTATTTTCAATTGGATGTTAACAGTCAAATGGATTGTGTGATGTTCTGTAATTGCTGTTAATAAATATGCTAAAGTTTCACCTTTAGGGGTACAACAGCCTGGTAGCCTTTTACAAAAATTAACCATGGTTTTATTACTGTAACCACAGTTTACCACCGTATTTGTAGTAAAACTGCAGTAACCTCAAATTTACCATGGTAATAATATAATATAATAATAATAATAATAATAATAATAATAACAATAATAATATAAAATGATACTTATGGCACACCATGTTTATTTTTCATGAGGTATCCTCAAAGGTGCACATTTGTAACTTATCTACCCTTAAAGCATGCAGACTTGTATGGTACTAATATGCTCACTTGTAGGGGTATAGTTGCACCTTTGAGGTCACTGCCCCAGTGAAGGGCTAAAATACAATTATAGTATATTTTATTTCTGAAAGTGTAAACAAAAAAGGCCTATGAAATGTAAAAAAAAACATGGCTTTAAAATCTAATATTAAGTGAGTATAATTACTGATTATATTCTTTTAATAATTTAAAAGATCAGTTTAGTTTAGAGGTATCGGTATCGTTATCGATGATACTGGGTTTGAAAATATCGGTATCGGATCGAAACTAAAATAAGAGGTATCGCCCATCCCTAGTGAGAAGTAGGGAACTATTTAATATTAAAATATCTTTCAATATAAAAGTCTGTACTGCTTACTTGTAAAAACAGTCACTCATCGCCATCTAATGGCAGAACAATGTAACTAAAATCACCATCACGAACACACACACCGTTTCTCAATACTAAATACTATTATTAAATACTATTATTTATATAAAATATATTTAAATAATAAAACCTTTAATAAACAACAACAGTCATCATTAAAAGTTGCTAAGCTATTCAGGCAAAAGTACAAAAGCAGCCTGATATACAGCATTAAAGTTATATAAAAATATAAAGTTATGAGACTTTGCCCTCAGCCAAAACTATTTGCTCTAGAACAAATAATAGATTAATGAGACCAAAGATTGCCTGTTAGATTTACCAAAAACAAATGATATCTCATGTTTAACCACATCAGACATCAGAGCCAGGGGCAGATTCCAGAAGAACTGGTGGAGGAAAGGCTGCTCTCGTCAGGTTCATAAGTGCTAAACGGCCGCTGACGCCCTGAAGCTCAAATCTCTGAAAATGTTGAAGCACAAATTTTCAAATAGACATTATCTATATTAACAAACTGCATATCTGAAGTCTAAATCACTACATTTTGACCTAAAAAACCTAAAACAAACTACATTATTTTTTTATTATAGTGGATTTGGGCATCTGCCATGACATTTGCTGTGAGAAATACTGCAAGCAGAGTGATACAAACAAACAGTAAAATGGTTGGAGTTCTGTTATCACTAGAATATTGCATGGCTGGAAAAGGCTCTCAGCCTATCAGATTTGAGGAACAAAAAGAATGTGTGTGTGTGTGTGTGTGTGTGTGTGTGTATACTGCATTCCAAATAAAGATAAAAAATAAAAGAAGTTAATTTCAAGATCCTTCATAAAATATAATTCCTAATTATATAGATATATATCTATAATATATATGAGTGTGATGTGGATTTGCTTTGTTTTTCCTGTAGAGGTTATATCTTTCTGTATTTTATGTAATTGTTAATTGTTTATGGATAAGAATAATATAAAAAAGGTTAGAGATCCAAACCAGACCATCAGCTGTGAGCCAAAGTGAGTACACACCATAAAGCCACTCCCTTGAAATCGTCTTGCTTCAAATTAGCATGTTGCAATGAAAAAGAATTGAGGCAAAATTGCCCCACCTTTTGCTGAATTATTTATTTATATTACATTAGACTATATGAATGATAATTAGTTATAATATATAATATATCTGTTAATTATTATAGAATGACAGTAATATTAAACTTTGCATTGTAAATTAATTTAAAATATACATAGTTATTATAAAATAAGATTAATAGATAAGTTTTAAATGGTAACTTGTTTTCTTTGAGCTTTTGTGAAACTATTATAAATGATTAAATTCTTGATTCGCTGATATTTCTTTCCACTGCCTTCCAAGACTTTCGCTGTGACCATTTTCACAGTGTACATTCTGTATTGTAAATGCATTTAAAGTCATTATTTTTTTAATAATGAAACTCCTAATCTTAGTGTGTGTGTGTGTGTGGGTGGGGGGGGGGGGGGGGTTGAAGTGGGAACGGTTTTAGTGTAGTCCCGCGTCATGCTACTCATAAGGTTTAGCTATTTATTGTTTGCTTATATGTTTATTTTTGTAAAATGATCTTTTGTGCTATCATTTAACATCAAATTCAACAAAATGTACCACAATTAAGTCTACAATAAAACGTGATCAATTCATCTGGTAAAGGTGGTCTTGAGTAGTTAAAATTTTTTTATATATGTTACTGCTGGTGTTTTCTATTCTTTTCATCACAAACTCTGGATGAAACTATGAATTTACAGAGAACGTTTATATCGACTGTTGTGAGCCTGCTAAACCTGGGGCCTATACCATGCCGGATTAGCTAGCTAGCCAGGTAAATTTCAGTTTAGTTTGCACCAATCCTGGGTTTTAGGTACCATGAAAGTGGCTTGGCTTTTAGTGGCTTTTTCATTGCCATAGTAACTTACACTGCACAGCTAACCTGCTCCAGGGCAGGTTATGTTCTGGGTAAGAGATCTCAAACTGAAATTGGACCAATCAGATGTGAGCAAATTGACACATGTTTGACACAAAAAATAAATAAATAAATCACTCCCCCAGTTTCTCTTCCTACAAATTAAAGGTCACTATAAAGTACATAAAATTACAACAAAATTATCTGGCTTTAATGATAATTACAATTTACACATGATTTATAATATGAATATATTATTAATCCATTACACAAAGCACTTTAGTGAACAATTAATATAGTGTATTTATTGTAAAGGAAAAAAAAATACAATATATATATATATATTATATATATACAGATAAAGAATATAACTACGCGGTAGAATCAATAGATAACGCTTCAAAAATGGCTACATGTGACCTTACATGTTCAAGTCTCTATCGCTATATATTATCAACTATAGTAAACTAACTTCAGAAGTTTCATTTGTGACTGCACTAATAAAGCCAGAAAATTTATTTTATTTGTCCTATTTCATGGACAAGTACTTCAATGTAAATGCATTTAAATTCCTTATATTCTTTAATCTCTCATCCTGTAACAAAAGAGTTTTGAATCGCGGCTCTCTGGCGTGAAGGAATAACACTTGCTTGTGTTGCAAAGGGTAGGGGGTTCGTATGTGCCACAGCGCCACAAAAAGCACTTTGTTTTAATTTATGTTTCCTGTTTATTTGAAACTTCCCAAAACGCATTAAACATTCATGAAAGATCTTGATTCTAACCATTAAAGATTCTGTTGATCAAGTGGGCGATGGTCAAAGTAACTTATAATGTAATCTATTAATATGCCATTAAAATTACTGTCTGTTTCTTAAAGCTGCAGTCCGTAAATTTTTGCCTCTTTGTCGCCATCTGTGTTTGAAAACCTGCAATTGCAGCTGGGTGTGCGCCGACACGGCTCCAGCGCGATGAATCTAATGTTTGGAGTGTGTGGCAGTCAGTCACCGCATCGGAGTGGATATTCACTGTACTTCGCAATCACAGATTATAGCCTACGTCTTGGAATTTATGAGCCAAATTAGAATTTTCACTGGATATTGTCATCTGAGTCAAGTAAGTAACAAGTCTGCCACGTTTGTTCTGACCAACTGAGGAAAAAAGCATTACAATAAATCACGCTACCAATGGTGATTAAATCTAAAGATCGGTTAGCTCATATCACATAAAACCATGCAAATTATTATTATTGTTATACTTTATTCTCAACATCAGCATTGCCTATAGTGTGTATTAGCATGTAGATTTCAATTTATGTTCAGTCTAATTTCTAATTGTTCTTCCCTCTTTCCTTCCCTATTTGTCATACCATTCGAATTTCATATTAGGAAATTATTTTAACCCAAAAAGCAAATTATGCTCCCTTCGAACTGGTTGTCTTTAAAATACAAATCTTGTGTAATCCCAGGCTATCTGTAATCAGAAGCACATTTAAAACTGCAATAAAATTTAATTTCAGTCACATGTGTTTCATAAACACATAATCCATTCTGGATTACAGTCCACCATCAAAATTATACATTTAATTATTCTGGCTGCTTTGAGAAAAGGCTATAAACGATCGGCCATCTGCAGGATCCTCACATGTGATAGCCTGGTAGCCTGGACAACTTCTTTATGTTTAAAGACCTTATGTAATGACGCAGCACCATGCTCGAATTTCCCGCAAAAACCTATCCATACCACTCAAATTAGAAAACATTATTATAAAATAACCGTTGTGAATCGGGCTAAAGTAAGGCGATAGTTTTGAACACTGGCTGGTTATGTACTTGCTCAAATATTGATTTCGGATCATTTGCGGACTGCAGCGTTAATTAACAGATATGGGTGTATGCATAAACATATATTTAATACGACTGATTTATATGTATGTAATGTGGTGTTTTTTTAATGATACATGGTTCCCTGTCTTTTATTGTTGTAATTGTTCAGTTTACATGTAGTGTCAGGGTACCTTGCCTCTAGGTCTCTCTGCCTTGTATGTGTCTGTTATGATTGGTAGTCTTAGCATGTGTTCTTGTTCCCATGGTTTTTTCTCATGTAATGTGACCCTCTTGTTTCCTATAAGTCGGTTCATGTTCCCATTGTGCCATTGTTGTGTAGTGAATGTATTTAACCGATGTTGGTGAGTCTGTTCATGTTGAGTCAAGTCTAGTCTAGTCTAGTCTGTTCAAGTCAAGTCAAGTCAAGTCAAGTCAAGTCAAGTCAAGTCAAGTCAAGTCAATTCAAGTCAAGTCTGTGTCTTGTTTGTATTGTTTGGATGTTTGGATCACTCTGTAAATAAACTGCACTTGGGTTCTCACTACACTCGCCTTCAGTGGACTGAATCTTTACAGAATACACGACCACCACAATGAACCCAGCAGTTTCCCGCCTCCTCTGCCTTCGTCAAGGTGACAGGCCTATTGAGAATTATGTTATTGAGTTTCTTGAACTTTCCAACCATGTGGATTTTAATGACTTGGCGCTCAAAGACATTTTCCGTCATGGGTTAAACGAGCCCATTTGCTCCCAGCTTCCTGGGGGAAAGTTTCACTGGTCCCTTGCCGAGTATATAGACTTTGCTCTGAGGTTGATTAAATCTAAAGATCGGTTAGCTCATATCATATCAAACCATGCAAATTATTATTATTGTTATACTTTATTCTCAACATCAGCATTGCCTATAGTTTGTATTAGTGTGTAGATTTCAATTTCTGTGCAGTCTAATCTCTAATTGTCGTACCATTCGAATTTCATATTAGGAAATTATTTTAACCCAAAAAGCAAATTATGCTCCCTGGTTTGCCACGCCTGAGTCCCCGGCCAAGATGGCTGCCACGGCTGAGTCCCCAGCCAAGATGGCCGCCACGCCAAGATGGCCACCACACCTGAGTTTGGGCTTGGACTGAAAGGTCTGATTGTTAGTGTGATGGACCCACCTCTGATGTTGGTGTGAGCTGCAGGCATCCCGGCGACGTCAGCACTCTCAAGCCCTGCCATCTTAGAGGTCATGCCACACTCTGCGGCCCTTCCTGTAATAGCGGTCGCCATTTTGAGCATGTGGGCTGCACACACTCCAGAGGCCTCTTCTGTCCACGAGTCCGCTCCAGAGGCCTCTCCTGTCCACAAGTCCGCTCCAGAGTCCTCTCCTGTCCACGAGTCTGCTCCTGAGGCTTCTTCTGTCCACGAGTCTGCTCCTGAGGTCTCTCCTGTCCACGAGTCTGCTCCAGTGCCCTCTCCTATCCACAAATCCGCTGCAGAACCTCCAGAGGTGGCAGCATCCACTGCAGAACCTCCAGAGGTGGCGGCATCCGCTGCAGAACCTCTAAAGGTGGCGGCATCCACTCGAATTCACTGCCGCCCTGTCACGCACGGAGGCTGTTCCATGAACCACAGACTGCCCTGTCACGGCCACGGAAGCCGTTCTTGAACTCACCGTCTCTTACATTAGGGCGTCAGGAGCCGCCCTTAGAGGGGGGGATATGTAATGTCTGTTTTGGGTTTTGTTTCATGTTCTTTTTTTTCATGTCTTTTATTTTGTAATTTTTTCATGGTCCATGTTAGTGTCATGCTCCCTTGCCTCATGTCTCTCTGCCTTATGTATGTGTCATGTTCTGATTGGTAGCCTTAGTCATGTGTCTTGTTTCCCATTAGTTTGTTCTTGTCATGTGACCCTCTTGTTTCCTATAAGTAGCTTCATGTTCCCATTGTGCCCTCATCGTGTATTGAATGTATTTAACCCGCTGTTGGTGAGTCTAGTCTGTTGTGTCAAGTCTGCTCATGCTATGTCTGTTCAAGTCAAGTCAAGTCTGTGTCTTGGATTATTGTTTGGATGTTTGGATCACTCTGTAAATAAACTGCACTTGGGTTCTCACTACGCTCGCCTTCAGTGGACTGACTCTTCCAATTAATGTGAATTTAACATTGAAAGTTAATGTGAATAAAAGCATTGCAAGTTAGGGTACTAATCATAACACTTTAATTGTACAGAAAGAGAGCAAAGAACATTTACGTTATCAAAGAACATTTTCACTTCAGTTCAGTGAGTTCAAGCACTCTCAAAAACTCCCTTTAAAATCACTAAATCTGTTTACACTATGAAATTAATATCTGACAGGTTCGCACACACATTTGTACTTTGTTGTTTCTGACGAGAGAATTAGCCAGAAAGAGGTATTCAGACAGCGAACGAGTGAAGAAAACACGGCATTTTAGCGATGACTCATCTGAACACCTTTGAAATGATCCAAAAATCATCCAAATAAGAGAACCAAAGACTTAAATACTTCAGTTGTTGAATGAATTTATTTAATACAAGGAGTTTACAATTTGAGTTGAATAACTGAAACTTAATCTATTCTGCAATTTTGACTCGTCGTAATTGGAATTAAGGTATCTACAATGTGATTATGACTAGTCTTTATATGCATTGAAGATATCTACAATGTTATTTTGACTAGTCATAATATACATTCGAGATATCTACAATGCTATTACGACGAGTCATAATCTTCCATTGGAAAATATTTTCAGATATCTTCAAATGGGTTTTGACTATAGTAGAAATTGTAATTAAAGATATCTAAAAATTTATTTTGTACTAGGCGTAATTCTAATTAGAGATATCTCAAATTACAATTTAACTAGTAATAATTCAATTAGAGATATCTCTAACTGAATTACCACTAGTAAAAATTACAATTCGAGATATCTCTAACTGGTGTTTGACTAGTCATAATCAAATTCAAGATATCTTTAATTCATCATTTTTAAAGATATCCAAAATACATTTGTAGATATCTAAAAGTAATTTATTACTAGTCAAATTACAGTTGTAGATATCTTGAATTGGATTTTTGACTAGGCAAAACTTAATAAGAGATATCTTGAATTGGAATTCTTCATAGTCAAAACTCATTTAAAGATATCTGCAATTATGGATATCTCAATCAGATTTTTGACTAGGAAGATTTTTCTTCGGAGATATCTGCATTTAGCTTTGTGACTAGGAAGAATTTCAATGTAGATATCTGGAATTAACAATGTGACTAGTCAAAATTCCTTTATAGATATCTAAAATGAGCATGCAAATGTACCTTTGCTTAGCCCCACCTTAAACATTTTATTAACCAATCCTACCTTGGAAACTGTTGTCATCCGCCATTTTGTCTAAGAGTTGTATAATAAAGGTCCTGCGTCTTTGGGTCATTTTAAACTGTTTTATACAGAAGTAATTCAAAATTATGGAAATAAAAATTTAGCTGGAGCATGTGTAAAAGTGGTAGACTACACAGAGGACTCAGACAGGCTTTTGTCCTATTCTATATCGTAATGTTGAGACGTGCGTGCTGTGGATTAAATTGTGTTAGCCTTTATTTACAAACGAACACATGTAAAATCAATAGCTAAGGATTTGTATAGGCCTCATGTAAGCTGTTGCAACATTTGATATAATGTTAAAATAATAAATTGGTGCTCATCATTGAACACAGCAGAATATCATCATCATCATGGATCTCTTGCTATAATAAAATGCAATACTCCCACCTTGTGTGCAATTTCCTATGGAAGCTCGTTTACTCCACTAAATAAAGAAATAATTAATAAAAGCGCTTTTATTTCTGCAATTATGACTTTTTTTCTCGAATTGCACAGGATTTACAGCTAAACACAATGCGAAAGAATTGTGAGTATAAAGTTTATAACGCATTGTTAACTCGCAATTCTGAGGAAAGAAGTCAGAATTGTGAGATATAAAAAACAATGCGAGTTATAAACTTTATAACTCACAATTCTTCGCATTGTGTTTAGCTGTATCTTGCAATTCTGAAAAAAAAGTCAGAATGGAGAAAAAAAAGTCGTTATTTATTTATTAATTATTTATTTATTTAGTGGAGAAAACGAGCTTCCATAGGAAA
The DNA here is from genome assembly GCA_018155175.1 of Sinocyclocheilus anophthalmus. NCBI lineage: Eukaryota > Metazoa > Chordata > Actinopteri > Cypriniformes > Cyprinidae > Sinocyclocheilus > Sinocyclocheilus anophthalmus. Next base: position 19,209 of record JADLZN010005776.1, read on the forward strand.
TAGCACACAAGGTGGGAGTATTGCATTTTATTATAGCAAGAGATCCATGATGATGATATTCTGCTGTGTTCAATGATGAGCGCCAATGTATTCTTTTAACATTATATAAAATGTTGCAACAGCTGACATGAAGCCTATACAAATCCTTAGCTACTGATTTTACATGTGTTCGTTTGTAAATAAAGGCTAACACAATTTAATCCACAGCACACACGTCTCAACATTACGATATAGAATAGGACAAAAGCCTGTCTGAGTCCTCTCTGTGTATTCTACCACTTTTACACATACTCCGGCTACATTTTTATTTCCATACTTTTCAATTACATCTGTATAAAACAGTTTAAAATGACCCAAAGACGCAGGACCTTTATTATACAACTCTCTGACAAAATGGCGGATGACAACCGTTTCCAAGGTAGGATTGGTTAATAAAACGTTTAAGGTGGGGCTAAGCAAAGGTGCATTTGCATGCACATTTTAGATATCTATAAAGGGATTTTGACTAGTCACATTGTTAATTCCAGATATCTACATTGAAATTCTTCCTAGTCACAAAGCTAAATGCAGATATCTCCAAAGAAAGATCTTCCTAGTCAAAAATCTGATTGAGATATCCATAATTAAATTGCAGATATCTTTAAATGAGTTTTGACTAGGAAGAATTCCAATTCAAGATATCTCTTATTAAGTTTTGCCTAGTCAAAAATCCAATTCAAGATATCTACAACTGTAATTAGACTAGTAATAAATAACTTGCAGATATCTACAAACGTATTTTGGATATCTTTAAAAAATCATGAATTAAAGATATCTGCAACATAATTATGACTAGTCAAACACCAGTTAGAGATATCTCGAATTGTAATTTTGACTAGTGGTAATTCAGTTAGAGATATCTCTAATTTAATTATCACTAGTAGAATTGTAATTTGAGATATCTCTAATTAGAATTATGCCTAGTACAAAATCAATTATAGATATCTTTAATTACAATTTCTACTAGTCAAAACCCATTTGAAGATATCTGAAAATATTTTCCAATGGAAGATTATGACTCGTCGTAATAGCATTGTAGATATCTCGAATATAATTAGACTAGAAAAACATTGTAGATATATTCAGTGCATAATGACTTTTAAAGGCGGGTCATAATCACATTGTAGATATCTTAATTCCAATTACGACGAGTCAAAATTGCAGAATAGATATCTTCAGTAATTCAACTAAAATTGTGAAACTCGTTTATTAAATAAAGTCAATGCACACAGACTGAAGTAGTTTAAGTCTTTGGTTATCTTAATTGTGATGATTTTGGCTCACATTCAGAGGTGTCAGATGAGTCATTGCTAAAAATGCGTTTTTTCTTCACTCGCTCGATGACTGAATACCTCTTTCTGGCGAATTCTCTCGTTAGAAACAACAAAGTGCAAATGTGTGTTCGAAAATGTAAGATATTATTTTCATAGTGTAAACAGCTTCAGTGATTTTAACAGGAGTTTTTGAGAGTGCTTGATAGTCATGAAAACTGTTCTTTGATAAGTAAAGGTTCTTTGCGTCTTCTGTACAAATTAAAGTGTTCTGATTAGTAGCTAACTTACAATGTTTTTATGCACATTAACTTTTAATGTTAAAATTCACATTACATTTGTACAAAAGAGTCATCCACTGAAGGCGAGCGTAGTGAGAACCCAAGTGCAGTTTTATTTACAGTGATCCAAACATCCAAACATTATCCAAACAGATGAAGACTAGAGACACATACTTGACTTGACGAGGCATAACAGACTAGACTCAACGACAGCGGGTTACAACATCAATACATGACGAGAGACAATGGCAACATGATGGGTACTTATAGCAGACAAGAGGGTCACATAACAAGAATAAACCTATGGGAAACAAGACACATGACTAAGATTACCAATCAGAACATGACACATACACAAAGCAGAGATACATGAGGGCAAGGGAAGCAAGACACAAACAGGGACCATGAAACAATTACAAAATAAAAGACATGGAAAACATGAAAATGAAACAACCCACATTACATATCCCCCCCCTCTAAGGGCGGATCCGGACGCCCTAATGTAACAGGACAGGCAGTGAATTCATGGACGGCCTCCATGGCCGTGACAGGGCAGACAGTGAGTTCATGAACGGCCTCCGTGGCCGTGACAGGGCAGGCAGTGAATTCGGAAGTGGACGCCACCACATAAGGAGGTTCTGCAGCGGATGCGCCACCTCTGGAGGTTTCTGCCGCGGATGCAGACACCTCTGGAGGTTCTGCAGCGGATTCGTGGATAGGAGAGGGCTCTGGAGCGGACTCGTGGACAGGAGAGGGCTCTGGAGTGGACTCGTGGACAGGAGAGGGCTCTGGAGCGGACTCGTGGACAGGAGAGGGCTCTGGAGCGGACTCGTGGACAGGAGAGGGCTCTGGAGCGGACTCGTGGACAGGAGAGGACTCAGGAGTGCAGTGTGCAGCCCACACACTCAAAGTGGCGACCGCCATTACAGGAAGGGCCGCAGAGTGTGGCATGACCTCTAAGATGGCGGGCTTGAGAGTGCTGACGTCGCCGGGATGCCTGCAGCTCACACCAACATCAGAGGTGGGTCCATCACACTAACAATCAGACCTTTCAGTCCAAGCCCAAGCTCAGCGTCGGACTCAGGCATGGCGGCCATCTTGGCCAGGGACTCAGGCATGGCGGCCATCTTGGCCGGGGACTCAGGCGTGGCAAACCAGGGAGCATAATTTGCTTTTTGGGTTAAAAAAAATTCTTTATTAAATTCGAATGACAATTAGAGATTAGACTGTACAGAAATTAAAATCTACACGCTAATACACACTATAGGCAATGCTGATGTTGAGAATAAAGTATAACAATAATAAAACTTTGAACGGTTTGATGTGATATGAGCTAACCGATCTTCAGATTTAATCAACCTCAGAGCAAAGTCTATATACTCGGCAAGGGACCAGTGAACCTTTCCTCCAGGAAGCTGGGAGCAAATGGGCTCGTTTAACCCATGACGGAAAATGTCTTTGAGCGCCAAGTCATTAAAATCCACATGGTTGGAAAGTTCAAGAAACTCAATAACATAATTCTCAATAGGCCTGTCACTTTGACGAAGGCAGAGGAGGCGTGAAACCGCTGGGTTCATGGTGGTGGTCGTGTATCCTGTAACAAATCAGTCCACTGAAGGCAAGAGTAGTGAAGAACCCATGTGCAGTTTATTTACAGACATGATCCAAAATACAAACACTTACAAACAAGACCACAGACTTGACTTGAATGGACTTGACTTGACGAACTGACTTGACTTGACTGGACCTTGACTTGAACAGACATAGCATGAGACGACTTGACACAAACAGGATAGGACTAACCAAACAGGGGTTAAAATACATTCAATACCACCACCAAGGGCACAATGGGAACATGAAGCTTACTATAGGAAAACAAGAGGGTCACTGACATGAAAAAAACATGGGGAACAAGAAAAACATGACTAAGGACTACCAATCAGAACATGAACAACACAAGGCAGAGAGCATGAGGGCAAAGGTAAGCAGTGACACTCAACATGGCCCATGAAACAATTACAACATAAAAACTGGAAAACATGATCATGAAACAAACAAACCCCTTACTAATATAAAGCGGAGTATTAAAAATATGTTATGCAGACCACCCATATCTGTTTAAATAAAAGCTGCAGTCCGAAAATTTTTTTGATCCGAAATCAATATTTGAGCAAGTACATAACCAGCCAGTGTTCGAAACTATCGCCTTATTTTAGCCCGATTCACAACGGTTAGCTTGTAGTAATGTTTTCTAATTTGAGTGGTATGGATAGGTTTTTGCGGGAAATTCGAGCATTGCACTGCGTCATTACATCACGTCTGTAAAAATAAAGAAGTTATCCCGGCTACTAGGATATCACATGTGAGGATCCTGCAGGTGACGGATCATTTATAGCCTTTTCTCACATCAGCTAGAATAATTAAATGTATAATTTTGATGGTGGATTGTAATCCAGAAAGGATTATGTGTTTATGAAACACATGTGAATGAATTAAAATGATATTCCAGTTTTAAATGTGCTTCTGATTACAGATAGCCTGGGATTACACAAGATTTGTATTTTAAAGACAACCAGTTCAAAGGGAGCATAATTTGCTTTTTCGGTTAAAAGAATTTCTTAATATGAAAATCGAATGGTATGACAATTAGATATTAGACTGTACAGAAATTGAAATCTACACGCTAATACACACTATAGGCAATGCTGATGTTGAGAATAAAGTATAACAATAATAATAATTTGCATGGTTTGATATGATATGAGCTAAACTATTTTTAGATCAAATCATATGGCGCGATTTATTGTAATGCTTTTTTCCTCAGTTGGTCAGAACAAACGTGGCAGACTTGTTACTTACTTGTTCAGATGACAATATCCAGTGAAAATGCTTATTTGAGTCATATATTCCAAGACGTAGGCTAGAATCTGTGAGTGCAAAGTACAATATCTACACCGGTGCGGTGATTGACTGCCACACATACTCTTCAGAACGTTAGATTCATCCGCGCTGGAGCCGTGTCGGCGCACAACCCACGCTGCAATTGCAGGTTTTCAAACAGAGATGGCGCAAAAGAGGCAAAATTTACGGACTGCAGCTTTAAGTAAACAGACAGGATTTTAATGCATAGTTAATAGATTACATTATAAGGTTACTTTGACCATCGCCCACTATAGATCAACTAATTTAATCTATAAAGGTGAGAATCAAGATAATACATGATATGGTTAATGCGTTTGGGAATGTTTCGAATAAAAAGGAAATTAAATCAAAACTAAGTGATTTGTGGCTGCTGTGTCACATGACGACCCCCGACACCTTGCAACACAAAGCAAGTGTGATTCACTTCACGCCAGAGAGCCAGCGAGATTCAAAACTATTTTGTTAAAGGATAAGAGATTAAAGAATATAAGGAATTTAAATGCATTTACATTGAAGTACTTGTCCATGAAATAGGACAAATAAAATAAATTTTCTGGCTTTATTAGTGCAGTCACAAATGAAACTTCTGAAGTTAGTTTACTATAGTTGATAATATATAGCGATAGAGACTTGAACATGTAAGGTCACATGTAGCCATTTTTGAAGCGTTATCTATTGATTCTACCGCTTATTTATATTACATATGATCTGTAGCTATAGATGCTATATATATATATATGTATTTTTTTCTTAAAAATAAATACCACATATATTAATTGCTTAACTAAAAGTGCTTGTGTGTAAGGATTAATAATAATATATTCATATTATAAATCATGTGTAAATTGTAATTATCATTAAAGCCAGATAATTTTGTTGTAATTTTATGTACTTTATAGTGACCTTTAATTTGTAGGAAGATAAACTGGGGGAGTGACTTTTTTTTGTGTCAGACATGTGTCACTTTGCTCACATCTGATCTGTCCAATTTCAGTTTGAGATCTCTTACCCAGAACATAACCTGCCCCGGAGCAGGTTAGCTGTGATCGTACGTACTATGGCAATGAAAAACGCCACTAAAACGCAAGCCACTTTTCATGGTACCTAAACCCCAGGATTGGTGCAAACTGAACTGAAACTTACCTGGCTAGCCAGCTAATCCGGCAGGATAGGCCAGGTTTAGCAGGCTCACAACAGTCGATATAAACGTTCTCTGTAAATTCATAGTTTCATCCAGAGTTTGTGATGAAAAGAATAGAAAACACCAGCAGTAACATATATAAAAAAATTTTAACTACTCAAGACCACCTTTACCAGATGAATTGATCACGTTTTATTGTAGACTTAATTGTGGTACATTTTGTTGAATTTGATGTTAAATGATAGCACAAAAGATCATTTTACAAAAATAAACATATAAGCAAACAAATAAATAAATAAACCTTATGAGTGAGCATGACCCGGGATTCTACTAAAACAGTTCACACTTCAACCCCCCCCCCCCCCCCCACACACACCACACACACACTAAAGATTAGGAGATGTCATTATTAAAAAAAATATAATGAATTAAAATGCATTTACAAGACAGGAATGTAACACTGTGAAAATGTTCACAGCGAAAGTTTGAGAGGGGGGGGGGGGGGCGGGGGGGGGTTTTGGGGGGGGGGGGGGGGGGGGACAGTGGAAAGAAAAGATCAGCGAATCAAAGCAATTAATCATTATATAGTTGCACAAAAAGCTCAAAAGAAAACAAGTTTTAGCATTTTAAAACGTTATATATTAATACTTAGTTATAATAAATATGTATATATTTTAAATTATTTAAATGCAAAGGGTAATAATTTAACTGTCAATCATATAATAATTTAAGATCATTATAGAATTATAAATAATTATAATTATATAGGTCTAATGTAAATATAATAAAATAATAACAGCAAAAGTTGGGGCAATTTTGCCTCAAATCTTTCATTGCAAATGCTAATTTGAAGAAAGAGATGCAAGGGGAGTGGCTTATTGGGGTACGTCCTTTGCCTCACAGTGATGGTAGGTTTGCGATCTCTAAACTTTTTTTTATATTATTATTATCATCAAAACAATTAACAAATTACAAAAAGACAGAAACAGCTATAACCTTACAGGAAAAACAAAGACAAATACAATCACACTAATATAATACATATATATATATATATTATAAGGATATATTTATGAGGATCTTAGACAATCTAACTTCTTTTATTTTTTATTCTTTATGGGGCAATGCAGCTTACACACACACACACACACATATACAACAGTTCTTTCTGGTCCTCGATTCTGATTGGCTGAGAGCCTTTTCCAGCCATGCGTTATTCTAGTGATAACAGAACTCCAACCATTTTACTGTTTGTTTGTATCACTCTGCTTGCAGTATTTCTCACAGCAAATGTCATGGCAGATGCCCAAATCCACTATAATAAAAAAATAATGTAGTTTGTTTTAGGTTTTTTAGGTCAAAATGTAGTGATTTAGACTTCAGATATGCAGTTTGTTAACAAAGATGACGTCTATTTGAAAATTAGCTTCGACACTTTCAGAGATGTGAGCTCCAGGGCGTCAGCACCCGCTCAGCACTCATGAACCCGCCGAGAGCAGCCTCACATCGGCCAGATCTTCTGGAATTTACCACTGGCTCTGATGTCTCTATAGTGGTTAAACATGAGATATCATTTGTTTTTGGTAAATCTAACAGGCAATCTTTGGTCTCAAGAATCTATTATTTCTTGCAGGTCATATCGTTTTGGCTGAGCACAAAGTTTCATAACTTTATAATTCTTATATAACTTTAATGTGTATATCACTGTCTTTGTACTTTTGACTGAATTGCCTAGCAATTTTTATGATGGCTGTTGTTGTTGTTTATTGTTCAATAAATAATATTTTATTTAAATAATAATAGTATTTAATAATAGTGTTTAGTATTGAGAAATGGTGTGTGTTCGTTATGGTGATTTTAGTTACATTGTTCCGCCTTTAGATGGCAACAAGAGACTGTTTTATGAGTCAGCAGTAAAGACTTATATTGAAAAAAAAAAAGATATTTTATATTAAAATAGTTCTACTTTCAACTAGGGATGGGCGTTACCTCTTATTTTATTTTCAATCCGATACCGAAATTTTCAAGCCCAGTATCGTCGATATCGATACCGATACTTCTAAACTAAACTGATCTTTTAAATTATTAAAAAAATATAATCAGTAATTATACTCACTTAATATTAGATTTTAAAGCCATGATTTTTAACGTTTCATAGGCCTTTTTTGTTTACATTGTCAGAAATAAAATATACTATAATTATATATTTTAGCCATTTAATGGGGCAGTAACCTCAAAGGTGCAACTATACCCCTAAAAGTGAGCATAGTACCATACAAGTCTGAGGCATTTAAGGGGAGATTAAGTTAAAAAGGTGCACCTTGAGGCTACCTCATGTGGAAAAAGCCATGTGTTATAGTAATCAAATGTATTATTATTATGTTCTTATTATTATTCTTATTATTATTCTTATTTATTATTATTACCTGGTACATTTATGGTTATGCCGTTTTAGTACAAATCGGTGGTACTGTAATGACAACCGTGGTTCATTTTTGGAAAAAGTTCTGGCCAGGTGTGGTACCCCTAAAGGTTCAAAAGTAACGGAATCTTAGCATATTTGTTTCTGACAGCAATTACAGAACTCACACAAATCCATTTGAACTTTTAACTAGCCAATTTAAAATAAATATTACATGTACACAAAAGTTTGGGGTCAGTAAGATTTTGTAATATTTTTTTTAAAGTCTCATGCTCACCAAGGCTGCAATTATTTGAAAAAAAACAAAAAAAAAAAAACAGTAAAAGCAGCAATATTGTGAAATATAACAATTTTAAATAATTGTTTTCTGTTTTAATATATTTTTAAAATGTAATTTAAAATGTATCTGTGATCAAAGCTAAATTTTCAGCATCATTACTCCAGTCTGCAGTGTCACATGATCCTTCAGAAATCATTCTAATATCATTTGCTGCTCAAGAAACATTTATTATTATTGCTGCTTCATATTTGTGTGGAAACCGTGATGCATTTTTCAGAATTAATTTTATATATAGTAACAATGTTATGTAGGCTAATGTAATAATGTGGCAATGGTTTCATAAAATCTACTTACGCTTCTGATGTTTTTGGGAAACGCAGCCCTATTTGAACAAACACTGACTGAGCCCTTACCATGGTCTGCAGCAAAAGATGTCTGTGTGATGAAAGACAGACCAAATTTGTGTGTGTTCCAATGAGCAGGAGAAATGGTTCTATCCTACAGAATTATTCGCTAATACTTAGAAGCTTTTTTTATGCACCGAATTTCTTGATAAATAAATAAAATTAATGGTTAAAAAATGCACTTTAGAATCGATATTTTTATGTGAGGATCGATCCTTTCGATACAACATCAGTAGCCCATCCCTACTTTCAACAACACCTTGTAATATGTAGCAAACAAATGCAGTGAGCAGCACTGTCACTGGAAATCACCCTTAACAGATTAAAGGACAGTACGACAAAGATATCGCTTTCCTCAGCGGACATTCAAAGTAACGCTTTCATATATGAGATTGAGCTGAAGAATGAATGTTGTATCAGATGCAGGTAATCACACTCATTCAGTCCATCTCTCTCTCTCATAATACTATTTATAATACAGTGAGCTTTTAAAACAGTAATACAATAAGCAGCTCAACGTTCCTTAGTTACTAGTCCTAAAGTGACATTTTCGAATTAGTAGTGGAGTCTTGGGCTCAGCTGTTAAACTATCAAACTTGAGATTTGAAACAGTGGCCGAAGGACGTTGTTCCACACAAAATAGGGTTTTAAAGACACTCCGTTGTCGTCTATTTTTTATTCACACTTGTACCATCAAACTGTTGTATAAACGCAATATCAATCTCGTACTCGAGCGATAAATTCTGTATGTTCAGCATGATGTGGTAATTAAGGCAGTGGTTCTTAAGCTGTCCTGGGGCCCCCAAACCACTGCATACTTTCTGATGCTCCGATTTAGTGTCTGCAAGACTTGAAACTGGGTGTGGCCTATGGAGGGCGACATACAAAATGTGCAGTGGTTGGGGGTCCCCAGGAAACTTTGAGAATCACTGACCTATGGCTGAATCACAGCCATGCTGATATACAACAAAAAGTAAATCATAACATACATGTGACTTTTTTGTGACTTAATTTTAAATAATATCTATAGTGTATTTTAATATCTAATTTAAATAAAGTCTAACTGTAATCACCCTAATGTATAAAATCAATTCATAAAAAAAAAATAAAAATCCAGAGTGCACAGAAATCCCATTACACTTACAAAGAAACATAAGCCGTGATACTCACTCTTGCAGTGGTGGCAAACTTAAAATGGCTTAAAAGAGTTAACTCCGAAATTGACCAAACATTTGCTCATGAATATTAAATAAGTTATGTGACTTTCATCCAGCAGGACTACTTAATAGGCTGAAAGGTTATAAGTTGGATGGCGTTTTGAAAACCAGGATGCTCAAGTAAGGAATTGCTATTTGCTGCTATTTACTGGGGCTTTGTGTACATAGTCATAATCAAGATGGAAAAAAAGATGACACATTTTGGAGGTAGATTTCAGATGTGTATTTTAATGTGCTTAATCACAAATCATAAAAGTGCAGTAATAAGATCAGACTAAAAACATACTGAGTATGTATGCAGACATCTTTAATTTTACACCAAAGCGTCATTCTAAGCCCCAATGTGCAATTAAATACAATTTACAATTCCTCTATTAGATAAAAATCACCTGGAGTAGCAAAATCTTCCTCTCAGTTTTGTTACACATCACTGTAATAAAAGCATATGCGAAAAAATAGGTTAACATTTAATGGAATGCGATCAATGTGATTTATTTTGCAATGTCCATATGATGAAGGCATTAGTTACAGTATATTCTGTGTAATGGCTTTAAGGTGTCTAAACTAGCACAGATGTCATAAGCAAACAACAATGATACATCAAGTACTTACCATGTAAAGAAGTCTTCAGCGTGCCAGGATGATGCAACTAGAGACATCATAGTGGAGTTTCTCCCATCAGAAGTCGTCATATCATCTGCAGTAACTCCATTAAAGTTGCCACAGGCACCACAAACCTGGTCTGTCAGGACTGTGCTTATGGATAACACAACCTCTCCAGTGCCAGAGTAAGTCAGTCTCATGGTAGACACCTTCTCAATGACCACAGCCTCATTTGTGTATGAGACTGACACTCCCTCTTTAGGCATAAAGGGATATGAGATCTTCTTTCCATTCACCTGTTGAGAGAATGAGAGAAATGTTTTCAACAGTTTCTTTGTGTCAAATCAAATATTTTAACACTGCTGTTGATGTAGAGAAGAAATACTATAGAATCTTAAAATATTTTTTTCCACTGACCCAGCTGTGCCACTGATTGTTGACCGTAATGATCATGTCCTGGAAGAAGACGTGGACCATTGTCACATTACCAGAATCATTCCTAGCACATGCATGTACATCTAACACCACACGGAACCAGTCAGGAGACTCTTGATCACATAAGAAAGCCATTTGAAAGGCTCCCGGCCGCTCCACCGTCCCCTTCACACCATCAAAGGACTGCAACTGGTCATTGGCATCAAATACACAGTGGCCTTGATCAGTGTAACAATCTCGTTGACCATCCCGAACTTCACAGATCTCTCCTCTGGCACAGGTTTGGTTCACACACTCAAGCAGCCCAGTGGCACGACACACACACTTCATGTTGCAGGTGTCAGTCACTAAGACTTCGCCAACCTAAGTGGAAAGAGTAGAGAAAAGATTGCACTCTTGCAATGCAAACTGTAGAAGTTTCTAATGGCTGAAATCATAATTTTAGGAAAAATCTGAGGATAAGCAGCTCTGAAAAGTATATGAGAAGCTCTTATCAGACACAGTTACAATCACTTGATGTATGAGAAGCATTAAATCTCACCTTTAGGTATTTGCCATTATGGACACATCCACAGTCTCCCACAGGTACACACGCGTTACCATCTGAGAGCAAACCTTCATCACACTGACAGCCTTCCATGCAAATATCTGGGCAGTTGTTAACGGAGCCACTGAGGCTGGCACAGGTGTTGGCACAGTTATTAGAGCACTGTGCATAGTGACTGTTAGCTGGACAGTCCACCACTTAAAAAAAAGAAAATGCAAAAATACATATAAAATAACATGCATCAGGTAATTGTCATCATTTAAAAAAAGTTATAGAGTATATACACTAACATTCAAAAGATTGGGGTCTTTTTTTGTATTTTGGATAATCTCATGCTCACCAAGTCTGCATTTATTTAAATAAATAAATAAATAAAAAAAAAACACAAAAGCAGTTGTTAAAAATATTATAAGAATTTAAAAATACTTTCTATTTTTATTATATTTTTAGGATTGGAAATATTTTATATTTTTTTAGTTAAATGTAATGGCTCTTTATTGATGTAAAGGGAATTTTCAGGCAGCCATTATTCAGTGTAAACATGATCCCTCAGAAATCATTCTAATATGCGGTTTTGGAGGACAAGAAACACAAGTCTACGATAAAAATTCATACTTGATCAGCAAGGGTATACCCTTAATCAAAAGTGTCAATAAAGGACATTTAAATGTACAGAAATTCTATTATATCTATGGTTGTTACTGGAACTTCCTCTAAATCAAAGAAGACTCATAAAAAAAAAAAGGCTCACGGTTTCCACAAAAAAGTTAGTCGAAAAAACTGTTTTTAACATTAATACTATACACGTGCTTAAGCATCAATCTGCATATTAGTAGGCTTCTGAAGGATCTGTGACCACTGGTAATGATGCTGAAAATATAGTAAATATAATATAAGAGAAAAGATTAAAATATAAAGTTATTTTAAATTGTAATAAATTTTCACAATATTAAAGGTATTGCTGAAATAAATGCAGCCTTGGTGACCACAACAGAAAATAATAATTAGAAAATCTAAATTATTCCAAACTTTTGGCCACCGGTGTATATATGAAGCAAAACGATTATAATACATAACTTAAAAGCAATGAGAAACAGAAGAACAGATTTACAAACTTACGACAGAATGAACTATTTCTCCATGGCATGATTTGTATCCCGGCTTGTTGGCAAATAATGGCATAAGCCTGAAGATTTTCACACAGCATCGCTCTGTCTCCATCCATAACACACATGTCAAATACACAGTTAATCACATGTTGCTCAGGATTCACTCGATCATGACAGGCACTGAACGGACCAGTGACAGCTGCCATAAGGCCACAGGCATCACCTCTGCGGTAACTCTCAGCTTTGGTCTGATCGCACTGCTGCGGGGAACTTGCACCTCCGCTCTGAACACCAGTTGCTGGCAATGCCCACGCCTGTCCGAATGCATTGACACTGGTGCTTTGTGTGCCATTGGGCAACAAGAAGTCATCTGCTGGGTTGCCATTGTAGTTTCCACACAGTCCACACATGTGGCCTTGATAGTTTGAGGGTACATGGACTTCTGTGTGGTAACTGGCGTCATACAGAACCTTCAAGCCAAAATCAGTTTGCACTTGGATTTTTTGACCAACCCGGTTAATGGTGACTTGATGGCCAAAAGATGAAGGCAGGGTGACAAATTCTTTGTTCACCTGTCAAAGAGAACCAACAGCAAATATGATTTCAGCATAATTTTTCTTTCATTAAAATTGGAAAAAAAGTGGAACCAGCATAACATACAGAACATTCTTTACACTTAACTTTATTTTTACTTTCCTTTTTTCCAATTCTTTCATATTGGTTATATGTTAATCATCTTTGAATACTTTATCTTAATTTTTACATATACACATTCTTATATATGTAACAATACCATTCAAAAGTTTGGGGTCAGTATTATTATTATTTTTTTTTAATATTTTTTCTGTCGTATTGCTGTTTTTGAAAGAAGTCTTTTATGCTCACCAAAGCTGCATTTATTGCATTTAAATGATCAAAAATACAGCAAAAACGGTAACACTTTAGAATATGGAATGCATATTCACTATTAACTAAGAGTTTTCCTTGAACAAACTCCTAATTTGCTTCTTATCAATAGTTAGTAAGGTAGTGTTAAGTTTAGGTATTGGGTATTAGGTTAAGGATGTAGAATATGATCATGCAGAATAAGCAAGTACCCTAAAAGCGAATATATAAAAAAGACAATATGTAATGTGATAATCATGGTAAATGGAATGAGAATAAGAAACTAGTTAATAGTGGAGTAGGGTCTTTAAAATAAAGGGTTAACAGTAATATTGTAATATATAATGATTGGACTTTTTGGTACCAATAATTTTTCTATCGAATATATTTTAAACGTATTTTTTCCTTTTGTTTTCTACTAGTAGTAATTTGCTGCGCAAGAAAATTTTTGTTTCTATTATTATATATTATCAATGCTGAACGTTTTACCATTTTTCAAAAAAAAACAAGCTATTTGAATATATTTTAAAAATGTAATTTTTTTCCTTTTTTGAATATTTAGAAAAATTCTTTATAGTACAATGTTGGAAACATTTTAAATGCTAAATATTTTGGGTGAACACTGTCCTTATACATTAAAAAAAAAATCTTTTGAGGCCAGATAGACTGAAGACTTACGAGACGCTCCAGGTACTCTTCTGATGCTAATTGTCAGGTTGTAAACAGTCACAGTCAAGTTCTTGATGCCAGAAACCCTTCTGTTTCCAATCTGCTCATTCTGTGTGTCCACAGAAAAATTCACCGGCCGTCCTTCAGCCCGATCACATACCTTAGCGAGTGTATAAACCCATGTGCCTTGAAAGTCAAACATTCTGCCATCAAAAGAAAAATAGTGAGGGTCACCAGTCGCCACACATCTTCCATAACTGACAGGGTGGCATCCCAATACTCCATCCACCACCCTGCAAGCTTCTCCTGGAGCACAACTTGATTTCTGGCAGGAAACTGTTCCATTTCGTCCACACACGCAGCGCTCTAAGCATTGCTCATGGGTGTAAAACATCTGGTGTTTGTTATAATAGCGTCCCCGATAGAAGCAGCCACATTCTGCTTGTGGCACACAGGTTTGGCCGCTCAAGATGTAACCCCGATCACACTGGCAAGCCTCAGCACAGGGTCTGCTGCAGTTGTGCACCGAGAGATTAACGCAGGTCTCGGTACAGCCTGGAGCACAGGGGTTGTAGTGGCTGTTGGGTGGGCAGGATGGAGCTGTGATAGATCAGAGACAGTGTTCATTTTTATTTCATTCAGTTTTTGTCTTTTGAACGGTGTTGTTATTGTTAACATTAGAGCATGGCCCTAGCAATGCCAAGATCATGGGTTCGATTCCCAGGAAAAAACAGGAATTGATCAAATGTGTACCTTGAAGTCGCTTTGGATAAGTGTCTGCCCAAATGCCTAGAATGTTAACTAAAAAATTTTTTTTCTTTCGGTATTTGGAAAAAAAAAAAAATGTAAAGAATAAACGAAAAAAGAAAAAAAAAACAGAAAAAAAAAAAAACAAAAAAAAAAAAAAAAAAAAAAAAAAAAAAAAAATTTAAGCTACAGTACATAGCAATAAAACATGAATAAAACTGACAAAAGCACATACATACTAAAATGACTAATAGTACATAAGTAATGATAAATCAGCACTGCTTTTGAAAAAACGCTTTACGTTGAGTAAAATAATGAATATACCTTGACTAAATTAGCATGTAATTTTAGAAAATAAAATTTTTGTTAAATAAATGCAATATTAAACCAAATATTCAAAGATTTTATTCATTTAACATTTAACAAAAACCAAAAAACCCAAAGCCTGTGCTATTGAAATAAAACATAAATAAATGTTAATTAACATGTTTGGCAGTAATTTTGTCCACAAGAGTAACACTGATTTGGGCTCAGTTATTGAAACAGTTTCACTGTTCATTTTATTTTCATAATGCACACATATTCAGCTTCATATTCATAAAAAACAAACAAAAAAATCCGTTAGTTACTTACGACAGAATGTAGCATTTCTCCACGGGTGAATCGTGACATTTTGACTCTGACAAGCAGATGCATAGGCTGCCACTGCGTCACACAACACAACCTGATGTCCTTGGAAGTGGCAGGTGTCGAATATGCAATCCTCTAGGTAAGATCTGGGATCAATCTGAGCATGACATTCTCTGAAAGGCCCTGTCCGGTTTGTGATGATCTCACAGTAGCGCTGGGCGTTCTCCCTCTGGGTCGCAGTGCAGGTTGAGCATCCAGCGCCAACACAACCAGCGGAGGAACAGCCAGGTGTTGCAGCAACCTGCCAGCTCTGTCCCAGACTACTGGCATTGGGTGCCATCATACCATTGTGCATTGCAAGGTCATCCTGAGCAACACCGTTGAAGTTTCCACAGAGTCCACAGACTGCACCACTGTAATTCTTAGGCAAAGTGACGCTCACCACATTGGACCAGTCAAAGGTCACCTGGAGACCAAAGTTTGTCTTCACAACAGCAATGTTACCGCTCCGGACAACTACAAACACATCTTGAATCCAAAAGGGAAGTTCTGCTAGCTGGCCATCAAACTAAAGAGAAATTAAAACGCATTTGTTTACTATTACAGAAGTGCTCATTTCATTGAAACAGTTTAAATAGTGTGTAGGCCTGGGAAACATAAAAAAAAAAGAATTCCAGTTCCAATTCTAATTTGAATTCCGGTGCTTTAAAAGTTCCATTCATAAATCTTTTAGTATTTAAAAAAAAAACAAAAAAAAAAAAACCTTGGAATAAAATGCATTTAATTGTATACAATAAACAAAAGTCAGGGGAAAAAAAAAAGTGAATTAAAGGGCATATGACGGGGACATTATTTTGTGTATTTGGTTTAATGAAATTTGTTTATGCGGTTTAAGGTTTAAAAAAAAACCACCTACTGTACATTATTGTTTCTCCTATGACCTGCCTTTCTGAAACGCGTCAATTTCTACAAAGCTCATCGTTCTAAAAAAGCGAGGTGTACTGTGATTGGCCAGCTATCCAGTGCATGTGATTGGCCGAATACCTCAAGCGTGTGACGGAAATGTTACGCCCCTACCATACTGTGATGCCGTGTACCAGCAAGATGAGACAAAACCAATGAAACCCATTACAAACGAGGCATTTGTTGCATCCAGTGGGGACATAATTACTGTTATAATGACTTATACTGTCTTTTTTACGCGTTGTGTTGCATCGTGCTGCGTAAACATAAAACTATGTCTGAATTTGTGATCGGAGAAACGACAAACAAAAAGCGCTACTCTACACTGCCCAAAAAAACTCACGTTTGAATCATCAGTGGCAAATCCTTTAAATACGAAAACGTACTTACAGGCTGTGAGTCAAAACAGCCGGCATTGTAGGCTACTCTCCCAGGTTCAGGAAACAGTCCTCCACACATCTGAATATTTGGGTTGAACTGTTCTGGAACAGTGTTGTAAATACAACTTAACCACTGATTTCTAGTCGTGTCCTCTTTTGGAAGGCCAAACAAAGTAGTTTTGCTTTCACAATGAAAAACACAGCGTTGCACGGCATGGCGGCGGAGGAAGGAACAAAAATACAGGCGAATAAAAGTTACGCATTCTTTCTGTTCGTAAATATTGATGCGGCTTTATGCAAACTTCCCACACAGATGGCATTGTAGACATGTGGGGTGGCGTGTTTAAACTAGGTGTTTTAGGAGGGTGTGGACCAGTCTTAACTTTTACAAAGAATTTCTCTTTGGGTTTGATACTTTAGTCTTTGGAACTTTATGGATCGTATATATGCACGAACAGCTTGTAACACTCCAAAGAAAAGGAAAACTTGAAATCACATCATACGACCCCTTTAATACTGTGTTTACACAGATGTTTTAATAACTGTCCACATTAGTGCAATCCAATACTTGGCCTTTAATATTTACTAAAAAGAACCAACTCAGTCATTTCTTTGGGAATCGGACTATACTGGTCATTCAGGATGGATTTGATTCACTAAAAGAACTAACTCAGAGTCATTTGTTTGGGGATTTGAACTACACTAGTCTGTTTTGTAATGCATATTCATTAGTGCAACAAATAAAATAATTAACAGTGTTACAAAAAAAAACAGATTCATTCTATTCCCTGTTAAAATACTCTATGCCAGTGTGTGAATGATTGGAAACAAACATCATTAAGTTTTTTATATAGATATATCTTTTTTTCAAATAGAACTGATTCTGAATGGTTCTCAACCCTGCTAGTGTATATTATGTGACTGCACTCACCAGTAATTGATACGGATGTTCTCTGGTCAATGTGATGGTGAATCCATTCACAGTCACATTGACAGTGTTAGTGAAGCTCACTGCGCTGCTCCAACGATGATCATTCTTAACTGTCACGTTAAAAGGGACAAGACTCGCATTATGAATGCACAGGGCTGCCAACTGATACACACACGTGCCCTGGAAGTCAAAATGGAATCCGTCGAATGTGCGGTAATGTGGGTCTACTGAGCCTATGCATATGGCGGCGCGACTCACTGGCCGACATCTGCGACTTCCATTAACAATCGAGCAGCTCTCACCGACAGCACAGGAAGATTCACGACACACCACAGCACTTAAGTTGCGGTCACACTCGCAAAGCTGATGACACTGCTCATCAGCCCAGAAACTTTGACCTTGTTGGTAGTAAGCGCCTTCATAGAAGCAGCCACATTGATTGGTGGGCACACAAGTGCCAGCGCTGAGGACAAATCCGCTGTCACACACACAGGCTTCCACACAGGTATCAGTGCAATTTGGCTGCTGATTTGGGTACGGACACGTCGCTGGACACGGAGACGCACAAGCCTCATAATGACTGTTGGGTGGGCAGCTCATAGCTGTTGAAGAACAAGAAGACAAGAGGTCCGTGGTTAAAGTTAAGCATACAAACATGTGCTCTATGAGAGTTTAAGCAAACTTACAGCAATTGAATCTCCCTCTCCAATCTGTAATAATGACACCCTCTTGACGACACAGATCGACATAAGTCTCCAGAGCTTGACAGAGAAGTCTTCGGTCTCCGTTATTGAAGCACAGATCATACGCACAGTTTTGCTGGAACGCCTGTGGGTTCACTTTCGCATGACATGCACTAAAGACACTCTGGCCTGTAGATGTCAGGACACCACAGAAAGCGTCTGTTTCAAAGAGGGCATGTAGGTCACGAGAGCAAACAGGGCAGTCGGTCTCACAGCCATCGTGACACACAGATGTGACACTGTCTTCTGCTCTCCAGCTCTTTGCCCACTGGTACAGATTTGGCAGAAGGGTTCCAGCAGGGTCTCTCCACTCATCTCCACCATTACCGTTGAAATTTCCACACAGGCCACACACAACTCCATAGTAACTACTGGGCAGATGCAGGTGAACCCTCCTGCCCCAGATGTAAGAGACACGCAGACCAAAGTTGGTCTCCAACAGAGCAGCATTGGCACTCTGTCTCACCCTCACTCGGCCATCATGATGATCAAGAGGAAGATAAAACCACAAACCATCCACCTGACAGAGGAAAAACAGAATGATAGTTTTAGATTTAATGTAAAGAAATTGATGACACTTTATTTTAAGGTCTAATTTCATATTAATGACTCCCGATACTCTTATTATTGTGAGAAAAATATTGTAATATTTAAACAAATATTACAATGGAGTGAAACAGAAATATTCTTGCTTTTAAAATAGGCCAAATAACTTTTAAAATCTGCACAAAAATATTATTGGATGTTTTTAATTAACTAATATATGAAATATTTAGTTTATATAAAATCTAAATTATATAAAAGTATACATAAATCTAAAATAAAAGTATCAATAATATCGACACTATAATAAAAGCTTATTTCCTTTTATGACTACATTCATGAAATTAATACATGACGTTTCATGTTTATTTATGTAAAAAGGCACTGTTGTAAAGACATAATCAGGCTGAGTTGATCTGTTCATAGCACACAATAAATTGAAAATCATACTGTGACAGTTCAGATGACCCTGAGTGAGTATGTATCTTTAAAATTTTGGTAAAAACATGTGCAGTAACTCATTACCATGATCTGTCCTGTATGGTGGTTCACCATGGTAAAAGTGCTTCCATATACAGTAATTTCCACCTCTCGCACATAAGACACATTGGGGTTTCCACGGTTTTCATTGCTCTGGGTTACAGAGAAGGGCACCAGTCCACTCAGATTCCCACAGGTCTTAGACAAGACGTATTTACAGGTGCCTTGGAAGTCATACTCATGGCCATCAAAGGTGTGGTAGTGCGGATCACCCCACGCCCAGCATGTGCTGTTGTACTGGGGCACACACACAGCATTGCCACCTTCAAAGCGGCATGACTCTTTCTCTCGACAATGGAGGTCTTGACATGGATCTGTAGACAGAAGCAGCGAGAAGAAACACAAAAAATACCATTTAAGAACAGATTACAGATGTTATTTAATTTGTTGCATCTTTGTACATCTTAACCTGGGTAAAAGCAGCCCCACATTCCCGCTCTAAAGAAACACTGTGTGCCGTTAGGACAGTTTGCTCTTTCACATGTAAGTCTATTCACTGGATCACATCGACACTTCTGCAGACACTGGTCCAGGTAAACCACCTCCCCAGCCTGAAAACACAAACTCGGTCACAAACAGCACAAGAAAAGAAAGAATGCTAGACACAATGATCACAAAGCCATCGCTTCACCTTATACGTGCGTCCCTGCTGATAGCACCCACACTGCTGGTGTTCAGTGCACTGCTGGCCATCAAACAGATAACCGTCATCACAAGCGCAGCCCTCTGTGCAGGTTTTAGGACACTGGATTATCGTAGTCAGACCAGGGCAGGCAGCAGAGCAGACGTCTGTGCACGGTTCATAGTGACTGTGAGCTGGACATGACAATGCTGGAACACAATGGTGAAGACAAAAATTAAAATGATTGGACGAGACACTTTACTGTCACTTTTGATCAATTCAATGCGTCATTGCTATTACTCATTTCTTAAAAACTAATCTGGCTGACCACAAACTTTTGAACAGTAGTATATCTCTTCCAGCTATTCCTGTTTATGACAGTTACAATAAGTTTAAAATATATTTTGGTTTTAAAAAAAGTTTGTTTTTGTGTTATGAGACATAATAATCCCTTTGTTTTGCTGTCCTATTTGATTAAGGAATTATGATCAGGAATTATGATCAGGAATCATAAAAAAGTTCTCTACAAGAACAAACTTACGGCAGAAATTGTCTGTCCTCCATCTTTGGGTAACGACTCCGGCTCTAAGACAACTAAAAGCATATCTCGCCACACTATCGCAAATAACCCCGATGCTGCCATCGGATGCACAGGTATCAAAGACACAGTCGTTGAGATAAGCTGAGGGGTTCAGCACAGCGTGACAGGCGGCAAACGGCCCGTTGGGATCAACCAGAACTCCGCAGTAGGGAGGCTTCTCAAAGATGGCTTTCAGTCGAGGATCACAGTCCAGACATGTGTCGCCTTCACATCCGTCCTCACACACGGCTCTAGGGACATTGACTTTCCAGGCTCTCCCGAATACATTTACGTCCCGTGTAATATTGCCATCTGGGAGACGGAAGTCATTTGAAGGGATGCCGTCAAAGTTGCCGCAGAGTCCACAGGTCTTGTTGCGGTAGCTGTCAGGAATGGTAACGGTGACGTAGTAAGACAGGTCATAGGTCACATAGAGACCAAAGCCGGTCTTGATGATGTAGTAAATACCGTCCTTATAGGCCTGGACCAAGAAGCCATTTAAACTGCTTGAACTATATGGGAGGTTAGTCAAAACCCCATTTACCTGTGGGAAGGGTGTCATATTAGAGTCCTACCACATTTAGAGTATTTCAACATCAGTTTGACATGTTAAAGGGACTCAAAATCACATTATGGGAGCTTCATTGAGTAGAACAAAAGCAGACAAACCTCCACTTACCAAGATCTGGGGCTCATTTTGTCTTAAGATGATGGTGCTGCCGTAGACTGTTAAGGCCACTTGCTGGGTAACAGACACTTTATGATATCTATTGGGCCACCATCTCTCATTCTCCACCTGGATGGAGAAATGGGTCAGGTTGGTCCGTTCCAGGCCACAGGATTGGGAGAGAATGTAGGTACAGGTTCCCTGGAAATCAAAGCGCAACCCATCAAAGGACACATAGTGTGGGTCTCCAGAAGCTTCACAAAAGGCCTGTCTGATTGGCTGGCATCTATGAACGCCGTCCACCAACTCGCAAATCTCATAGGGGCCACAAGATGACCTATTACAGACCACCTGTGGAAAGAAAAGCATTGTATTAATGTTTTTGTATGGGGCGAGATTTGTAACATTTGAAATACAAATACAGCAAGTTCAACTCATGCCACATAGCTCAACAACTAACAAGAAATGAAAAGAAAAGCTGCCAAAAATAGTGCCACATCAAATATCTTATTAATGACTGATGGAAAAAGTAAAATGTATTGTTTTATACTTTAAACCTATGCTAATCAAAACAAGGATTTAAATAAAGTCTGAATATCATTTATCATATCAAAATAATGTATAACTTATGCATATGTTTAACTATAATAATGTATAAAAAATACAAAAACATCATTTGATTTACTATTTAGAATATACAAAAATGCTAGCTAAGAAAATAGCCTTAGCAAGACAAATGAGTTGGTCATTTTATTACAAAAATTTAACTATTTTTCTACTAATAGAATAGAAAAGTTATTGAAGAAAACCCATGTACTGTATGTTCTGCTCCAAGTTGCTCTGATTATTTGCAACTTAGGTTTAATAAATCTTATTTCCAAACCCTTAATCGGGGCAGAAGACTGAACTCATATGCTGTGTCTAAAATTGAATACTTCCCTACTATATAGTACGCAAAAAAACAGTATGCCAAAAGAATAGCATGTCTGAATTTATAGTATTGTAACCTAATTTTGAGTAAGGGTGAACGCCATCCGAACCCTGGTGCGCACCAAACAAGCGGACCGAGACTGCTAAAAAGATGGGCCTCGGTCCGCTTCCAAATTAACTCTGGTGCGGTTCGAATGATATATGAATGCAACACGGACCAAACACTTCTAAACGAACCAATAACAGGAAGTAATGACAAGATGCGACACTGTGCGACATGATTTGACGACACGGTGTAACCAAAACAAAATGAGCAGAGGGCAAACGTGGAGCAACGATGAGGTAAAGTGCCTTTTATGAGCTCATTGTGAGTTTGCAGGTGGTGAAAATAAAATTATATGTACATGCAAGAATGAGCACGCTTAGTCCAGCAGACGGCATTATGTGTGTTCGACTTAAAGCGGTGCTGAGCAGACCGATCGGTTAATGGATGCTTTGATATCATACACCGCTTTAAGTCTAACGCACCTTTTGTTTGGGGGTGTTCGGTGAGTTCCGTCAAGATATAGCGTCATTCAAGCGACCATCAGGTTGTGAAACGGATCACTAGGCCTTTAGGTTCGCTGTCAATAATGTCAAAGTGAATGCTAAGCGGACCAGGACCAAATGTATCATTTTCCTTTTTGGTCCGGACCAAATGAACCAAAAAAAACAAACTACACGTGTGAACACACCCTAAGTGCAACCCTGCTTCAAAACACCCTGTCTGTATTAGTAGCCCTGAAGACATTGAGTTGCTGATTCAGGTGTGTTAATAGGGTGAAGCTGACACTCGGCAGTTAGGCCAGCTTACTAGAAGTAGGGAGGAGACCTGTTAAAGACATTGTTGAAGCCGCATTTTACTACAAAACTCAAAATGGCTGATGCCCAAAAAGGCTGACATAGGAAAATTAGTTATCATTTGATTTGTTATGCCGCTCTGAATCTAACAAGATCAATCTTGACCAATCTTGATCTTGATTGTTGGCAAACCTGGTCAGAGTATATAAGCAGAAATGCCCTCTTTTTAAAAATATCTTTTGACCAGTAGGTGGCGCAGTGCTGGATTTTTTTGTTGTTGAAAAATTAGATTTCTTTTTGCATAATTCAAAATTGCAAAAAATCTTGACCTGTAGAAATTTATGCATTCAACTTGGCATGAGCCAGGGAATCGGAGGAAAAAATAATTTTGGTTACGGTTCAAAAGTTATTAGCAGAAACATGAGTGCAAATTTGGCCTATTGGTGGCGCTAGAGAGTTTGAGATAGAGACTCCAAATTTGTTATGGTTAAAATTGAGACTGTCCTCTATCTGTGTGCCAAATTTCATAACTTTCCCTTAAGTGGTTCTATGGGCTGCCATAGACTTTCAGAGTGGAAGAAGGAGAAGAAGGAGGAATAATAATAATAATAAGAAAACGAATGGATACAATAGGTGCTTGGCCCCTAAAAATGTCTGAACAAATCTCTGAACAGTAGTATATTTTCACTGTCATCATACCTGGCCATCTGGTAAACACATGCACACCTCCTCACAGTTATTGCCAGGATAGAACTTTTGGTAAAGCAAGTAGTAGCGGTTGCCATAAAGACACCCACACTGAGAGTAGGGGACGCAGCGGTCCCCACTCCTGATGTAGCTCTTGTCACACACACAGCCCTCCATACAGCCACTACGACAGCCAGCGGGAGGAGCCAAACTATGACAGGTGACTTCACAACCAGAGCCACAGAGCTCATAGTGGCTGTGGACGGGACACTGAACACCTGACAAAACAAAGACATGTGATGGGTTAAGCTCTGATTCGAAATATACACAAATTTAATTAGTTAAATAATAACTAGCAGAAATGCCACTATGACTGTGAATTCTTGTTCTTATTGATGGGCTGGATCAGGGTTTTTCAAATTGACATTCATGGACCCCAGGGACCCCCCCCCCCCCACAAAGGCCTACAAGGTGATATGCTGAAAAGTTAAAAAAAGAAAAAGGAACAAAGTAAAAGATACAACAACTAGAATAGAAAAAAAAGATATTACTAGAATAAAACAAAAATATATATTACTAATTATCGTTTTGCAATTTGAAAAAACATGATATTAACTCTCTCTCTCACTCTCTATTTATATAAAAATAAACTTTTATTACATTCTGAAATGAAATAAATGTTGCTGCTTCAGTTTTTGCAGCTTAGTTTCAATAAATCTAGTCCAAAGTCTACTGAGGAATTATGATCTCATTAACTATAAAATCAAATCAAATCTCAAACAAATTACCTAATCACTTTACAATCTCAAAACAGTCGTATACTCTCACTGTCCAAAGTAGCTCATAAATTAAAAGTAGTATATTTTCACTGTCAAAAATTAAGTAAATAGTCTAAAAAAAACTAACAAATATGTAAAAGTGTAAAAGAAAATATTAACAATAAAACCATGTACATTAAAAAATAATTAAATAATGTACACGTTTTCCCAGTATAAATGGGACTTCATATAGGAAAAAAAATATAGCTGCCTTTATATTTTCGGAAAGAGGAGACTTGCAAGGAGATCCTCTTATTTGGGAGTCCGTGACATCAAAAAGTTTGAAAACACCCAGGCTAGATTACATGTCAGGTTTGATTTTGAACTCAATAGCCTTATGCGGAATGTACTAACACACCCTTCTATCCTTTGCATCTTTGTTTTTGTGCTCTGCTTTACATTTTGCAAGGCCTTTGTTGACATGAATGGAACTGGGACTGCAGTGTCTTTGCTAGAAAGTCTATCGCTATACCTACAAAAACTCTTGTGTATGAACACAATATTACCATGTATACAGTTTCTCAAAAATCTCTAGATACAATTGCCCCGGGGTTCTCTCACCACAGAATTCAGCAGTTCTCCAGGGGCTGATGGTCCTTCCCATTGCCTGACAGGCAGTTACATATGCTGTTATGGCCTGGCATAGTAGATCTCTCCTTCCGTTATATAAACAGACATCATAAACACAATCCTCAAAAAACCAAGCAGGGTCTAGCACAGTTTGACAGTCCTTGAAAGGCCCCTCTGGGTCACGCAGCAGCCCACAGAAATCAGATGTCTCATAGACACTCCTTCTGGTCGGGTCGCAATCCTGACAACTCTCTGTGCAGCCATGGACACAGTCTGGGATCTCGGCTACACTCCAGCTGGCACCGAACTCCAACGGTCCTGAAGCAGGCAACACTGTTCCTCTGACAGTCAGATCATCTTCTGGTTTTCCATTGTAGTTCCCACAGAGGCCACAGATGGCACCCATGTAGGTGCTGGGAACGGTGACGGTGGCAAAGCTGTTCCAATCAAACGTGACTTTGAGACCAAAAGAGGTTTGAACGACAGCAGACCAGCCACTTCTGAAAACAGAAACCTGACCTTCAATAAGATGGAGAGGAAGGTTCAACAGCTCACCATTGACCTGAAAAAGAAAGCCAACTTTGCTTAAATTTCTCATTGAATGACTTACTGTAACATCACCAAGCTACATGGAAAGATAAAACTGTTTGCCAAAGGTTTAAAGCATGCAACTTACGGTAACAGAACCGCTGTATTCTCTATCGATAACAATGGTGAGATTGTACACTTTGATCTCCAGTAATTTAGTGAACGTCACCACTCTGCTTCCCCGAAACTCATTTTGCACCAGCACATCAAAGGGCACCAGTCCAGGATATGAGATGCAAACTCCAACCAACTGATACACACAGTTACCCTGAAGGGAGAATATAAGTAATAATGTCATTATTCTCCACAAAAGCTTCTTAACCAAAAACATGGAATTCTTAACAAAATACTTTTATGCCTATACTACAGAAGCTCTGATGGGAAAGGTGTTTAAAAAATAAATAAATAAATTCCTACCAGTATTATTTTAGTATAGTATTGATGCATTCGATTTGAAACATATATACTATCGTTAATCTTTTTTAATATTAATTTTAAAATGATATTTTATTATCTTTTTAGAACTCTTAGTACTTCAACTTATTTCATTTCAGTGAGTTGCCAAGGCAACATTTATCATTTAAGGTTTTTTTATTCTAGACTGGAATTTTTTTAAATATTTAAAAAAATAGATATATATATATAATACTGTATAGATATAAACAATAGTTGCAACCCATACATGCTTCGTTTGTGAAAAAGAGTTGAAGAAAATATATTGGTAACATTTTACAATAAGGTTCCATTAGTTAATGTTAGTTAATGTATTAACTAACATGAACAAACAATGAAAAATACATTACAGTATTTATTAATCTTTGTTAATGTTAGTTAATGAAAATACAGTTGTTCATAGTTAGTTCATGTTAATTCACAGTGCACATTAACTAATGTTTAACAA
Source organism: Sinocyclocheilus anophthalmus (assembly GCA_018155175.1). Lineage (NCBI taxonomy): Eukaryota > Metazoa > Chordata > Actinopteri > Cypriniformes > Cyprinidae > Sinocyclocheilus > Sinocyclocheilus anophthalmus. The sequence goes on from JADLZN010005776.1 coordinate 46,114, forward strand.
ATACAACTTTTGATTTTAATTATGTATTAGTAAATGTTGAAATTAACAGTAACTAAGATTAATAAATGCTGTATAAGTATTGTTCATGCTTAGTTCATGTTAACTAAAGTAGTTAACTAATGTTAACTAATGAACCTTATTGTAAAGTGTTACCAATATATTTAAACCTACACTATGGAAACCATAAAAATAGTATATTTCCTACATTAGTTATTGTCTCATCTGTGAGAAATGGGGAAAAACCCTAATGATTTTTCATATTTTCTGCTTTTCCCTCCATTTTTGATTGATACATACTGCATAACATATGTACAAAACAATTTTTTTTTACAGTTTTCTTGTCAATAAATTAGTACCTGGAAGTCAAAATAATTCCCATCAAAGGTGTAGTAGTGGGGGTCGCCCAGTGCCATACAGGTGCTTTGAGAGACGGGATAACAGTCCCTAATGCCATTCTCCACCTGGCAGTGCTGTCCTGTCCCACAGCCTCCATCCTGGCATTCTAGATGCCCACCCTCCTTGGAGCAACGACAAAGCCGCTGACAAGCATCATCCGCCCAGAAAGTCTCACCAGCGGGAATGTAGTGTCCATTGAAGGAACAACCACACTGGGCTGAAGGTACACATTTGGATCCACTCAGAACAAAACCAGGATCACAAGCGCATGTTTCGACACAGGGTAAAGTGCAGTTCACAGGAGACCCGAGGCCCATGCAGGTCAAAGGGCAAGCGTTACCACAAAACTCATAATGGCTGTTCTCTGGGCATCTGTAAGCTGAAGACAGAAACAAAGACATTAGGTACAATATCAAGCCAAGTATGCGTTGCAAATGCTTATAAAACTATTACTCACAACAATTGGCTGCTTCTCTCCAGTTGGTTAGCTGTATCCCAACACGTTGACATACACTTGCATAGACCTTTAAAACCTTACATAAGTAGTTTCTGTGCCCATCTGTCATACAGACATCATACATGCAGTTCTGGATGTAAATACTTGGGTCAATAACAGAATGACACTGACTGAATGGTGCCATCATTAAGAGTCCACAGTACTTTTCACCCAGCCACTGTCGAAGTGCTTGAGCATCACATCCAGGGCCCCCATTGTCATCTCTACAGCCCTCATCCAATGTTAAGTTGTGAACTTTCCAACTCTGTCCAAACGTTGTCGCACTGGGAGCCTGGGTGTTCGAAGGCATAGTGAAATCATCATTAGGATCACCATTGAAGTTGCCACAGAGTCCACAGACTTTGTCCATGAAGGCAGTGGGCAGGGAGACCATGAGATAGTGGTCCCAGTCATACTGCACACTCAGCCCAAAAGAAAACAGGATGGTGATGAAGCTGCCGGACTGGAACATGGACACCCCAACATCATCAAGAACCACAGGAAGGCTCCACACACTCTGGTCAATCTGCAAAAATCAAAACATAATAATGCATATTAAATGGAAAAATAGCTTCTTACTCAATATTATTTTGTCTTGATTAGTTACAAAAAAAAAAAAAAAAAAAAACTATAGATTAAAAATTCTCTCAAAATATGTTTTGTTTTTTTTCCCACCATGAAATAAAAATAAAAACATTATTTTTTTTAATTGAATATTGCAGTTCTCATGAGTGTGCAAACAACAGTATTACAACAATCCAATCAATAGAACCTTAATTTTTATATTTTTTTCAAATTCTCATTTGAAAAGCCGCTTTACTTGGATATACATCAACATAAAGAAGGAAATATGATTGCAAATTCCATTTCATGCTTTTCTAATAATTACACTTATAGATAGTAATTAGGTTTATTTGAAAGTTTAAATCATAATACTTTATATTAACATTGTTATATGTTTTATAATAATACATTTCTTTTTCTTGTTTTAAGCATAAACACAAATTTTTTTGTGATCTATGTTGATTTATGCTATTTCTAATGGGTAAGAAATAAACTTTAAGATATAGTTTCTGAAAATATCTCTTGATCTGTTATGCATTTTTTAATCTTGTGTAAATTGATTGTTAAATTTTTTTTTAGATATTTTTACTAAAAATAAGACAAAAAAATACTGATAATGTTTTATATCAAATGGCTTAATATAAAGCTATTATCTTTCATATTATAATGTATAAGTATTCTCACATGAGATAATGTTTTCAGTATTGCAGCAAGTTTTGAATGAGGTTTCTACAATGTTTAGGACTAAAATGAACTAAATCCATGCAATCACTATTACTTTTTCCTTTAAGAAAAAAAAAAGGTTTACCCTGACTTTCCCGGGCTCAGAACTTCCAACGCTGATGGTGATATCCCCAATATTTACAATTACTCGTGCTACATAGGAGACACTAATGTCGCCACAGTTTTCATTTTTAGCCAGGACCTCAAAAGCAGGAAGACTGTTATTTTTGTGGCAGTTCCTGGTGACAACATAAGTGCAAGTGCCCATGAAGTCAAAGTAACGCTGGTCGAATGTGCAGTAATGAGGGTCGCCCATTGCCCAACAGATTCCAAATGGTTTCTTCACACAGGTGGGGAAGGAACCCTTAATCTGGCACTCCTCATCCTCACTACAGATGATGTTGAAGCAAGAGTGAGGTGCTGGCAAATCTACTATAAATGGAGAAGAGATGCATGATGTTTAAGCAGCATAAACATAAACAGAGTTAATCATTACTATGGTTTTAACTCAAACCTGGACATTACATTCTACTATAAAATGCATTATTGGATTATACAAGAGATTTTATTTGCTAAAACTGGCTATAACACCACAAATGTTTTTTAAACAGAAGGAATAATATGCATAATTGTGACATACCTGGATCAATGCATGCAGCTGGGGCTCCGTAACCATTCATTTGCTGCAGTCCCACACTATAGACCCCATAAGAAGCATTTGAATGGGTTAATTTGTGCCCACCTGCCCCAGGTTGGTAAACCAGCTCAGTCCAGGAGTACTCGCTGTTTTTAATGACCCTCCACTGAAGGTTTCCAGGTAAAGGCAAGCTATCAAAACGAATCCCTGCTTGTTCATTGGTAGGAACAATCAGAAGGGCTCGGTTGTCAAAACCAGCTATCCCGTCAAGTGCGTACGAGGAACAAAAACGGTTGTTGGGCAGAAGATTCATAAGAAACGGGTCATATATGACACCACGGGATGTTCGCACACCATTAAACAGAAAAAACACTTGGATTCCATTGTCAGCAATGACATTAAGGCCATTTGGAGACTGGATTTTGTACTCTACAATGCGCCCACGCTGAAGAACGGCAGTTAATGTAGTACGGCCAAATTGAACGGTTATATTTGTTGACTGTGATGCTTGGATATAGATGCTGTCGAACTGGCTCTGAATGCTAAACGGTGCCACCAGGAAGTGAGTTCCCCAGTTTTGCACCGGCAGGAGTTGCTCATAAACGTGATTGCACTTAGAAAAGCGCAACGTGCACATGTGGCCCGAGTACACGGTGACGGGAAGTTGTGAAGATATGCGGGTTCCCGTGAGGTCTCCTTGGCTTTGAATTTGTGCATTTTCAAAAGGATCCATCACCACAACTAGTTTACTGCCGACACCATACAAGCGTCCTTCAAACCGGACCACCGCTTTAAGAAACACTTCCACCGTGTTCCGCTCTTTACCGTTGACAAGCACAAACTCCTTCAGCATGGATGGAGGGGAGTTGGTGGGGGTGAACACAAAATATTCAGTACCCCATTCACTCAAGGGGTAGACCAGGGATGTATCTGCCGTGAATTGTTTTGAGTTTAGTGAGGACACCGTTATGTCATCAGATGCCTGAATGAAAACAGTTTTGCGGGACCTCCTGGTGCCAGACAGCTCAATTGTTTTGGGGAGGGTCGCAGTGAAGCCCTGACCTGCAGTCAGTTGCACCTCCTGGGTAAAACCGAGACTGGGCACGCTGACTTTTACCAGGCAATTAGAATTCAGAGAGGTGATATAAAGCTGAAATAGTGGCAGGTCAAAAGGGGATACATAGTTTTGCATGAACACAGTGGCAAACTCTTGTCCTGCAGATCGAGCCTGGGCGCCATCTTTAAGAGGTCAAAAGAGAGAGACTGAGAGAACTGATGCTACAAAAAAAATCTACTGTAGAAAAGACATTGGCATTAAATGGCAAGTGCATCAAATCTTGTAATTTAACTTGAAATAATAATAATAATTTAAAAGTATTCACTTTTCATATATTTTTATCAAGAAAAGATTTACATGACATCTATTTTTATATTAACAATGTAAAATTTCATAAAATAGCAATCCAAAAGATAAAGAGCCTTACCCCAAAACAGAAATATCACAAAACAAACCGGTAAAAGTTTCGCTCCCATGATTATCTGGAAACAAATATCAGTGAAAACATTTTTTTTTCTTCTTTTAACATGCAGAAACATACAGAAACATGCAACATACAGAAATAGCATTATCCACTAAACTTGTAGAATCCACAATTGTGTGTGTGTGTTGTGTGTGTGTGTGGGTGTTATAATATATATATATATTAATATTAACCTATGGTTCTTCCAAAATCTACAAATTACATTTCAAATGCCACATGAAAATAACTATTTAATGCTGCTTACCTTCATGGGAATCAAGAATTATACAGTCTATCTTATGCAGCCTTTTAAATACCTATTATCCCAGTCTTAAAAACCAATCAGAGCACTGCCAAGTTTGGATCCTGGAACTGGGGATATGACCTATCCATTTTCTCCCTCGAGGCATGAATGAATAGTATCAAATTGCAATATAATTTCTGAGAACATGCAGTCTTCTCAAAACATTTAAAACAATCCGTGTTTGATTTTTGAGCACACACCAAATCATGTAGACACAAATAATATGTATAAACTGCAACACTCATATAACAGTTATTGCAATTGTGCAAATTAACAAGAATGCAAAACCTGAGAATACTTTTCAAACCATGCAAACAAAAGACTATGACGCAACTTTTCTGAAACAGTATGAGCTTGTGATGGTAAATGGTGAAAATTATGGTATGCACCACGTGGGTTTGGTTTTCATAAGCATAAAAAATAATAATCATAATAATACTTCAAATTCACCAGCCCAGTAAAACACCTTCTAAAGCAATCTGTCTCCAGTCTATGATATTCCTGAATGACAAAAAGCATCTGTCTACACAATTTCCATTAATACTTTCTAACAACTGTTGATTGAATCGGGTTTTCTGTTTCTATCAAAACCTGCAAACAAGTCAGCATTACAAAATTATAATTGGGCTGATAAAACAAGCATAACGTTTCCTTTTCTAAATTTTGTTTTTACCATTCATAGTGCAGAAAGTTGAATTTGCAATCCAATTTTTCCCCCTAAAACAAGACTAAAAAGTTAGTCCATATGCAACAGGTTATTACACACTGTCATAATGTCTGGGAAAAAGACAATCCACACGGGCTTTGAGCAGCAGAAAGGCCTTACAAATGCTATTATCAGAGCATACAAGTGACTGTGTCAATATTGTAACCATGAAACTTCCTGTCCAGTTAAATGCCGTGTGAAAAGATATTCGCAGAGCTGTAACAGCAGAGATTTACGATAAAAGAGAGAGAATAGCAAAACACACCTCACAGTGAATACAGACTAAAGGAGGGGAAATAGAGTTAACACATTAGTTTACTGTGGTTTCATTGACAATGTACTCCCATGAGTCCAGAGGAACAATGGAATGAACATTACTGTACATCTCACCCCCTTTTAGAGATCAAGCATGGCAAAGCATGTGGTGAATAAAGCATTATGCCAAGCTCAAGAGGACAGCAGCATCCAATTCAGAATGTACAGATTTACAGATAAAGTATCCTCTGAAGCATCCACTTGCTTGTGTTGCAGCATGCAACGTTAACTCACTCTGCTTCTTTTTCTGCAAAGGTCTTGCAATCAAAGGTGAGGTAATGAGATTCCTAGCCATGCAACAAGCAGGTGGCCTTTTCCATGTGGCCGTCTGAGATACTACACCTTCCTTCAAAGAGATTTGATGAAAAAAATAAATAATATTTATATTCTCCTGTAGAACAATGGAGAAAAAAATACTATGATAAACACATTTTGGAGACGAGCTGTAGTAACCTATTATTCTCTGGAAGAAAATTAAATTAAAAAAAAATCAGATGGGCATCAATATTGTAAACTACTCACAAGCTTTATTAGTTAAGTTACTACTACTAATATTCAAAAGTTTGGGTCGATAAGATTTTTTAAAAATGTTTTTGAAATAAGTAATTTATGCTCACCAAGGCTGCATTTATTTGATCAAAAATACAGTAAAACAGTAATATTGTGAAATATTATTGCAATAAAAAAAATCTAATATGATATATTTTCAAATGTAATTTATTCCTGTGATGTAAAGCTGAATTTTCAGCATCATTATTCCAGCCTTTAGTGTCACATGAACCTTTAGAAATCATTCTAATAGGCTGATTTGATGCAAGAAACATTTCTTATTATCATTGCTGAAAATAGCTGTGCTGCTTAATATTTTTATGGTAATAATCATGATACTTTTTTTAGGATTAGGATTCTATTCATTTCTATTCAATGAATAGAAAGTTCAAAAGATCAGCTATATTTTGTAACATTATAATTACATTTAATCCTGATATAATTACATAATTACATATAATTACAAATAATTCTGACCCCAGTCTTTTGAACGGTATAGTCTATATTGACTTAATAAAGCTGGTTCACCTCAATTTTACCTCTATATTTGGAGGAACTCTGATTCTCTGACAGGCAACACAGCAAAGCTTTGCATAAAAAAATAAAATAAAATAAAAAGGACCATTTTATAAATATTACCTAAAATGTACTTAACACAACGCACACAGAACTACATACTTTTTTATTTAAAAGTATAGAATCCAGAAATATTTGATAGAAAATCCAAAGGTTTCTTTTTAGTTTTCTTTAATTGGTATTTAATTATATGTAATATCTCACAGTTAAAAAGAAGGCATTTGCAGAAGGCAGTGAAGAAATTTACTATTTCCGTGTGCTTTACCACTTCCTGTAAAAGTACTCTGTAGGTTTAACATTCATGTGCATCTTCACACGCAGCACTATTGGTTTACAGAGAAAGCTTCTTTCTCTGACCTTTCTAAACTCATGCACACAAATTGCATGCAATGGCTAATCAACAGTTCTGGGTTTACCACAGTTTAATGTCACCAAAGGATCGGTGGGTGAGTGAGGAAAGCACATTCTTACTAATTAATATATGTGTTTTGTTGATGCTATTGCTTTTCAGAGCTAATAACCAGAAGTTCTGAAATAAGTGGTTAAGATCACAAGTTGCAGTCGTATTGGTCTGACTGTGTAAATGCAGTTGCATGTCCAGTGTGGATCTGAATAAAGAGAAAAAGAGGATCAAATATTGAACAATTTACAAAGAATGTGCAATAAGGCAACTTAAAAGAGATCAAATACAGCAAGGTACAGTAAACATACAGTTAGGCTATTAAATGTCTTTAAAACCTGTAAATAAAAATCAATACATATAAATTAAGTTAAAATGGTTTTATATATTATTAATAATCACACTAAGTACTTGTAAAGAGCCTACATCCTCACAGCTCTTAATACATGGTGTAATACTGCCATCTAGTGATGATATAGGCCTTTCCAACTCCATTTAGGCCTTATTGGCTGCTCTGTGCATAGCAAATAGTTGCCAAGATGAAATTGTAATCGAAATACTTGTCGATCAATAACAGTGGTGCATTAAGAATGCACTGCACAAAGCTCAGATCTGAATACGAATATCCCAAACTCACAGCTTAGCGTCATTTACTCTGCACTAGTGCCATCAATATCATCCTATAACACATCCCATGGTGGCTTCCTTTGACATGGTTTCATTTGGCAATATGCCATGCATAAATAGCTCAATATGGTGCAATTAATGCATCAAACTTGCTGCGGGGTGCATGACTATGAATGTGGCCAGAAACAAAGCCTTTTCACTCATTGCAGAGGGGAATGAGCTGCTGGCCAAAATAAGACTGATGATATCTTGTTTATCTTTTTAAATGCATAGAACTAATACAAACATAGTATCTTCACCATCATTTGTCGAAAACCCATGGACCGCCCATCACTGAATGATAAATAGCCATGATAGACTGGTTGGTTGTGACCTGAAAATGATTGCAAAGGGCGTGATAGGGTCACAAACAGCAGGGGAATAATCAATGCTAAATGCAACTAACAAAACCTAACCATTTAATAATGCATGGTTAAAAAGGCTAATATACTTTTAAAAGGGAAAAGAAAGTGTTCATGTCTTGCACCAAAACATAACCAAATTAGGTAGATGCCAAAACTCAAGACACATTGAGCAACCAAAATAATGATAAACAATACTGTAGATTTTTCATGATACTATTAATGTAATACAATAGGACATTTTGAAGAATTCTGGTGTCAAAACACAGGAAAAGAAAAAATATTATTCAAATTATTATTAACATATTTGTGACTTCACTTCAGGGTTTCTGCAGGTTTTATGAAGGTACATTTAAGACTTTTTAGGACCTTTTTAAGACAGAGTAAATGTCTTGTACATTTACATTACATTTAGACATTTAGCAGATGCTTTTATCCAAAGCGACTTACAAATGAGGACAATGGAAGCAATCAAAATATGCAAGTGCTATAACAAGTCTCAGTTAGCTTAACGCAGTACACATAGCAAGTTTAAAAAAAAAATCATATAATAAATAAAAGGAAAACAGATCGAATAGAAAAAGAATAGAGCAAGCTAGTGTTATATGGAAGCATATAGGTAGCGAAATTAAATTTAAAATGTAATATGCAAAATGGCAATGCAATATTCAAAATAGCAATGTATTTCTGTATTTACATTTAAAATTTCCATTACCCATACGTGCAAAGTTAGGGGGAAAATGAAAATTAAATTATATAATTTAATTTGCTATTCCAACAGTAGTCTTAATATGTAAATTGCATACAAATTTTAACGCTTTATAAGTTGCAAAATGAAAATGAAAATGTATAACACAAACTGATTTGATATGTGTAACATGTCCAAGCAGAAATGGTAGCAAAATTATCATTTAAATGCTATTTGTCCTAAATGCATTTAGACTAACAGTTAAAACACTTAAGATTGCATTTTCATCATGACGCCGTGGGATATTTGTAGCAAAATTCAGTGCGGCTTTGAAAATGCATTGTTTATTGATTTATTTTTTATTTTTTGGCAGTGCATGCAACATTTAATGCCATTATTTAATGAATTTATAAGTTCCGATGTTCTGTTTTGATTTAAGAACTTTTTAGGCAAATGAAGACGTTTAAAGACATATTTATAATATGCACATTTTATTACACTTATTTCAAAAGTGAAAATCAAAAACAGCTGTTCATCAGCAATTCTGAATGCACAGGTGTTTCTAAAAGGACTACTTCAGTCCTTCAGATTATCTCTTACATCACAGCTGCAGTTCCCACAGAGGCCACAGGTTGCAGCAGAGAATTTGCTAAAGCAGACAAGACTGCCGCTCCATCTCAAATTAGAACATGAAGGAACATGGGGAAGTCGTAGCCTAATGGTGGAGAGTCGGACTCGTAACCCAAAGGTTGTAGGTGGGGGGAGTGAATGTACAGCGCTCTCTTCCACCTTCAATACCACGACTGAGGTGCCCTTGAGCAAGGCACCGAACCCCCAACTGCTCCCCGGGCACCACAGCAAAAAAATGGCTGCCCACTGCTCCGGGTGTGTGTTCACTGATGTGTGTGTGCACTTTGGATGGGTTAAATGCAGAGCACTAATTCCAAGTATGGGTCACCATACTTGGCCACATGTCACATCACTTTCATGAGGCTTTTGAGTCACGTGTTTTGGTTAGAAAACAGCAAATCTTACATTAAAAATGCAGTGAATGAGTTATAACTGATATTTGTGATATTCAAAATATTATTAGTCACAAGTAGTCACAAGCTGTAAAGAACAAAGACTTTGTATCTCCAGCCTGAACATTTACATAGTGGGGCAAGCTGAAACTTATAGGTTCAGGCTGGAGATGATTAGAATTGCAAACATGCCCTCTAACTAACTAACTAGTAGAAGCCTCCTCTGGCCGTTCACCTGGTTAGATCAGGTTGTGGAGGACGTGCCATATTTCACTCATATTGTAACCCTATACCAAACTTACCTGACACAAAAACCTGCCTGCCGATTTTCATATACAAATAATAACTGCATAAACACAATTTTTAGTAAAACAAACAACATTAGCATTAAAAACATTTAAAAAATAACACATTTAATAATTTACAATTGGGAAATATGTAATACATTTTTTTGTTAAAAGTGCCTCCTTTTTTTCAGACCTCCGTTGAAATGCCTTGGGCTGTTGTTCATACTTTTATCTCTAACCGTGAACTAATTGTTTAATGAAGCGCTTTAATATTTGAATGTCAGTGCATCTACCTGTGCGGAACACCTAAGGCTCTCACTCAAGGCATCATGTAAATATGTGACCTGTTTTTCAACTCGGCTTGTGACCCTGCAAACCTTTGTGTACTTGAACATACAACATGTACTAAAGCCCATTTGTGCTGGAACCTGCTAGTTATGATGCAACCTTTGCAATTCAAAACAAGCTGCCCCTATTCTTGACTCGCCGTCGCCTCCCCACTCCTCCACTGCACACAAGCCCACAATAGGGCTCGTTTCTGTTTGCAGTGACGACGGAAACCCAGACAGCACCCCTCTGCCCTCTTGAATGGTTATGTTGTTTTTGACTAATAAACTGCGAAGGGTTTTCACTGCTGAGACAGATTCTAGATCCTGATCGTTCTCAAAACAACTGTTGTACTGCATATCAGTCCATTAAAGCTACAATGCGGGCTCTTCGAAGACATGCATGTTTGCACAGAAAGTTCATAGTTATCATGAGCCATCTGCCGTTTTGTGCATGTCCATTTTGAGGTCATGCTAATGAACTGCCAGACTTTGATAAAATGACATGTTTCTCTTCGGTCAGAACAGTCCTTGAAGAGTCATGACTCATCCTGCACCGAATAGATTTGTGGCCAATCAAATGTAGTATGAAAATGTCCCACCCCTAATACCACCGGACTCTGACTAGCAATACCAAAGAGCAAAAAATTGCTCATGGCTATAACGTAAACTAAAATCTACTTCCTGTTTCAATAAAACATGAGGAGGCATGGGAAAGAAAAACAAACACAAGAAAACTGTCTTTCAGGGTAAGCTTATTCTAAAATAAAAAGAATAGGATATGCTGAAATAAAAAATATTACGTTGAGAATATAATGTAATAACATTACAAAGATTATTATGAAAATTTCATATATCATTTAATTTAGTTTGAAATCATGAAAATCAAAAATGTTGAAATCATAAGAATAAAATTGTCACGACATGAGATTAAATGTGTTGCACTGATAAAAATTAAAATAATTTGTAGTAATAAAAAAAAAAAATACTTTTATTGAGCCAGGATGCATTAAATTGATCTGAAATGACATCATGACAAGATGTTTATAATGTTACAAAAAAATCACATTCTTTTGAATTGCCTATTCATTAAAAAAAATATTGAAAAAAACTATAATGGATTTCACACAAAAAAACATACACACATAAGAAAAAAACAAAAAAAAGTACCTACCCCAAACTTTTGAAAAGTGCATAATTATTTATTTGTAATACAGCACTAAAACTTCATTATATCACCTAAACTTATAACAGAAAAAAAAAAAAACCTTTAACGTTGTACTAATTTTATAATAAATGTCAGGGTGATTGATTAAAGGGGTCATATGATGCTGCTAAAAAGAACATTATTTTGTGTATTTGGTGTAATGAAATGTGTTTATGCGGTTTAAGGTTAAAAATACTATTTTCCACATACTGTCAATTATTGTTTCTCCTCTATCCCCTCCTTTCTGAATGCGTCGATTTTTACAAAGCTTATCGGTCTGAAAAAGCGAGGTTTGCTGTGATTGGCCAGCTATCCAGTGCGTTATGATTGGCCGAATAACTCAAGCGTGTGACGGAAATCTTACGCCCTTTACCATATTGTGATTATGCCCTGTCTGGCCGGAGCGACGATTCAAAAACATTAAAACCCATTATAAACGAGGCATTCGTTGCATCCAGTGGGGACATAATTATGGATTATAATGACTTATACTTTATTTTTACGCATTGCGTTGCATCGCGTCGTGTAAACATAAACCATGTCTGCATTTGTGATCAAAAATGACAAACAACAAGTGCTACTCCAAACTGCCCAAAACTCGCGTTTGAATCAACAGTGACAAATTCTTTAAATATAAAAACTTACTTACAGTCTGTGAGTCAGAACAGTTGGCATTGTAGTCTACTCAACCAGGATCATGAAATGACCTCCATAAAATGCGCTGCACACATCTGAATATTTGGGTTGAAGTGTTCTGGAACAGTGTGTAAATACAACTTAACCACTTATTTAGTCGTGTCCATTTTTGGAAGGCCAAAAAAAATAGTTTCACTTTCACAGCGAACACAGCATCACAGCACACACTTGGCCTAGAGTGAGCGGCAGAGGCCTAGAGTGAACAGAGGCCGGGGGCTAGAGTGAGCAGAGGTGGTGGGCTTGAGAACGGCGCGGCCGGCGGTTTCGATGAAGGAGCGTCCGGCGTGCTTGCTGCAACCACATGTGACGACCCTGGGCTTTACTCCGCTTTGTCCACGGTGAAAGCCTTTCCGGCGATCCACAGCGCAAAGTTGTTTTATTTCCTCAGCAACCAGAATGGATCAGCTCTAGGCATGACGAAGCAGATATCTTCCTCTTTTGGAAGGCCATACAAAGCAGTTTCGCTTTCACAACGAATCACACAGCTCCTTCACGACATGGCGCCATAGTTTACAATATTACAGTGAGAATAAAAGTTACGCCTTCTTTCTTTGCGTGAACATTTGGGCGGCGTTCTGCAAATCTTCCCACATAATGAGGTAGACATGTGGGGCGTGTTAGAACGAGCCACTTTAGGTAGGCGTGGCTGACTCTTAACTTTTATAAAGAATATCTCTTTGGATTTGAGATTTTGGTCTTTGCAACTTTAGGGATCTTATCTATTCAGGAATAGCTTGTAACACTCCAAAGAGAAAGTAAAAATTGAAATCGCATTATATGACCCCTTTAACTCTTTTGAGAATACAGAAAAGATCTCATATAGTTCCCATAGTTAGAGACTTTATATCTTCCTTTCTTTAGAAGTTATAAACAGTGCCAAGCTCCTTTTCAAACTAACTGTTTATCAGATCACCTGTGACTCAGAGATGCTTAAGTCATGTATCCAAGAGTGATGAATAACCATGCATTTTGTAAAGCCACCTTTCAAAACAAGTGTGGGCCTACCATAACTGGTTCTTTAGCTTCTTAACAGCTGCACGAATGCCAGCAGAACCAGTCGTTCCTTTGCTGACTTCAGCTGAAAAATCCGTTAGAAAGGGCATGGGTGGAGCCCTCCGGGTAAGTGTAGAGTAGCTGAGGAGTAACACCTTTGCCTACAGGTCTTCAGCAATCTTTCATCAGCCAACTAGAAGAAAGAGAGACATGAGTGAGTCAGATGCATGACCAATACTCAAAACAAGATCATCAAGGAGCCAGGTAGAGAAATATACAAACCTCCAAGGATCACATATTTTCAAAGCGTACAAAGAGATTTTCCTAAAAAAAAAAAAAAACATTTTCAGGAATAGTTTGGTCGTCATTTACTCATCCTCATGTCTGTCAAAACCTGTATGCATTTATTTCTTCCAAGGAACACAAAAGGAGAGGTTTACAGCACATGTCCAAGCTGCTCTTTTACATACATTGAAAGTGAATGGTGACCAAACACTTTTAATGTGAAATTTTTAGTGAATAATGGTCTGGGTCCTTACAAAAAGCTATCGTATGCCTTTAGAAGACTTGAAATGTAATGCATAAGACATATAGACTGCTTTTATGATCCTTTTGAAGCTTGACAGCCTCTGGTCACCATCCACTTCCATTGTATGAAAGAACGCAACTCAGACACTCTGCTAAACCTCTCCTTTGGTGTTGTACTGCACTAAGGAATTCATCAAGGTTTGGAAGGCCTGAGGGTAAGTAAACGATGGAAAATTTAAATTTTGGGGTGAACTAACTCTTAATTTAGCAGCCTCGCATCCACTGAAGACTTTCGGAAGATCTAATTCAGGAGACTCATTTGCTTTGACATTGTGTCCGTGCATATGTTATAATGGGAGTTGGCTGGCCAAGCTAAGGCTTGACTACACATTTCAAGGACAAGAGGATTGTTCCTTAGTTTAGGTGGATTACATGTGACTAATTCAACCCTTAACCTGTTTGCTGAGAGCCAAAAGTCATGATATCAGATATCACAAAGCGTTCACAGGTTTAAATAACTTTCATTTGTGACCCTTATTTAACACTGTAAATAAAGCCTGATATATAAAATAATAGTCAGATTTTTTTAAATGGTTTTTTAACCATTTACTGGAAAGTTTGCATGTGTTTTATATATGTATAAGTGAGTTGCTGCAGTTCAAATGTTCAATATTAATCAATATTAACATGCTCACCTTTACTTTAAATAAATCAATAAAGCCTTTGACTTGGTAGAAAAATATGATCTATCGATCAGAGAGGAGAAAGCATGCAGGAGATTGTCTACAAGTTTTTCAGCAAAGTTTTTTTTATCACATTGATAATTTAGATGCCTTATGAATTAATGTATCAAATATGATACAGTAGGCTTTAACCATATAAAGCCTACTGTATCATATTTGATACATTAAACCCTGCGGACCCGGATACGGGTCCAAAGTCCCGTAAAAAATGTGTATGCCTCATTTGCATAGCCTTCCTTATATGGTATCAGCCCATATATGGTTCATTTGAAAGCTTGGAGTGTCTTCTTTACAAAGAATACCATTCCTTTTGTTTTTTATATTCATAAAGCAGTAAAATTTAGCTTAGAAATGTATTCGTCCCACACACAAATTTCCACCTAACCATTGCGAATAATTTTTACTAAGAATGTGTATTTTATATATTTTTCAAGTCATATATCACAAGAAAGCTCTGATTCTCAGGAATTTCATGATGTAGGTTATTTTATTGTGTGACAATCATAGATCGAATTATCTTCAATTGAATTGCGATGTAAAAAAAAAAAAAAACGGAATTTTTTTATTGTGTAACATTTCTACTCGTAGCACTGCTTCAGTTAGCCACAAAAAGCCACAAATGTATATAAATTCTATATTACCTTTTAGATTAGGATCTCTTCTTTCAAACAAGACCATTTCCAGGTTTCTGCGTGCTTCCATCGGTGAGATATTCGCGTTCTGCCCAGGTAACGGAATCCAGCGCGTCAGCGTCTCACAGGCTCTCCATCTCATGCCACCGCGCACTCAGCTCTTCTGATGCTATACATCTCTGCGGCCAGTTCTGCGCTGCAATTGGTCAGATTACACGTCACTCAGATAGGCCATTACAGACTCTGTGAACTCTGAAACCGGGGGCCGCGTCAGCACAGTGGGCATAGAAGGAGGGGGGTTCCCGCCTTTCCGCTCGGTCAGCCAATGCACTCTGGGAAAATGTAAGTTTCAAAAACGCGAATATTTAGGCTTTTTGACCGGCACGGAAGAGTTGTAGGCGAATCCTTGCTCGTAATCCTTTCAGTTCTATGATGATCAATTACCAGTTATCTACGATGAAGAACGGTCCAGCATCGCCGTGGGAGCCTTGTAGAGCCAGTGGACGCGCAGCCCCTGGGGCGACTTTAGTAAGATTTCTCGTGAGTTTGAGCGTGTTGGCTTTGTTATGAAGCGTTCTAGCTATCGTCGCACGCTTGATACACTGTTTGGCTGACAGAAAGGAGAGTACATTATGCATATTTCGTAAGTATCCGTAAATATACATTAAATATAGATGGAATATTCTCAGTGCGGTGTAGAATGAGCTAACATATGTTTTTTGAGCGCTGTGACTGTAGTTAGGGCGCTATGCGGCCTAGCGGATTAGCCCGCTCTGGACCACGAGGCAAAGCACAGCTGGGATGCCGGATTAAGACAGATGCTGTGATCAACTATGCCTGAAGGTAGAGAATGCTGTGATCACATATCCCATCCAGAAGGCATATTAAATGGAATGATATAAAAGCTGGAGGATATAGGTTCTTATTTTAGGTTATTATAGACATATAATATTATATGTAGACATTCTGCGCATCCTAAAGAATTAAACTGAGTGTAAATCACATAGACAAGTTTGGTCCATGCGCTTGTTCCATTTTGTATATACTACTTAGAAAAACATAAACTGAACCATAATTCATAAATAATCATTAAAGTGGCTTAGGCAAAAATACAATAGGATTGTGGGTTAGTGTTTTATAAAGCCTGTTTTTGCAAAGGAAACTTACAATGACACATTTAGATGCAGAAATAGACAATTCGACTCGTTTCACTTATAATGTAATAACTCCTGTTTAGAAGTTGTTATTTGAAAGATTCTTTTTTCTGGTACTTTTTGGCATGTAGGGGCATCAAACAAGGTAAATTCCAGCGAGTTGAGCCTAACAGAACCTGAATTACAGAATCTCAAAAAATATGTATTCAATTAAAACTCAAAAAGCGCCTATGTTTTTTTTTGTGTTTATAGTAATATTTGAAAAGTGTATATAATGTTATTTATAAAGAATTCCACTCATATTTTGTAGTTCAGAGGGTTTTATTTACAATGAAACCATTTTTTTAATTTCCTCCATTGTATGTGTGTAGGGCAAACGTTTGAATTTGAGTATGAAAAATTTAGGCGAAAATTCCAAAAAACGCCCCGAGCTTAACTGGTTAACTGGTTTAATTCACAAGGCCTCTGAATTATCAATGTGATCAAAATTTTGCTGAAAAACTTGTAGTATTATGAGTTTGACTGCACAATTTTGAGTTTTGCATTTAGACAAAGCTTATATAAACAGGAGTTTATAATCAGGTAACTTAGGTTTCAGACATAATTTGGCCAGTTCACATATTTCAGGCAGTTCATATTTCAACTAACATGGTTCTAAATGAAGCTTCAGAAGTTCCTGATAAGAAATGGCCATGGTGACTCCCTCTGCTGAGACACGGTGAACTGTGTGAGCTAGTTAAGTAGTAATGGACATAGAGGACAAACCAGCTCAATGCTCCAGCTAGGAGGCCTATGTACAGTTTGGAAAAACCGCCAAACCGAACCGATTAGCGCGGGCGTTTCCTTATTCTTCTTTTTTCTTTTTTCGGTAGGTGCACTTCTGCCACCCACTGGTGGAGCGTGAAACCGAGACGGAGGAAACAAAAGAAAAGACCCCCCCCCCCCTCACACACACCCAGACAACACTCAAGCACACTAAATACCATGACCGATGCTTATGACGTAGCCTCGTTACAAGTTCTGAAGACTTTAGTGTTTTGTTCGCTAGCGAATCAACATTTTATGTAATAGATTTGTTTTGTTGACAATTGTGGGAAATAATTATGATGCTTAACTCTCTGTCTCTTTGCAGATACATGTATTGTTTTAATAAAGGATAATTAGACTTGGTTTGTCTTTGACTTTAGAATGAGTGAATGGCTCACTCATAACTTGCAAAGGCTTGAAGCCACCTACGTAATGTAGCCTACAGAAAGGGTCATTAATTGGATTCAAAAGATTCGAGTCGTTGGGATGAATCAAAATCCCCTGCTTCTGTGAAACCAATTCAGTTGAGTGAGTGAATCCTTGACTCAGACAAGCTCAGATTCTGATTCATTGAAATGAACCAATTCAAAAGAGTCATTCATTTCCGAATGAGACGGGCTTCAGTTTACAGTAGTTACTGAAAAACATATGATAAAAATCTACCCTGATTAAAAACTTCAACCGTCTGCTGTAAAAAGACGAACGAATGCTATTAGCAACACCATGTATGGAAAGATTTGATAACATTTCAGTTTGTATACTGTTTGCTTAAACACAAATTAGTGACAACTTTTATATTTTGTAAAAATCTAAACAATATTTTTAAACACACACAATCAATTATCAAAATCAGTGAAGTATGATAAGAACAAGAACACTTAATTTTCTTATTGTTCAAACTAATACAATACAAATAAATCAACCATCTGGCCTTGCTGGAAATGAAGAAAATGTAAAACAATGTAAGGACAGGAAAGAGACTGGTTCCCTTGAGCAGATGAAAGATATAGAAGTAAGTCATTGTGATATTCATCATTACATTCAGCACCTGAGGTGTCCAGCCAATCCCAGTTCTTGTCAAACATGTAATTCATACAAAAAGTACAGCACTCTTGAAACATCAATTCATATTCATTTGAGATTCATGGAATCTTTCCCCCCAGCATTTACAACTATCCTATATAAATCATTCATGTGAAAATGCATAAGAGAGAACCAGAATTTGAACTGATATATGATACAGAAAAGGCCCCTCCATAAATGTCAACAATACACTCTGTACAAATCCATTCTTTTACAGTCAGCAAGGTGTCGGTGAAACTCGTGCAGGTGTCAGATTTCATGTGGAACGTCAGCCAATGAGACATTCACATCACAGCCCTGTCAGATGCGCACAGGGGTTAAGACAGCCAGGAAGTTCCCATTCCGCCAGGAAGGTTGACATAGGAGCTCATGTGAGAATAGAGACAGTCATAAGCGCATGTGAACGATACCTCCAGCAGTGGACTAACATTTGGTGAGTGGGACTTTTTTCTTCACTGCTTCTAAAAGCAAGGCGGGAGTGTATGTCTCCAAAGTAAGGAGGGCTTTTCATTTCTCTTTAATAAACCATTTAAGTTACCTCACGAATACGAAAAGCAGTATCCTATCTCTTATATAATTAGTACATAGTTATTTTTCATATGTATATTTCTGTGATATGCAATACAGAGTAAATGGCAGCAAGCTACAAGAAAAATAAATGAAAAATAGATATCTGACAGCATGTTTACAAACTACTGCAAATTCTTTATTATTACTACTGTTTCTGCTACTTTGCAGAAACCTGCAGGTGCTCAGAGCACTGCTACAGAATGCATCACAGGATTATATATATATATATATTAAGGGTAATCAGGCAACATGAAGGCTCAAATAAAGAAGTCTTTGTTCACAGCTCTCAGTTAAAATTAGACAGACATCACATTGCTGACAGTCATCAATTAAGGCAGTGGCCTCTGTGACTGTAAACAGAACATGTCGCCACTTGCTTTCTGTGTCCAACAATTGCATCAACGTGAAGGTCAGTTATCAGCTTACTAGACTAGATTGTAACAGGTAATAGGTGACTTTTCTGTCAAAGACTTATAAAGCATCTATGTATCTATAAAAATCAGCAACATGGTGAACTTCTCCCATGTCTATACGAAACAGGAACAGTTGCATCCTCTTTTAAAGAATCTTTTTTTTTAAATTCCCTTATATGTTTACACTGGACGTAGTTGTGCAACTCCAAAACATCAGTGTGTGTGTGGTGTTGGGATGGTTTAAACTGCTCGACTTCACAGTGAAGCCTTAAGAATTTCTTGAATTCTTGTTGCTGGAAAGAGGTCAAGACTGTTGTCTTTTTATCACACTTTATATTAACGCCTGCTATCTTTCATGAAGATCGTGAGAAGCACTGTATGCGCGAGAAACGCATTTCACACTCTATCAACAAAGCACAGTGCTGTTTGCCACATGTTTGCAAATTCAGCAACACCTAATACAGACATGTTCACCATCATTTAATATTATGCATGCATCTTTTTGACAGGAGGAATAAGTTTTGGTCAAACTGGGACATGGGAAGGACTCATAATACCCTGGTCTGCTCTCGGTTTTGGTTCCCAAATATTTGATGCATGAAACTTACATGATGACTCGCTTTCACATATCAGTGCATCAATCTAAAAATAATTTATCTTTGACACACGTGGCACATTTAAAGATTTTATTGTTTCATTCCACTGCGAAACATAGAACTTCCCCACATTAGATTCACTTTTATGTTCAGCTGCTGCAGGTGAAGTGAAACTCGTGCACACATGAGCGTCACCTGCAACTTTGGCGCGGTAGCAAAGCTGACTGCTCATTGGCTTGTTATTTCAAATCGGATAATTAAATTGGTTGACACTTAAAGATTTAACCACATTTGAAACTTCCATTTTTTTCAACAACATGTGGAGAACTGAAGCATTGACGCTTTAAAGATCGCTCATATTTGCATTATATTGGAAGCGTTCTGATTTTGTGGTGTCTTGTACCAAAATACGTTTACAAAAGCAATGCATTTACAAATGCATTGCGTACAACTGTCAGTTTTTTTTTTTTTTTTTTTTTTTTTTTTTACCTCATCTAAGTGTTCAATGAGAATTCACGTAACCTGTCACTTGTCTTCTCTGCGAAAGCATTTGTAGCCTCATAAGGGTTCTTCCATATAGTTCTTAAAACTTATGTAATCACAAAATTAATCAGAATTACTTTAACCTTTTGATTTCTATTTTATATCAATAAAAAGATTAAAAACAAACAGCTTTATATCATTATACCAAAAGGCATAGTTTAGCCTATGGTGTGCTTCTGAATATTGTCTTTGAAAAATATAGGGCCTTGTAGTCAAAACAGTTGATAACCACTGGTGTAGTTTCATGACGTGCATAGCGCAGTTTTTAGATCTCAGAGAATGATTCTGCTGCTCTCAGAACTCAGCTTCAGTCAGCTCAGCTTCCTGTCCTATTCAGTGCGGCAGGGGGGCCAAGGAAATGGTGAGTCTGTAATTAAACTTAGTTTTATTATCAATATTTTATGCCCGTGCAGAAGCTTTTATAGTAGATGCAGTGTTTCATTGGCTGTTGGATGTTTCACTACTGATGTTTATTTGCAGTTGTAGTGAAAGCCATATGGTCAGTGCAAGTATTGAAAATAACTCAAGTGCTGTAGATGTTTCCTCCTCCAATGTGAAAACAGGTTTTTGGTACAAAACAAATTTGGTCAGGCACTATTTTCAGGTTATATAAAACTGCTCATTCATATTATTATTCCAACCATTACTATTGATATTACTGTTCGTTTTACCATTGCAGTTACTGCTCTCAGGAGTTCTTAAAAAGTCTGTATTGCATGGCAACTATAATGCTTAAAGGAGTTTTCTGTCTCAAAAGCTCTTCTGAAACAGTAACACATTCAGATTCAAAATATGCGAGTTTGTTTTTGTAAATGCAACAGTGTGTGTCTGTAAAGCAAGGCTACCAGTGTTCTCAGAGCATGGTTTGGAGGAAAACCTGGTATGCAGACTTGGTCCTCCAGACTTTTTTTTTGCTAAAGTTTACCTAAACTGTTTGCACAGTCATGTTAGCTTTCAGATACTAAAGGAAGATTGTGCAGTATGTTTGTCTTTACTGCACTCAAGAACATTCTTTCTCCTGTCATGTTTGTGAACATTGTCAGTTGAGTTTTGAGTTATGATCAGTTCATCAGGTGACCTAAATGTTGTCACACTTACAGAGAATGTCAAACCACTACTCGCCAGACGTGAGGTTTCTTTTGAAGTGCTGAATTTTTCAGCAAATTCCCCTTCTACCAGCACCCCAGTTTCTGAGTCGCCTCATAGTTGGATGCTTTTGGGGGGTTTTTGGGTGTTTGCGTATCTTGTCACACTTTTTTTTTTACCAAGACCTCCATCAGCAAATACCATGTACCAACTTTATGTAATCATAACCGTATCCTTATTATATTAGGTCCATGTGGTTGGTTGCTGCAGTTAAGTTTGCTTCTAAA
Source organism: Sinocyclocheilus anophthalmus (assembly GCA_018155175.1). Classification (NCBI taxonomy): domain Eukaryota; kingdom Metazoa; phylum Chordata; class Actinopteri; order Cypriniformes; family Cyprinidae; genus Sinocyclocheilus; species Sinocyclocheilus anophthalmus. The sequence continues at coordinate 67,989 of JADLZN010005776.1, forward strand.
TATGTTTTTATGTGCTGCTTTATTCTGAGACCCTTTGATGAATGTTTGATGTCCCTACTATTGTACGGGGGGGGGGACTGTAGGTCCTTTCTAAAAAATCTCATTGTTGTTCTTATTGTACCAAGTCAACCTGTCAAGCTCAAAACGTAATTAATAAACTAATAAAGGAATAGTTTGGCCCCAAATGAACATTCTGCTACCATTTTTTGTGAAAAAAACTCCCCCTCAAGCCGTTCTACTTTTTTCTTCTGTGAAATGCAAAAGAGAAAAACACTTTGATAATGTGCTGGTCACTCTTTTCCATGCGATTGCTATGAATGGGGAATATAGGATTATTATATGACTTTACAAAACTATCAGAAGTACGGCTTTTATAATATTTTTACATATTTATCATCATAGGACTTTTTCCAGCCCTAATTGAAATAACATGGAAAACAAACCAAACTCTGTTTCCACAGAAAGAAAAGTAAAACCAGTTTAGAATGACATAAGGGTTGAGTAATGATGATAAAATCTGTATTTTCTGGTAAATTTTGCCTTTAAATCTAATTCAAACTGTCCGAATCCTCTTACTACTATATTTCTTTCTACACTCTTAAAAATAAGGTGCTTCAAAAGGGTCTTCAAGCGATGCCATAGAAGAACATTTTTGGTTCCACAAAGAACCATCCAGTCAAAGATTCTTTAAAGACCCATCTCTTTCTTAGCTTTTTATAATCGGAAGAACCTTCTTTTGCCACAAAGAATCTTTTGTGAAACAGAATGGTTCTTCAGGTGTTAAAGGTTCTTTAAGGAACCATTTTTTAGACAAAAGGTTCTTCTATGGCATCGTGAAGCCCCTTCTTGCTCATAGACCATAAAGGAAATACGACCAAAGCAGGATTTCAACCTCCTGTTTTTCAGCTTCTGTCTCAAGCAATCACATCTGTGAAACTTTTGTTTGTGTGTCTTATATAAACTATGTTTTTACTATCCCACAAGTCTTTCACTTTCAGTTGAGGCCAAATTTAAACATTTACCAAAACTATGTCTATTAACTTTAGTCACATATCTGCAGCGTTAAGGTTTTTGGTGAATTCGAGGTGTTGGCAGTGAGGAACTGTAGATCAAAAGATGGCTGTCTATGTTTAGAATCTTTGTCGCGATATATAACAGCGCACTTGTGCCATTAAGCCAGATGTGAAAGTGTGAAATAAAGAAAAGAATTGGCAGAATGAGTATTCACACTTTGGGAGCTGGCATAATGGGGGGAAAAGCAACAATATGTTCAGTTAAAAATAATTTGATTTAAGCAGCTAATGACTAAAAAGGAAATTCAGCCTCTAATACAGCCTCATTGTACTGCTTTGGAGTTTTGAGTTTATAACAAGAAACCTTCAGAAAAAGAAGCTTTTGAATGCTAACTTAATGAGCATTAAGTGTTTTTGTCCTAACCAGCCATATCAGCTACTGTGCATGTCTGTGCTTTTATAGAACCTGGATGTTTCATATGATACTAACATTATAAACAGATTTACTGATTCAACTGGGAGTTGTTAGTGAGTCTGGCCTTGATATGTTTGAGAACGAGAGTTTGTGACTCAGATGAAGTAAGCAATCAGACCAGATTAATTTACATAAGAACGAAGCAAGGCAGTTTCTTAGTCACCAGTTTATTTGCTCCTGCTTTCTGGTGGAAATTGTTTTTGTGCTGCACAAAATAATCTTCATATCTTTTTTTGTTGACCCTTTCCTCATCTGCTTAAATTCTACAGGACATTCGCTGACCCTATGACCCTAGCTTTTTTAAATGCATGTTCCTGCTCATATTGTGAAGAGTTTACAATAGAGAAAAGTGGGCAAAAATGTTTAGCTTCGCAAACTTTACTCACAAATGTGACTTGAAACTTGCTCCATCTCTGTAAAGATGTTCCTTTCTGGATAATGTTAACCAATTTCAAAATAGCTATTTAATCATTGTTGTAGCAATTAAATATCCAGTTTTCCTGAAAATACACCATGTTGTGAAAGTAAAATTGATTGCAAAGGGTTGAATTTTATTTACTGCACATCCATCAGCTCATATTAAACAATTCTACCCTGAACTTGTGTATAGCTGGTAATATATATATATATTTATTTATCCACAAAACTTTCTCAGGCTAATTTTCCAATGATTTCAACATAATGAAGAAAACACCAAAAACTCATCACAGTTAAAAAGTCGTAAACCACAATAATCCAATTAGGCGAAGAGTTGCAGAAAAGGCCCACACACTATAAAGGACAACAGTCAACTAGATAAAGAAGCTAATGCCATGACCAAAACTTTTGTCGTCTCTTAGTAAAGCTGTGTTTTTTATTTCAAACATGTATTTTTTCACCTTTATAGTGTGCGGGCAACTTTTCACCAGCATTGCCACACCACCATTAGCAAACCATTCTGCAGTCTGAACAATGGAAGACGCAGAAATCACACACTGAAGTACAAAGCTAAATTAAAAAAAATCATGTTATACTTTGTGTTGATTTATGATTTTATGAGGTATAAAAGTGTTTTTTTTTCATTAATGGCTTTGCTGCAGGCTCATGTCGGGCCTTTTTTGCAGGACTGCACGTATTAATGATAGAGCACAAATTAGGTGGAGGCAAAACAAGTGCAAAAACTGGAGAATAGACCAAATTCTATTTGAATTCAAATACACACAAATATATTAGCCAATTGTTCAGCAACACAAGCTTCAGGAGGACTGTCTACTCGCAGGCGTTGGACTGCACTGATAAATATTTTCAAATTGGTTCAGCTTATTATTTCTCCGAGGCAGCCGGGCGCACCAAATTGGAATTTAGGGAGGGGGTCTGAGGGGGTTTTAGACGGCTGTAGGTTACTGTTGATGGGAGATTTGCTGTCACATTTTTACAAGCTTGGATTGTGCTTGCTCTGACAACCAGTTCCACATCTTCTGATTAACAGCTTAATTGAGAGAATCTCTCTTGTCGTGACGACCTGAATTGAGCGTGGAAATTCCAAATTACGAGACGAGTTAAGCCACCACCAATCTCTCTCTCTTTATGGAGAGCCTGCTTTCTTTCTTTTTTTTCCGCTACTACCGCAGTCCCTTATGGATGAGTTTGCCAAGACAGCTTATCATTAAGAAAGACATAATGGTATCACAACCGATGCTTCTTTCATTTTCACTTATTAACAGTTTTTGACACATTTGAGAATTGTAAGCAACAGATGAAGACGTTATAGCGCAATTAGAACAAAGTGTTCCAGGCTGCTTCCAGCTGTTGTAACTATAATATGATAATTTGCTAATTAGACTAACAAATATAGACTTGCCAGGGTCAAAGCAAACTCTCCTCTCTGTTCAGCACTGTTCCAAGTACTCACAGGTTGTTGTACCTAAGAAGCTCATTTGACAGTGTCAAAATCATTACTCATTCTCTTGCTTTTATTTATGTTTTCATGACCTGTCCCTCATGCTAATCCACCACTTATTTATGGGGAGTGGTGTGCTCCAGACAACACACAACTAGGAATTTTCCCACCTGCTATTTGAAAATTACCAACGGAATTCCATTCAAAGTCAGATATCCACAACACCGCGGCATTGAACTGGCACGGCACTAAATCGCAATTATTTAAAAACAATATATTATTGTAAATGAAAATATATATTTTATTGATTTTTTTAATTATTTGCTATAGAAATAATAATTATTTCTTAGAATAGCTTAAATGTAAATAAATTTTATGCAGTTTTATTAAAACAACCGTTGTAGCTTTTTCCAACACGAAGAAACGTTCTTGTGACGTCATCTTGTGGTGCGTTCATATGAACGTGCATAGATATGTATAGGTAGATTTGACTGTGCTAAGCATGTAGACGCGTCCACCATCTTTAACAGTCAACTCGACATCATTCATCATAATAATCAATGAATATTCAAAGATACCGCAATCCTGCACAGCAGATGGTTGTAAAAACCTCTGGGATTTAAATTTCTGAAGAAGCAGTATAACCTTTCACAGGTGAGAATGTTGGTTCGTTTTAAATGCGATTAACTTTTAAAAAATATAACAATTTTTTGAAACATTTAACTTTTAATGTTGTATTAGCCAACCCTCATCTTGTTGTAATGGTGTTAGTTTTTCCAGTGTTGGGGAAAGTTCATTTTAAAAGTAATGCATTACAATATTGGTTTACTCCATAAAAAAGTAACTAATTGCTTTACTTAGTTACTTTTTTATGGAAAGTAATGCCGGTTACTTCTTTTGCGTTACTTTTTAAATCTGGACAGGGTTTGCTTGTTTGTTTTTAAAGTAAAAATGTTTTATTTTTGGCAAATATAAAAGCTTTTTCTCACCAAAAGTGAAATGAATAAGTCTCGGGCTGAAGGGAAAGTAAATTTATGTCCGTGCAGTAGAATGCAGAAGAAGAAATTTCAACACACTTCAGCTATAAACAAAGACACACAAATGTTCGTCTAGAGTAATTTTTGCTTAGTACGGTTGAACTGGATCATCGAAGGTCAGAAGCAAAGACATTGGTTAATAGAATGGGATTAAATACATAAAGGATATTTGTGTTGTTTAACATTTAATTATTGCAGGTTTGCGTCATATTCTGAGTTGCATTATTTTTATTCATTTTGATGAATACTGAATCTGTTTTTTTGTGTGTGAGTGATGAATTAATACATATTATTATTTTATTTTGAACTACAGTAAAATCTTCTGATTTCTCTCAACATGGGGACAGGAGAGCTGTCAATCAAAAAATTGGAAAAAAAGTAACTTGCATTACTTATTTGTAAAAGGAACTCAGATATTCTCTTGTAAATTAAAAAGTAATGCGTTACTTTACTAGTTACTTGAAAAAAGTATGTTATGGTGAATGACGTCAAGTTGACCATTAAAAATGGCGGACGCGTCTACATGCTTGACGCAGTCGAATGGGGAATCTACCAATACATATCTATGGCAGACCATTGGATGTTACGGTGAATGACCTCAAGTTGACCCTTTGAATATGGCGGACAGCTTACGTATAGCGGCCCATGGAAACAGTAGAGGAATCTATGTATACATATCTATGTCAACGTGACTCGTGATTAACTGAAACAAACTGAGGTTGGAATTGGGAAATTGAACACTAATATTCCGTTTTGAACAATGCTACATCACTATTTTTAATGTCAGAGCAGAAGAAATAATCGAACGCGCTCACATAAACGATTCAAATTCCTGTGCTACTGCTTTCGACTCATTTATGTAAACATGTTTTTGTTGTCTTTATTTAAAATTTGTACCTTTATTCTAATTTGTATCTATTTGAGATTGTCCATTCATTCAAAAACATTCACTGTGCCAGCACAAAATGACTGATTAAATTATAAATAGGCCTATTATTAGCTTCCGGCTTTGCATAGGAAAACTGTCCAAAGTGGACATCCAGTTGGGGTAGTATAATACGAATGAAGAAAGCAGGTGTATAATGTCCCAGTGTCACTTCCCTGTTTGGGGTTCCCAGTTATTGTGACACCATAACAGCAATTAACAACAGGAAGTGGAAGCCCAACACAATGGGCACCAACAACAATATCTGGATGAAGAGCAGCGGCTTGTGAGATTGATGTGCAGGCCACAGAAGGGGAACTTGGAACTTGGGCACCAAGCAAAAGCCTTATTTAACCATTTTGGGACTCAGGAAAACATCATTCCCCGGCTAATTCCCATTTCCTAGTCCAAAGTGGGAACAAAAATAAATACATGTAATTGTTAAGAGTAATAACAGACAGCGGAAAATGAGTTCGGCCAGCTGCGTGTGTCCACATTATGACCACAAAAAGGCAGTTCGGAAAGTTACCATGCGGAAATAAAACATAATATGTGAAGAGGAGCGATCCTCCATGTGTTTTTGTACTTTAGTTGTATTGATTAAAGTCATTTAGCAGCTTGTCAGATGGTTTCAGAATGAAGGCTGTTAAATCACAAATGTGTGAGGTTCACAAATCACACAAAAGTTTGAAATGAATCACTTCTTACTGTTACAGGAAGTGAGGGGATTTTTCAAATTTTTATTAAAATTTCAGTTAAAATGCCACAATAATTAATAATTTAATAACAATTTAAGTTTAAGACCCCATGAAATGGCCTGACAACTACAATTTTCTTTCATGTCTTGACGAGGGAAAAACTTGGAAAAGCATGTAATACAAAATCAGAATTCTGACTTCCTCGCAATTCCAAGTTTTCATGTCACAATTCTGAGATTTTCTCTGAATACTGAGTTTCCATACTAAGTTTTTTTTTTCTCACAATCTCACAATTCTGACTTTTCTCTCAAAATTATGAGTTTGTCTCAATTTTTTTGATCTCACTATTCAGACCTTTTCTCTCAGAAATGCAAGGTTATATCTCACAATTCTGCATTTATATGTCACACTTCTGAGTTGACATATCGCCATTCTGAGAGAAAAGGCAGACTTTTGAGATTAAAACAGAAATGTGAGATAAAAAGTCCCAGTTACCTATCTTATTTTTTCATCCAATGGGGGAAACAAACTTCCACAGGAACTTGTTGTGGAAGTTGATGTGGGATAAATAGCCTGGCAAAGTTATGATTAGATGCTTGCAACATTCAAGGAAGAATTTTATTGCAGAAAAACTTGCATACACCCCTGCAATATCAGTATTTTGGGTCCATTTTCCACAAAGAGAAAGACAGATTTTAAATGCATTTATTTTGTCTACAAGTTTAGTTTAATTTTAGGAGAAGACTAGCATATAGATGGCCTTGAACTAAAGCCACAAAAGGGGGCAAAACTGATAACTACCCACACGGTTCAGGAATTCACTGTTATGGGAAGATAAACTAAACTAAAACTGCTTAGCATGACTAGCCTGCATGGTCCTCAATGGAGCTTATGGCACTCAGCATAAGTTTCCCATTGAGTGTGCTTGTTCAAGTGCTTTGGTAAACAAAAAAAAGTTGCATTCACAAGTGCACACCAGACCATAAAGTTGACAAGACATGAACCATGAGTAAGCCCTCAGTAAATTATGAGATAAGGACTAAAGACTTTTGATGAATTTTAAATATTTAGCCGGCAAACCACAGTTCAGTTTCATACTGGGCTGATTATATTTCTAGTTATTTATTAACACTGGCATCTATTTTCAACTATGGCATGGTGTAATAGACGATTGTGATCCATTTGAGATTAGAGAGATAAAGCAGTTCTTCTATGTGAATTTATCTAGGTTACACTAGGCCAGGTTCACGGGGTTGACTATGTATCAAAGCTATTGAGAAATCTAGGTGTAGCGTTCTAATGTGTAGATTAATTTTTTCTCCTTATCTTTTTTTCCTAGAATAAGAAGATGCTGCGTTTACTCTTTCTGTTTTTGATTCTTCGAGGTGCGGGTAAGTTCATTCTATCTAGGCTTACATTATTCTGTCATACTTTGATCAAAAGTTATCTGTCCTATTCAGATGTTTATTTTTGTACTCAATCCATCTTTTTCTTCTCATGTCTGTCTAAAGTATCTGTATCAGTGACAGGCTTGTGAACCAATCCTCCTGTTACTCGCCATTTAGCAGATGCTTTTCATCCAAAGCGCCTTGTACACTCTCAAAGTTTTGTGCTAACACTAGAGATTTCATCAATTTATGTCAGTTCTCTATCAGCCTCTTAGATGTGTGACAAATGAAATGCCGATATATATATATATATAATTAAATAGTGATTTCCCAATGGGGCTGTGTCACCTTCACTATCTGGCAGTGGAATAACCTTTGAAGATATTTAGTTGTGACCTTTAAACTAATTGGTTATGTTCATGTGACTTCTAACCTCTTATTTATGTATTCAAATCAACAGTTGCAACATCAGAAGACACAGAAGGAAATTATTCAGGAGATGACATCGGTATGACATCTCTCATGTATTTCATCCCACAATCACAAAGGAAATCAACTAATAGTATATACTGAAATTATATGAAAAATTAAAATAATTTTTTAAGACCATGAAAACCTTTGGACATAATATTCTTATGACATAATATTCTTATATATATATATATTATGTGCATGGGTACTGTGTGTGCTCACAAATAAGTACTCTTTCTCAAAATAAGTGTTGGGTAAGTTACTCTAAAAAACTAAATAATTACTAGCTACTAATCACATTTTCAACAGTGTAATTAGATTATTGTAAAAATTACTCTCTCTAAAAAGTATTGCATTACTTATTAAGAATTATATCAACCTCGCCCAACTGAACAATTCAAGGATAGACATGAAACTGCTCATGTATTCTTTCAATAATGATATACAAGTACATAAATGATTCTTGAACTTACCAAAATATTTAAAGGGAGATATTTAAAAACAGTACATTTTGATGTTAAATCCACTATTGTTCTATAGTCTATACAGTATTTAATGCAATTACATCAGATATAACTGTAATTAAATTACATTTAATTAAAATGTACTTTTTCAAGGGAGAAGTAATTAAATTACAGTAATTGATTAATTAGTAATGCATTACACCCAACACTTCTCAACATATATGAAAATATTTTTATATTATACAAAACTTAGTAATGCATTACATCCAACACTGCTCAAAATATATGAAACTATGTTTTCTATTATATAAATATATTATGTAAATTAAAACTATATGTCATGAACAGCATGTGTTGTGTTTTTTTCCTTGACCTTTATTTAAATATCTACTCCTTATATTATAAAAAAAAATACATAATTTTATTTTAGTTTTTACTTGGACATGTTTTCATGACATCCAGATAGTAACTATTGTTTGGTAAACAACCACTGTTATTTTATAACTGTTATATTTTCATGTAATTTTCTGTCTTTAACTTTTTTTCTATTCCATCTTCATATTCCCATTTACCCAGATGACGATGAAGACGTTGACAATCAAGGTGGGTTTTCCTCTCCGGTCGCACATGTAACATAAAGACAGGTTGTTACTGTAAGACGTGACCAGCTCATCCGCCACATTAATTCCTGAAAGCAATCAATTAGCGTCTCCCAGCAGAGTGCCGCTGATAGCCCCGGTTCCATCCACACCACTGTCCGTCCCTTTAATGGACTTTGGCAGTCTCATTCAGCTTTCCTGTGCGAGGAGCTGTCCGTCTTCATCAGCGGAACGATTACTCTCTGATAGAATTACTGAGCTGTTAAGGCAAGCCCTGCTCACCAGTTCTGGCCAGAGGCAGATGGGAAGGGTGGGAGGTGGGATGAAGGGAAGTAAAATTAGCGCGATCAGAATTGTGACACAGAAGAGCGTACGCTGCTTGCGTTCAGCGGATATTCTCCAAAATGGTGCTACGGTGATGCGGAGAGACACAGAGGAGACAAATTGTTGAATAAAGTTGTTGTTTTTGTTTTTTTTGCATACAAAAAGTATTCTCGTTGCTGCATATTGTTACGGTTGAACCACTGATGGCAGATGGACTATTCTGACGATGCTTTTCATATTTTTCTGGACCTTGACAGTGTTATTTTGGCAGTCAATGGGACAGTCACAAGCCTCCCGGTTTTCATCCAAAATATCTTAAATTGTGTTCCGAAGACGAACAAAACTTTTACGGGTCACGACATGGGGTTAAGTGATTAATGACAAAATTTTCATTTTGGGGTGGAGTAACCCTTTAACCTTGATGAATGACTATAGAGTAACGTTAAACATAAATAGTGATGCATAATTCCACGTTAGAAGCCCAAATGACTATCAGTGAAGTAACAGAACACGAATATGTCACCATGTGTTTTTAACAAATACATATTCGCTTGCGTGCTGTCCTTTTACTTTATTAATCACTCTGCTCCCCTTTCGGGCTCTGTCTTTGCATTTATTTTGAAAGATGAAGCTTGTGATTATGGTAAGGGGCGTTACATTTCCGACGAGTGCTTTGTGCGGTGTTCGGCCAATCACAATGCAACTGGGTCAGCTGGCCAATCACAGCACACCTCGCTTCTCAGAACGAGGGGCTTTGGTGAAAACTACGTGTTTGAGAGAGGCGGGGTATAGAGGACTTACAATAATGTACAGTATTTGAAAAATAATGTGTTTTTTGAACATTAAAGCATGTCAACTTATTCTGTTACACCAAATACACAAAATAATGATCTTTGAAAAAACATCATATGACCCCTTTAAAGCCATTGATATGTTTTGATGTTATCATAAACTAACATTAAATTAATAAACAAAAACATAGAAATAAGTTATTCTAGTTGGGCCTAAATTAAAAAAAAAATAGTAAGTAAAATTTCAAAGGTATACAAATGTACCTCTCACATCTGATTGTACCTTCATGACTCTTTTTGGTTAGGCTACTTTAAGGACCTATTGTGTACCTTTAAAGGCACAGTTATATGTTTTGTTTCCCTATAGGAACAAAATTGTACCTTCACCATACCTTTTTTTTTTCTGACAGTGCATGCAAGTCCTGGAGAAATTCCTAAAGCAAGTCCTGGATCAGATACATCCACAGAAGATAATGAAGGTTGATAAAAAACTTTTTTATTTATGGATTCATTCATATGTCTGACTTGGAGTTAAAATAACATGTGCACAAATATAATCCACATCCTCTTGGTTTTTATTGCTAATTTGTAGGTGGAGCATTGGCAATCATCATAGCTGCCGTTAGCGTCATAGTTCTGGCTATTGGAGGTATTGTAGGTAGGTTGAATCCCAGTCACACTAACACAGGCATTTACTATATCACCAGTTTGATACTAAAGTCATGCTATTAGTTTTCACAAACAGTATGTGTAAAAATCTTATATGAGTTGATACTAAAGTCATGCTATTATTTGTCATGCTATTAGTTTTCACAAACAGTATGTGTAAAAATCTTATATGATCAAGATTAGTGAAACGATTCCAGCAAATGGCAGCTAGATCGTATTAGTAGGCCTATTCATAGTATTTGTAATGTTTACATGCACATTTTTGTGTATTTGGATATAAACTGAAATGCACAATGTGGAAATACTGACAGCTTCTGTAATGTAAAAGCATTTAGGGTTAAGTTCATAAAAATATTTATGAATCCTTCAAGTTATACCTGTTTTATTATTAATTTGAATTCAATATTCTATAAGCTTAAAATAATTAATGAACATTTGTACATCTATAAAGTCGTTCATACCAAAAATGCCATTTTAGATTCTGTCAATTCGTTAGTAACGTATTGTACATTCAGTGCCTATGCAAATGTATGAAAACGTGTAAAGAAACACACTTTACATACAAATACCCATGACTACTAATGAGATACATCCTTCTAATTATACAGCAGTTATAAAGTTTATGAGATACATGCTGTAAATTAATATCTGAAAGGTTTGCCTTGTTGTAAAAAGTCAGTTTAATATGGGTGTGAACTTTACTAGAAACACAGGAGCTAAAGCTCTATGCCAAATTTTTGTCAAGTCAAACAGTTCCATTGATGGGTGTTGGATGTCTTGGAGTATTTGACCAAAAAAAGCAACACAATTTTCTCATTAAGATCCCTTTTATCTTTACAGCTATTGTCCTCTGCAGACGCTACTTGCAAAGCCGAGAACAGGGGTAAGACTGATTTAGCTTTGCTTGCAAGCAATTTCAAATGACCTGTGTGCCGGATAAACATATTTTCAAGAAACGTTATTAAAGACTCAAAGCATGCTGGGTTGAATACAGCAAAACCCATTTGACAGAAATGTGTGTGAGCACTTCACAAACTATTACCCATGTTTCCTGCAAATGCCGTGTGGATTTGTGCATGCCTTTGTGTGTAGAGGTTTGGAAATATCTAATGTACTTCACACTCACTAATAATTTGGAAAATATCGAAGCTGAAGCTATTTGCACAAGCACAATTGCTTATTTATTAGTTGCTCCACATGGTCCCACTTTTATACATCTAAGAAGGATTTGGCAGCACTTGCTGGAAAATGGGTGGGAAAAAAATATTTTGTCTCACCTTTAGCTTACTTGACACTTTATCTTGAGTGACACATCAGTGCTTAGATTTTCAAGGCGGCTTGCACACTTCCACCCCGTCAACTTTTGAGGTGGTCCAACCAGTCGGATGGGTAACAGTTCTCTGAATCCCTGGCAACCCACTAAACACAAGACGACATTGGTAAACAAGACAATAGAGGGCCGTATGCAGGAGGGATAGGCCACCATTAGCAGCGGGTTGGTACATGTGCATTGATGACTCTACTTTCCAGCCATCTGTCAAACGCTCCTCAAGCCCTGAGCTGTTAGAAACAAGTCTCTGAAACAAAAAGTAAGAGAAAACAAGCCAGGCGCTGACTAACTTGAACAAGATATGACCTGCTAAACCCTGAGAGAGTTTACAGTGTGGGAATAATGTCATGACTGCATTTGAAAACTATAAAGTTGGATGCACAATGTGCACAATGCACATGTCACAATGTTTTTGCACAGAAACAACCAGGGACAAAACTGCCCGAACCAGTTTGTATGTTTATTAGAGAGAGAGAAGGAACAAGGAAGAAAAAGGTGTTGCAATTCATGTTGCATTATTTTCATTCTTAGTGCAAACACAGCCACACTCCCACACTGCATGTCCTCACCTGAATCAATACATTAAACAGTATAACAAATGACATGCCATTTATCTGTACATTGCATTAATAGTGGCACCATAAAATGATTCATTATTTGAATCAGGTTCAGGCCATTTCCTTAAAGGGGTCATATGATGCGATTTCAAGTTTTCCTTTCTCTTTGAAGTGTTACAAGCTCTTGCTGCATAAAGAAGATCTGTAAAGTCAACCACGCCTTCCTAAAACGGCTCGTTCTAACACGCCCCCACATGTCTACGTCACTATGTGGAAATATAAGTAAAATGCCGCCCAAATGTGCACGCAAAGAAAGAAGGCGTGGTTTCAGGAACAGCAGTAGTGTTGATGCAGCCATGTCAGGGATATGCTGTGTGTTTCAGTGCGAAAGCAAAGCACTTTATTTGGCCTTCCTAAAGTAGACGCATTTAGAAATCTTTAAGATTACTTAAAACAGAACAGAACAGCACAACCCAGATGTTCGAATTTGTGCAACGCATTTTATGGACGACAGTTTTTTGAACCTAGAAGAGTACAAGGCTGGCTGTGCACAAAGGCTATTTCTAAAAAAAAAAAAGAGGGTAAATTCCAACTTTGCTATGACAATCTGGCACCTCTGAATGCGGAGTTTTGCGCAGCGCAGAGTAAACGACCGTTGTGTGTGTGTGTGTGTGTGATGTTACCAGGTTCCATCACAGTTAGTGAACTGCCTTTCAGAATCATAGCACGTCAGCTGTCTTAACCGCAGCTTGTGTACTGCATCATCACTGTGTCTGTCACGCGACTCTGTTGCCCTTTCGGGCTTGAACTGATGGTAAAACTAACGACATTATTAACTGTCTTGATATTTACTTTGAAAGCTGAAGCTCGCGATTATGGTAAGCGTTACATTTCCGACGCGTGCTTGTGGTGTTCGGCCAATCACAATGCACTGGGTCAGCTGGCCAATCAGAGCAGACTGCGCTTGTCAAAGGAGGGGGCTTTGTTGAAAACGACGTGTTTGAGAGAGGCGGGGGCATAGAGGACCTACACTAATGTACAGTATTTGAAAAATAATGTGTTTTTTTAACATTAAAGCATGTCAACATATTCTGTTACACCAAATACACAAAATAATGATCTTTAAAATAGCATCATATGCCCCCTTTAAAACTTAAAGGCCCGTTCACACAAGAGAGATAACTATATTTGCATCCGCCAATGCACAATAATGTTGTTTATTATAAATTGCATGTAATCTGCAGTTATGTTGACTGCCACTTTAAATGCATAAGCTTTGGATGGATTTTGAATGGTTGTCAAGGTAGGCCTATTTATCACCCGGAAAAACTCGTTCTGAAAGTGATCCAAGTAGTTTCTCAATGTCATTATTATTATATTTGTGGTGTGGAATTAGAATGATTATTAAAACTGTATAGTTATAGTTATAGTTATCGTCCTTGGTGGGAGTGGGCCTTAAAGTCTCTGCATCTGTAAGTAAGCATTCAGTCATTCAGTCCCCTGTGCATTTAAAGAAATAGTTCACCCAAAAATAAAATTCTCTCATTGTTTACTCAACTTCATGTTGTTTCAAATGGAGATTAACTTGCCCAGATGTCTATTCGTAAACAAGTCTTTCTTTTGAGTTAGATCTTTTTATAGAAATCAGCTGATCTATGTCACAAAACCCTGAATGATTCTTTCACAAACTAGATGGATCCGATTCTTGAATTCAACTCACTGACTTAAAAGTGCAGTATGTAGAAATGTTTCTCCTGCCCCCCTCTCCTTAGACGTGGGTTGCCAGATTGACACACAACAGGAATGAGCGCAATTGACAATGTAAGGTGACAAGCCTTATACTGTAAGGGGCCGTTGACACAGAATGCGTCTTTGCATCTAAAAACATGAGCGTAAAATGCCTCCTCTGCCATGTTGCCATCAAATAAAACATTTGCCATGCCAACTTGCTACTGTAAACAAAAGCGTGCATCGCTTGCCCCGTCTCCAGGGTCTTCTGATTGGTCCATTGTTTTGGAACTGACACTGATGAGTGGCGCTGCGTGTAAAAGATAAAATTATTTTAAGTTGACACAGCATCTTAAAAATGCGGGGCTCGTGTGTGAGACTCTGCAAAAGATGCGAGACGCGAGCGCAATAGTCATACATTTTCGTCTAGCATGTTTACATAGAAAAACAATGGAAAAACATGTTCTGTGTGAACGGAAGTTGATGAGTTGATTTATCTGTATTTAAATATGCACCTGGTCATAGAGATTTTTAGGAGGATGCTGAGGCTTTTTAGGTCAGGTAGAATCTGCAATTTCTGACTTCCTGAGTTTGTTTGCTGGCTTCCATGGCTGCAATACGCTGTGTTTTTCACCAAATGGCAACACGGGGTGTCAAAATACTGTTGGACAATCTGGCATTGGGTGGAATCACACAGACCAAAACAAAAACAGACATTCTGACACGGACGCACATTTCAAAGTAGAGTAACTAGCTAGCGTTTTTTTTTTTTGAAGAAGAAGAAGAAACAAGTATCTAAACTTATCATGTTTTCTAAATACCTGCAAACATATTATGGTATTTTATGCCTTAGTACAGTAAAATAAATTACATACAGCACCTTTAAATATGGAAATTAGTTTCCATATTCATGTCATCTATGATAATGCACATACGTCTTTTATGATGTCTTTTAGTGAATTTTTGAAGCTTAAAAGCTCCGGTCCCTACTCATTGTACATGTAATAAATAGCCAAACAGATTTGGAATGGCATCAGGGTGACTAAATGATGACATAAGTTTTTTTTTTTTTAGGTGAACTGTCACTTTAAGGTGACAAAATCAATGCAATTAAAAGTAAAAAAAATGCTCGCTGTTGATTTGAAGTTGTGTAACTGAACTTGGCCGAGATGGTTACCTGTTTTGCACAGTAATCAGTTTCAGTGAGTTGCTGAGTATGGTGATATTTGAGAGAAGGCTGGAAGAGAGCGGAGTTTGTCTGACACCTGCCTCCACAAAGCAAGCTTAAATATCCTCTGTTTTCACTCTTTCTCTCTCACTCTCGCTTTCTTTATTGAGGTTAAATTCTTCTGCAGGATTACAGGTTACCTCAGGGGAATGAAGTTAGCTGAGCCACAGCTTTTTTTTTTCAGTGTTGAGTGATAGGTTGGCTGAAAAGGGCTTAATCACACAGCAACCACAGGCTCTGTGGATCAACACTGAACCATTCTGAGCATGTTCACAGAAAGCACACTCAATAAAAAATGATAAAAGCCCCCCCAAAATGCCTTGCGGGGTAAAAATATTGCCATAGAGTTCATAAAGCCAGGCAAACTGTGAACGAATTCATCATCGAGGCAAATTAAACAGCATTTACCTGAGGAAAGCAAGCATACATGTGTTTGAACAGCATGAATATGTCACAAAGAGCTCCATTCATCTTTCTCCTCAACTATAAGCTGAATGTCCCTCTACTCAAAGCGCAACTTAGGGTTAAGCTCCTCTCATGTGGATGTATTTATATTGCCTTAAATACAATGTGACCCATAGCTGACCGAATTCTTTACAGATATCAGTCTGGCTGTGTAAATTTATCCAGCAATTGTTGGTGCTACTGCAATGCTTTCTGTCTTTAGACATTGAATAGGTCTTGTAGATGTTTAGCTTGGTTTTTGTCTGAAGCATGTTGAAAAGTTACATCATCAGGAATCCCATTTTCGTTTATCTTTTGAGATAATATTTAATTGTTCTATGAAAACTGTCTACAGTTCAAAAAGTCCATTACTGATGTTCAAACATGGCTTGTTAGGAAATCCTTGAATATCTTACATTAGAAGCTGAATTATGATCGCCTTTGCAACACAACTAACATTATACAAATGTAAAAATATAAATTTATAAATATAGTGAATATCATATAGCTTGGTCAGTCGCAACATTCAGTGGTCTAATATGTACTAATAGTCCAACAATGCACGCCCATTTTCAGTGCTTTTGGTTCCGGAAGTATTAATGGCCACAGTAATATTATTGTAATATTGTTGAGGTGTTTTGTTTTTTTTAATCTTATTCCCCTTAACTGTCACCGTCCCACCTGTGGGATGTTTGGCGCTCTTTTTTTTGTTGTCTTTTATCAAATCTTTTAGTAATCATCATAATTATATATCGTTTGAAAGCTTAGAAGCCAAAGATTCATCTTGTGAAAACAATTTCTGAAATCGGACATTGTGTTACCATGGAAATGGTACTTTGAAATATTTTGCCAGTCTCCTCCCCCTTAGCGGGCGGTGTCAAGTGTCATATTACAAAATGCATTACAGTCTTTTACAATCAAACCTTTTTAATAATCTTGACATAAACATTTGGAAAGGTATGATCGCAGGATTCCATATTTGGTGGGTAGTTTGTGATAGTAAGATGACAGAAGAAATGCATCAAAAAAATTAAACGAGTTTTTTTGATGGCACCCGGTGGTCTGTTTGTGGTATAACACACACCTAATAAAATCTCACAGGCGACAGTTTTTTCATATCAACTTCAAATTGGAACATAAATTATTTAGGACATAAAACTTTATTTTTTTTTTTTTTTGTAAAGGAATTTTGAGTAAAACCTGTTATGTAAAATATTTGTTATATATAAAATACAATTATTAGTGCATTTTCTTTACAGTAAATTTAAACTTCTATAACTTTTTAATACTTACATTTTTGAAATAAAAAACATTCGCCCTTCTGCAATAAGTCTGCTGACTGTCTTCTTAAAAGGACCAGCCCTTTTCTCTGTATTCCAAAGTGCCACGAATTATAACAATTTTCAGTTTGGATAGGGTACTTAATGCCTAGTTTTAAAAATGGGGGTGAACGGTTAGGGGGTAATATTCAAGCCACAAAACCAAAAACAAACCAAGCTGAATCACACATCAGACATCAAAAAAGTATTTCAAATTCGAACAAAAAGCAAAAGGTTAACCTAGACTGCTTACTTAATGATTTGTTGGAAATAGCGTGCATCCCATAAAGCTTTGCAAATTAGGTAATCCCATTAAGAAATACAGATTAGTTTTATAAAATGTTTGACACAGAAACATTAGATTTTAGTTTATTGCAAAACTATGCATATTATGCATACACATTCAAATTTAGTTTTGAAAGCATATGGCAACGGACTCTGTTCGTGTGTGGATAATAGAGTTTTTTTGACATCAAGTTGCTTGATTCAAGCAACTTCTCCTGATCGTTGAGATTTTTTTTTGGCAGAATGATGGGTCATGTAGTGTTTCATTATGAAATCTGCTGTTGAACATGATCATTAAAATTTAAAAAAAATTTGAAATATTTGACTATGCTAAACAAAAGCAATACATAAATTAACAACCTCATAGCTCAGACTAAGTCTGTCTTTAATATATATATATATAGTTATATATATATATATATATTTTTTTATGCCAAAAATGAATGGGATTTTTACTTTCGAACCCTGTTTGCACTACATTGGCTATCATCGATGGAAATGCAGTTAATCGTTCCGCTCATCAAACTGCTACTTTCATGTCTCTCATATCACATCTCAGAGGATGTGATATGAGGAGGTCTTGTTGCTAGGCTTATTTTGTTACTTTTTATTCTGAACGATTTGCAGACAGCAAAAGTATCTAATTAACCTACAAAAAGTGAGTAATATTTGATTAATCTCTTGACCCGCTCTGTTTAAAAATAAAACAGCTTTCATTAAGCTTTCACTTAGTGTGCATCATTTTAAACACATATGTCATTAATTTCATTATGTGTTAAACGTTTTAATGAGGGAAAAATTCCTGTTAAGGGAAAGGCAGAAAAAAAATGGAGCATTGAGTCTTAAAGATTTAATCAAAGTCTCTATAGTGAACTGACTGTTCTCTCTCTCTCTGTTTCTCTAGGGTCTACTCTGTTCCAGCAGAGCAAGGACAGAAAGCTGCTGTCTAACCATGAGGGCCTTTTCATTTCCTCTCTCCACTGGATCCTTTCAGGGATGAGCTGCAAGCATGTGGTTTCTCATCCGAACGGGTCTATATCTATAGCGGATTCTATAACGTCAGTAGACGAGAATGTGTTGCTATCATACATTTTCTATGAACTGTTTTTAAAAGCACAATGTATACCGTTCATGCACACATGCCATATGTTGCACTCACAGAGAAAGTCCTTTGACTGTAGAGTACAGCTCATAGGGACTTTTTCCTCTTCACCTGCAATTACTTTTTATTTAAATCAAGTTCAGACCATTTTTGAAACTGTGCTTAAAGATGTGTAATATTTTCCATCTTTAGATACTTTCTCCTTAAAAGTAAGCTATTCATAGTTTTTTTTCCACATTTCCAAATATAAACAAACACTGTGGCTCTGGTTTATTTGAGCAAACTGATGCAACAACATTGGTTCAGCCAAGGGCGTGAGTTTGGGGCGGGACTATCTAATTAACTAGCCAATGGCAGACAGTGCCACAGAAATCATGAACTGCAGCTTTAAGCAAACATCCCCCCTATTTCCCCTTACAGTCCTCTAATGTTAGCCGTCACCAGTGCATTTAAAGCGACAAAATCAAGGCGGATAAAAGCTAGTCTCTGGCTCTCTGATTATTTGACAAAAGAGAGAAAGAAGCAGAGAGTGAAGAGCGAGTGGAAAAGTGGTTTTGAACACCCACTTGTCAAATGGTGAATTAATCAAACATAAGCTTTAAATAACGATGTTGTTTTCTTTTTCCTTTCTTTCACCGTGGCCAACTCCTCTAAAGCAATGCAGATTGCAAATAGCTCTGGGATGCTGGGTAACAGACTAATGTTTCATATATACTCCTGGCTTTAATAGGGAGACAATCTGATGGATGGACGAAATGAGGATACAGACACACAACACATACAGTGAGGTCCAAAAGTCCACTATGCACTGTAAAAAAAAATTGAGATTCAATAAGGCTTTTCACATTTGAAATAGTTAACCTTGGGTCATTCTAAACCCCAGGTAAAAGCAATCCTTCTTCACTCAATTCATGTGTTTTCAGTCACCATTAAACATTTTTCCATTTTTTTTTATGCACAATGTTTCCATGACGGTCCAAAGCAAGTCAATGAGAGGCATCCGATTGGGTGTCTATTGCTCAGCTTCTAGCAGTAACATTCTGGTACCAAAATGCGAGGTTAACACTGCAAAAGCGGTGTCGAAACCAGTTTCTAAATTACAAGTGTGAACCTACATTTTATAACGTTTATAATGACCCATAATTCCCATGGTTAAGTTTAGTGTGAAAAGCCATACAATGTGTTTTTTTTTAATTAGGCTATTTGTGAAATTTACTAGCATTGTGAAAATAGTTTCAAAGTAGATTCTACACCATATTTTAAATGTAGTAAAAAAACGCAGCATTTTTCTAATTTGACAGCATTAGAAACACATTAGAAGGCACAAATTGCGTTATCAGTATAACAATACAAGTGGAGTGTCACAAAGGTACTTACTTTATTTCGGACCAGAACATAGCTGAAACAAACTTGGATTCCCCCCCCCCCCCCGCCCCCCTTTATTTAATAAAACATTTTAACATTTTTCAAAAGTATATTTTCAGATTTTGAATCCCAGATCTTTCGTGTGGACTTTTGGACTCCACAACATCATCGATTGAAACTAAGACACTACAGCGAGCTGCTTACTTTTATGCTCCTCTTTCTCGCTCATCTTTTTTCTTCCATTTTTTTTTTATTAAAATGGAAATCAATCAACCCCTTTTAGCCTGAGTCTCAAGACTCAGAGTGTCTCGGCTCTTTACTCTGAATTTACACAAAGACGGCAGGCTAGCAAACACTTTTAACACTGCTGAGACAAAGTTTTTCTGTTCTTTCTTACTATCTTGTTAAAGGGGCAGTTCACACAAAAATCTACATTTTGTAATCATTTACTCACCCCATGTTATTCTAGATCTATATGATTTACTTTCTTCTGTCTAACACAAACGAATATATTAGGAAGAACGTTTGGGGTCCAAAAAACATTGGAATAGACAAAAAATACAAAGAAATCAGTCAGTCAAACAGGTTTGGAATGACATGAAGTAAATCATGACAAGACTTTAATTTTATGTAATACCCGTCTGTCCACCTGTCCATGTATACACGCACAACAGGAGAGGGCTGTTAACCCAGATCTCTTTTTAAAAAATATTTCCATTTCCTTTCTAGCTGAATTTTCTGTTTCTTGATTACCTGCTTTTCTTGAGCTTGCCGGTTTTCTATTTAAATCTAAATGAAATCCAATCTTGCGTGCATCAGACAGCTTGAGCTTGTTACTTTGATGCATGTGGGTGTGTATAAAGGCATTAGTGTGTAATATTAATCAAAATTTTGCAATATAGCTATTCTGGTATATCATTTGCTAAAAGTGTCCTTAGACAATAAGATTTCAGATAACTGCAATTGGAAAAAAACAGAAAAAAAAAATCAGCTCCTTTGTGTCAATATGAAAGCCAGTTTCACATCATTTTGACATTTTCCTCCCTCTTTTGAATAGAGATTTTTATAAACCGTTGGGTTTTATTAAATCCAACAACTTTCTCTTGGGCTTTTTGGGCAGGTTGCTTTATGCCACGTGAAGGGACTTTATACTGTAAAAATCAGCGATGTAATATAACATTTGGTTCACGCAGATTCACATTTCAATTCTGTTACCGGTTTCTCTTAGTGGTTGAATTAAGAACAGAGTTGAAAATGAAGAAGTAGATTTTTCCCTCTGAAGGTTGCGCTCAACAGTCTTTGAAGAGAAAACCATAAGAAATTGACATCAGCGCTTATTTTCTTTTATGTTATGTAAGATGTTCTGTCAGCAAAACTGTATACTTAAAATAGTTTTATGAAAGGTTTATGAGGATTGAAAGAGAATATCCATTTATATTTTACTTTTGTCAATGTTATCAGTAGTGTTTTTCTTTGAACTCTTTTGTAGCACCGCTGGGTTACAGTGTCTGGATAAAGCAGCGAAATAAATCATGCAGTAGTCGATACTGTATGGCTTATTTTCAATACTCCATACATTCATCTTTCTGACTGCATTTGACCAGTAGTTTGATAATGTACTGTACTACAATCCCAGTGCACAAGAGTCTGGAGCATTGGCAGAGTACAGCTTTGATTCCTTATGATAACAGTCGCCGTTATTAATGGACATTTGTGTGATTTCTACTGAAGTTGAAATTTTTATGCCTGTTGCTGTATATATTTTATAAGACAACCTGTCATATATTTGTTGTATGAGACATATTTTAAATAAATATTATTGTTCTAAACAACTGTGCTAGTATTGCATGTATCTGATTTGGGTGGAAATGAATCTATAGAGATCATAATCTATCTATATTTAATTGTTTCTCAATATATGCCTTTTCAACATTTCAATTTATTTTTATTTCAGTTCGAGTTTTAGTATTTATTTCAATTAGTTATCAAAGCAACATTTCTAATTTTCCTATAAGCTTTTTAAGTTAAAGTTTTTCGTCTAATATTTATATTTTCTTTTATTTCGTCTTTATTTAATTCATTAATTTACTTAGTTTTAGTTATAAACCATTCAGTTTAGTTGCTCATTAAAGAGCATCTTGGACGTTCTGCTACAGATATCCTTGTATGTGCTATGGGAAAAAAAAAAACCACTTCTTTAGCGAATTTTGCATTTTGGGTGAACTATAGAATATTTGCATAAACACCTTGCACAATTTTCCAGCTGAGATATGCTAACGGTAAATGTCACCGAGAGATGGTCTTGATATTTTCATTTTTCCCCTGACATCAGCACATCCTCATTTTCCACTGTTGACAGCCCAACTGAGATTATGCAAGATAAGTGATATGAAACTTCACTTATTCTAAACTCAAGCTTTATACACTGATAACGCTGTATTTTTTATTATTATAATTTTTTTTTACAAGGACACGATGTAGATGGTGAATTCAGATACATGAATCACTAAACAGACTCAGTCAAACTGCTTTTATTCTCTCCTCTTGGGAGATCTCATAATAAATGTGTCTGAAGGCCTCTTGAGGGCGCTTGTGAGCTACACAATGTTTCCAATCCGTTTCCAAAGGATGAGGATGCACAGTATTGAAATAATAATAATAAAACAGAAGTACAGGTCTATATTGTAAAAAGTTTGACGCTTAAACTGAGCCGTTTGGTGCAGGAGACCAGAGGGATGAAGGGATTTTGTGTCTGAGATGCGTGATTACGTTGGGATCTGCCAAAGTCCCAGCCGTTGTGTTACTGCTGGCGTTTAGTGCTGCACGATAGCACACATCTTATTCCCCGGCGCCTCTGTGACAAACCCGGAGATCAGTTTGAAATAATGAACATGCTCACACATACACAACCTCTCCATCTTGTCCTTATGATGTTGTTCTCACAAGGGGGAAATGTAAGTCTATAACCGCTGTGGAAACAGGACTGACTGGGTGTTCTCCTGTTGTTCTTCTGTTTATTGCAGAGCCAGCTGATCAATGCCGGGGAAAGTGTTAACTTCTGGTCACCTCGTATGAACTATACGCCCAGAAAAAAATGGTTAGAAAGAGGTTGGAGAGAGAGAAAAAGAGAAATTGTTAGTTGTGCGCTTTCTCAAAAAAAAAAAAAAAAAAAAAATCCCTTTCAAGCAAGTCAGTTCACCTGGAGGCCATTTTGACAATGGACTAGTTTTCTATGTAGGCAACAATTTATCAACATTTCCAGAGTTTATAACTTTATGAAAATGAGCAGCAATGCAATGCAACGTGATCTATAGTCAGAAGAAAATGTATTCTTTGTCTAATTAGAATGGCAAATTTTTAACCACAATAAATCCTATTTGTGAGCAGATTTTCGCACCAGTAACATCCTGTGGGAATGTCCCTAAAGGAATAGTTCACCCAAAAATGAAAATTTGCTGTTAATTTTCTCACCCTCAGGCTATCCAAGATGTACAGTAGAAAAGTTAGTTTTTTCATCGGAACAGATGTGGAGATATTTAGCATTACATCACTTGCTCACCAATGGATCCTCTGCAGTGAATGGGTGCCGTCAGAATGAGAGTCCAAACAGCTGATAAAAACATCATAATAATCCACAAGTGATCCACGTGACCCCAGTCCATCAATTAATGTCTTGTTAAGTGAAAAACTGCATGTTTGTAAAAAAATATGAATATTCGAATCCATACATTTGCTATCTCCAGTGAAAAAGTAATTTCGTCTGAATCAGGAGAGAAATATGCACAGACCAAACAACGTTTACAAGTGAAAACAGCCAAACAGTTCTAAACAAATATGTTGGTGGATTTAGATGTGAGAGGACAACAGATGATGGACTTTTTCACTGGAGGAAGTGTTATTGCCTTAATGATGGATTTGTTTCTTACAAACATGCAGCTTTTCACTTCACAAGATGTTACTTGATGAACTGGATTTGTGTGGAATGATTATTGTGATGTTCAACTGTTCGGACTCTCATTCTGACGGCACCCATTCACTGCAGAGAAGAAGGGATGTAATGTTAAATTTCTCCAAATCAGTTGTGATGAAGAAACAAACTCATTTACTAGAATACAGTCTTGGATGGCTGAGGTGAGTACATGTTTATCAAATTCATGAACTCTTATAAGTTAGGGTGACCATACGTCCTCTTTTTTTTCCCGGACCTAAAAAAATGCTATGTTCCGCTCCCGAGATTTTTTGTGTCCATTCCATCCGCTCCCGCAAACATTCTAATATTGCACATAATTTTTGCGCATCAGGGCGCTACTTTGGGCACTACAAAACACACCCCAGCCCCCTGCCCCACCCACACCCACTGCACTGCAAACAATGCTTTTCTAGCTTAGATCTTTTGTCTTGTTTCCAGCCAAAATATCAAAAAATTCTTAAATCAAGAAGGATTTTCTAGACAAGTAAAAATTATTGTCTTGTTTTCAGAAAAAAACAAGTCGAATTCAAGTGAGTTTTTGCTTAAAACAAGCAAAATAATCTGCCAATGGGGTAAGAAAAATAATCTTGTTTTCTGTTTGAAACGTTATATTTTTTACTTGTCTAGAAAATCCTTCTTGATTTAAACATTTTTAGATATTTTGACTGGAAACAAGACAAAAGATCTAAGCTAGAAAAGCATTTTTTGCAGTGTGTCCTCTTTTTGGAAAACTAAAATATGGTCACCCTATTTAATAAGTCAGCTGAATGTTGCTTTTATTAACAAAAAATAATCTGTGCTAAGTGACTCCTTACTTACTAAATTTAACCTTCAACTCCAAAGTAAAGCAACTTTTCAGCCCACTGGGCATTATATATTCTATTAAATATAGTATAAATCGGCTGTTAAAGCCTCCAGCAGATTTTTCAGAGCAGCTCTGTGAGAGGTAAAGCAAAGTCAACAACTGCTTTCTCTCTAGGTAAAGCGTTACCGCTTGTTCCTATTTTGCAGAGAAAGAAAATTATGCCCTTTTTGCCTTAATAACCGAGACCATTTGAAAAGGCTCTTTTCATAGAGAAGCATGTCATTATTCTTCTCTTACAGTATATTACTAAAATTATATACTGTTTTGTTGTCTCTCTTGCACAAGTCAATCCAGTTGACATTCTCTCCATGCAATGGCTGTGTATTTTCATTTTTAAACTTTCATTATCAAATGGCACAGGCAGGTGTATAATAAGCACATTGCAGTTACATTCTTCGCATTCATCATATGTGGCAAGATTGAAATCATGTGTTTTAGAACAATCTATATAAAAGTCCTAATGGCGTCTAAACACAATGAAGTTCATAATGATTATAAAGACCAAAACGTTATCAGGCACCCGATCACTGAATGCATACAAATAGGCAACCCATTGGAAGTGACAGTGCGAGTATGGTGATCCATACTCGGAATTAGTGCTCTGCATTTATCCCATCCAAAGTGTACACACACAGCAGTGAACACACACACACCGTGAACACACACCCGGAGCAGTGGCCAGCCATTTTTGCTGTGGCGCTCGGGGAGCAGTTGGGGGTTCGGTGCCTTGCTCAAGGGCTCCTCAGTCGTGGTATTGAAGGTGGGAGAGAGCGCTGTGCATTCACTCCCCCCACCTACAATCCCTTCCGGTACGAGACTCGAACCTGCAACCTTTGGGTCCGACTCTCTAACCATTAGACGACTTCCCTATGTACGCTATGTACGAAAGAGCATACTACTTTTAAAGTGGTAAATAGCATGCATACACAGTATGCAAATGTTCTCAAATTAACTATAGATTTGTCTAAATGAGCAGTTTACAGTAGAGCTTACACAAAAAAGTATTAATAGAGATGTGTAGTATACATTGTGTACCACCTCCTTCTTTAGCCTGTTATTCATAATTTATGTACTGTTTATATGCTATATACAAATATATTTAAACAGTCCAAAACATGAAAATATTACCTTTGGGCAGTCCAATCAAATATGAATCAAGAAAGAGGTTAAAAATGGCAACTTGTACTATTTTCGGTTTATTTTTCATACGTTATGGGGATATAGTACTCTACACATTGGGATCTGTTGTATATGTACTGAACATTTTGGCAATATTTGCATATAGTGTATACTATATACTGCAGAAAAAAATATCTTTGGTAGTATGCTACTGACTTGAAAATAATACACACACTCATGGTAGAGAGTTTTTGCTCACCTTCCTTTGCCAATACGACACCGTGGCATTCGTTTCACATTGCCACCTTTCAGATAGAGGAAGAATGAAAAAAGAGAGGAGAGAGGTTTGGGGGATTTGAAACGTAACGGTTTATAAAACACTCTCAGAAATAAAGGTACAAAAGCTGTCACTGGGGCGGTACCTTTTCAAAAGGTTGTTTGTACCTAAAGGGTCTATTTTGGTACCTTAAAGGTACATAATAGCACTTAAAGTGTACATATTAGAACCTAATAGGAACAAACGTGTACCTTTTGAAATGGTACTGCCCCAGTGACAGCTTTTGTACCTTTATTTTTGAGAATGAACCAATCAGGACTGAGACTTGAAGATGGGTTTACTTACAACCAAGCACCATGATTCCCATCACAAAGAGAACTGCGGCGATGGTTAACCCTACGTGACGTAGATAGGAGTAATCTGAAAAAACACAAGTCATGTTATGCATTAATCACGATGCAGAAAACACTCACAGAACAATCCAGTCGAACAGTCTGGAAACATACATAAAGTCACATTAATTTTAATTTCATGTTTGTGTGAGGATGTCACGACAGACTTTCAATCACCAAGTGTCTCTCACAGCAAGAGAAGCAACAAAAGTAAATTTTATAAACAAATCCTTAAACGTTATCACATGCAGCATGGAAATAATAAAAAGTGGAATCTTACCAAAATGATCAAATCACATCCCAAAATCTTTTTTTTATTTGTATTGCAGTAAAAATGCTGTAATACATTTTTAACTTTAATTGCAGTACAAATGCTTTTAAATTAAAACAAAAGTAAAAAAAAAAATATGAAATTACATAAAACAAATTTACTGTTAAATACATTTCTGAAGGATCATCTGACACTGAAGATGGTCTACTAATTTTGAAAAGAAGATGATAGATAGATAGATAGATAGATAGAAAGATAGATAGATAGATAACCTATATAAATACTATTCCTGTATACCTGTTTTAAATGTATTTGATCAAATAAATTACCGCCTTTTGTGACACTACGCCGACGATAATATTGTTTCATTTAAAAATACTTCTTTTAATTATATTTCATTATTATTTCCAATATTTCCTTTTAACTGGAATATATGCATCTCTATGTATGGGAATTAAAATGATGTCATGAAAATAATTAAAAGACGTAGCATTTTTACATTTCTAGGCATATTTGCATGGTTTTAAGGCGGCTTTTCCTGAGCTGATTCCCCGTTTTACTAGCCATTTGGAGCATTCGGTACCAGCCCACAAAGCCTGCAAAACCACACACACACACGCACGCGCACACGCAGAGACACACACGCACGCACACACACAGAGGCTTTGAAGCAACAGTGAACCGGTATAAAACACCCTTAACTGATGACTCTGAAACATATTCAGGCACTTATAAACATAATTCCTGGGGAATGAATGCAGAACAGAGGCATCCACGGGTCACAGCTAATGAGGCTATTTCCTGAACATCAGATGCCCTGTAGCTGCCTTAACAATAGGAAGTGATTGAAGCAGCGGCTGTCGGCAGGTCATAAGCTTTCAACTACAGCTCTTGAGACAGTAATAGTGCTTCCATGCTCGGCACCTCTGTGCTTCTTATAAACACAATACTTTCCACTGACAGGGAGATTGAGTTCCTCCGGTCTTTGTGTTCGAACGCACTGCTAGCGGCTTGTACGCCGCTGTACCAAAAAAAATCAGCAGACAATTAAAACCTGAACAGCAGAGTTGTGACATAAAAAATAAAACTGCCACATTTCTTGATTAATTGGTAACGAGTTCCACAAGATCACCAAATATGTGGTCTATTAATGTTATTGTTAACGGAAACTCTTTAAAGGAATAGTTCAACCGTAAATTTGCTGAAAAAAAAATTATATTACCCTCCGGCTATCCAAGATGTAGATGATTGGTTTCTTCATCAGAACAGATTTGGAGAAATGTAGCATTACATCACTTGCTCACCAATGGATCCTCTGCAGTGAATGGGTGCCGTTAGAATGAGAGTTCCCACAGTTGATAAAAACATCACAATAATCCACATGACTCCAGTCCATCAATTAATATGCATGCTTGTAATAAATTCATCACTAAGATGTTTTTAACTGTTGCTTCCGGGTAAAATATGACTTTTCATCCATAATATTGCATTATCCAGTAAAAAAAGTAATCTCATCTGAATCAGGAGAGAACTATGCACAGATCAAGCACCGTTTACAAGTGAAAACCTCAAAAGTGTCCATTTTATGAACAATAATGTTCCGTGATAAACACCTTTTTAACACTGGAGGAAGCATTATTATGGATTATGTATTTTTGCCAGCGACAAAGTAAAAAAAGTCTTGATGGATTTGTTTATTACGATGTTTTTATCAGCCGTTTGGGCTCTCATTCTGACGGCACCCATTCACTGCAGAGGATCCATTGGTGAGCAAATGATATAATGCTACATTTCTCCAAATCTGTTCCAATGAAGAAACAAACTCATGTACAAGTTGGAAGGCCTGAGGATGAGTACATTTTCTTAAATTTCTATCTTTGGGTCAACTCAACTACAATTACTCAACTATAATAATATATAAATATTACTAAAATAACACTCCTATTAGATTTCTGTGATGTTCCTTCTGTTGTGTGTTTTATCATCCATTAAGTGAGAATCGTAAGTCCAGTCACTTGGAAAAGTTGCAGCACAAACAACACATGATTTATAGTATCATCCATGTCTGTAGAACAAACGGTGCGCCACGAGTTACAGACTGACATTCAATACTTTGAGTTAGGGGTTTGTTCTAGCAGTAATCGTGATGTCTGCATTAGCAAGCACCATTAATTACTGAATAATTAAACAGATACTTACTGTAATGAAACGGCTTGTCCCAACTCTCATCTGTTGAGGAAATTGCACAGTTTAGAGATATTTTGACATCATAAACAAGACCTGACAACAGTCCACATGCCTATAAAATGTAATGGACTATCATTTTCATAATATGCTAAATAAGCCAGTAGAATATGTGTGGGTGTGTGTTTATGGTGATGGACTCATGAGCCTGCTGCATCTAATGGGTCTAATGGGATGAAGTCTTTCACCTGTCCACCTCACATGACCTCCAACACTAATTTTCTATGATTTAATCAGAGTTGTGTCAATGAGATGCAGTTTATGCAAATGACTTTATGACTTGATGGGTAAAATTTAGTGGAGACTGAAATTAATGCAATGAAAATGAATGAAATGTAATTAACATGTTCATTATTTGATCACCCTTAATCCATAATTGATTTTGGATAATTTTTTAACCCCAAAAAATAGTTATTAGGAATCCAGCTTTAATATAATTTTTTTATATAAAATAATTTTAAATATAATATTTTATAATAAAACATTTTTAAATATTATATATTCAATTGTTTATATTAAATATAAAAATATATACATAAATTTTTTGCTAATGAGCCCTACAAAATCTGAAAGACAAAAATTATAATATTTTAACTATAATATTATATTATTGAACTACATTATTATATTTTAGTTTAACTTTTATATTTGTTTTTATTAACTTTTATATTACTTACATATTTCTTTTTTGTATAATAAGTTTTGAAAATATGCATTATCGACAAAGATTTTAGAGATTTATTTTTAAAGATACAATGGGAAAGTAACACCTCCAATACAGTATATCGGCCTACCATAGGCTGTAGAATACATTTATGTAAGAAAAAGAGGAAGATGAGAAAGTTTTACCCCACGCTACAACTCTGGCGATTCTGGAGGTGTTGGTGTTAAGGGTCGCTGCAATGAGAATATGAGAGGGAAGTGAGGTCAAGGAAAAAGACAAGGAGAGAAACCTAATCTAGCATGTACATTCTTTCCTCAAATTCGCAGAATTATGAATAGGAATGAGCTTTTGAATCCCGTTTTGGTCCATAATGTAGGTTGACAGCAAAGACTTTCGGTGTGAAAAGCAGATGCTGCTTCTTATCGCAATCCTATGGATTTGTCCGTAATAGCTTCTAATTAAATTCCAGCAGCACTCATTCTCTGTCCGGCCCTGTCTTTCAAATTAAATTTTTGCATATTTCAATCCCGCTGCTCTCCCAGGATATATGGTTGGTTGATTCTTCATAAAGCATATCAGCTCACCGTGACAGTGCTCCTCAATCCCGCGGAAACGCCGTATTATCTTTAAGCCTCTCAGCACGGAAAGAGCATTGAACATTTTCTAATTACCTGCTAATTATGTGTGCCCTTGATATGAATTGCATGAGTAAAGAGGAAGCCTCTCAGCTATTCATGCGATCCTCAGCTCTGTTACCCTCCCCCAATCCCACAATCCCACTCTGAAAGTCCTTCCACTAAAACTAAAGTTGCATTTCAGGGCTTACGGTGTGCGGCGGACGTCTTTTTGGAGGTCGCAGAGGAGGTCACAGGGGAGTCTGTAGAGTTGTCAGTGATTGCTGAAGTTATGGTGAGGTTAAACTGCTCTGCATCTGGTCTCATTGTCACCCCTGTCGTATTCAGGTTATCTGGAGGAACGAGGCGAACACTTTCATGATTGAATTGTATTAGAGATATAAGCCAAAACAAACATCGCCAGTTTATTATGCCACCAAAAATCAATTCCTTCTGTGACAGATCAAACTTTACAGAGTATGTTATCAAGGTAAACAGAGACCGAAGACATTTTGTACTGGATCTGTAAGTGTATTGGAAACACTTAAATTCAAAACCGCAAACAAATTGGAAGTATAGAATAAACATATAAAACATAAACTGACTATAATATAAAACATAACAGGCAATCCTGGGATGGTTATGTGGTTATGCTGGGAAATAAAAATGCAAAAAAGGAAATAAAAATCCTACCCTCACCCACGTTTGTGGGTTCAGTGTTATAAAACGGAGGTATGGAGCTTTCCAGTGGTGTCGGGGTCTCTGTTTCTGTCACGTTCTCAGCTGCATAACCTTTATAGAAAGAAACACAAACACATTTTGGCTACGGTTAGAAAACTTCTTCACGAAGATGGAGAGAGTTTGGGTGGAGAAATCTTTAGAGTAGGCAACTATCTATATGTGAGATCATTTGGATGCTGATCGCATCTCATATATTTTGGAATCGCCGGAAAGTATGTTTTCTGGGATACAGTTCAAGATCTTGGGATAGAGATTTCCCAGGGGAATTTTCAACACTGTACCTTGGCTATTTTCCAAAAATCTTTGAAGGCTGATGGGTATCTTACGATATTATTTATAGCATATAAAAAGACCATTACCAGAAAATGGTATAAACAAGCAAACCCTTCTTAAAATGGCATGATAGAAATCTATTGCACTGATATATCATTTAAGGCCAAAACTGATTGATTTCAAAGTTACAGCAAGAAATGCAGTTGTATTAATAAAATATAGACACATATATATATATTATATATATATATATATATATATATATATATATATATATATATATATATATACTGTATATATATATATAAAGATAATGAAAAATTATTAATATAACTTTTTCCTTTATAATAATGAAATTAAAAATCATCATTTGTGCAGATGGTCAGAGAGATAATGCCACTTGCATTTTTCTATTATATTATATATTTATAATCTGTTGTTTGTTGTGTTCCCAAAGCAAAGTCATTCAGTGACACATGTTTTCTAAACCAGGTAAGTAAACTGCATCAATGTCTGGTTTTGTTTGGCAATCGCCAGTGCCTTCTAGAAATAAAAATTCAATACAGTATTTTAAGGTGCCCGATTTGCAAGTCACGCGCTCTCCGACAGGTCGGGCTTATGCTCGGGTACAACTCAGCGTGGTTTAACAGCGCTCTGGCAATCTTTATTGTGAACTACTCAACGAAGCATTCAAAGTCTCGCTGGCGCTCATGGAATATCTAGCATGCAAATATCTGGACTATCTGCCGCCCGACATCACGCGTTGTCATTGTCGCAACGAGCTACAGCCATGAGAGAAAACAAGGCATGTGTTGAGGGTCAGTGGAAAAAACCAGCAGCAGCACATGTCTTTACGAAAGTTTGGACACAAGAAATCGATCAAAAATTTTCGAAACAGATCATCAACGCAAACACTTGCAGCACTAATTTCTGCCCAGACATCCATTTCAAATACACACCCTTGTTTTTCACTGTTGTTTTGCGTTCCATTTCTCACATGTGTTTTCGTGACAAAACGTGGTTTGGGGACCGTGTAGACAGAGTTGTAGTGTGTCACCCCCTGTTGCGGATCATTCACATATAGTGTCACGTAGTGTGAACACCACAAAGACTTCAAGACAGACAACAAGTCATGTAGTCTGAACAGCACAGCAATCTGCCGACATTTAAAGTCATGTAGTGTGAACTAGGCTTACTTTACACAACACGACTGTTCTCTGCGACTCTTTAGCTCCTCCCACGCACTCCTCCAGGAGCTCGCTGTTTTCGGAGAGAAACGTAAGCGATCTTTATTTTATAAATCGATCAAACAAAAGATTCTTGTAGATATGAAGGATGCAATACCTACTATATATGTACTCAAGGGTTAGTTCACCCAGAAATGAAAATTGGCTTGTGTTTTACTCGCCCTCAAAGCATCTTAGGTGTATGTGACTTTATTCTTTCAGACGAATACAGTCGGAGTTATGTAAAAAATTGTCCTGGCTATTTCAAGCTCTATCATTGCAGTCAGCGGGTGTTGCAAATGAACAGTCCACAAGTCGTCAAATAAAGCTCGCGCATTCATAATAAAACGTGCCGCAGTCGACTCCGGGGGATGAATAAAGGCCCCCTGTAGCGGATCCATGAGTTTTTGTAAGAAAAATATCCATATTTCAAACGTAATAAACACTTTTCTTTCTCCCCCCTCTTCACGATCAGTCCATCTTTGTTTTTTTGTTTTGTCAGTTTTTAGAACAAGAAAATATAGTGCATAACATTAAACTGAATGAAAAAAAAAAACAATACTTAAAATAAATAAACAAATACCTCACTTCCGTAGTGGTCATACGCGGATCTGTTCCGGTGGAAGGCATATGACGTATGCGCAGCGCGCACGCCTAGATACAGTATGCTAGTCTCGTGAGTTTTGTTTACAGGTTCAAAGGAAGCAAAGTTTCCTTACTTCCTTCCCTCAGAGGACCTCAGATGATGCCAACCCTGAAACAACATACAGAACTACCACATTTTGCTATAAGTTTGATTGCATCATATAATAATTGCTGTTAATAGTGTTCATCGTCTGTTTTATTACGTCTTTAATTGATTTTTCCGTACATTTCTGCCATATGAACATTAATTGACAGTCACCACTGATAAGCTACCACTAAATATTGTAGAAACTTAATTTACTGTAAAGTTGCTTTGCAATGATTTGTATCGTGAAAAGCGCTGTACAAATAAACTTGACTTGACTTACTTTAGCAAAGGAAAATCCTCCGACATTTTTCTTTGCAAATCTTCGGTTTGTGCTTCTAATTCGTGACGGGCAATTTGTTTTGTTCTCTCTCCGCATTCGTCACTAATCACACAACGCCGCGCGTCTTACGTCATCCGCCGGAACTGCTTCAATGTATGACAGTCAGCGGAAGTGAGAGAAAAGTGTTTATTATGTTTGAAATATGGATATTTTTCTTACAAAAACAACTGCAACACCCACTGACTGCAATGATAGAGCTTGGAATTGCCAGGACAATTTTTAATATAACTCCAACTGGATTCGTCTGAAAGAAGAAAGTTATATACACCTAGGACGCTTCGAGGGTAAGTAAAACACAAGCTAATTTTCATTTTTGGGTGAACTAACCCTTTAACATGAGATTGGCCGAAACTGTGTATGTGTTATGTCCCCTTTAAAGACTAATATCTAATACCATATAGCATTCATACACAAATCACAAAGTGTCAAATAAAACTACAGAAGGAGAGAGAGATAATATTAATTTGATACTTTCATTAAGGCTGCAGAGACAAATATCTGAGATTGTTACAAGAGCATCTGAATTTTTTTTATAGAGCATTAACCAACAATCTCCTTCTGACACCATTATGACTTATGAGTGTTTGAAGAACACATTAAGCACAATGATCCTGGCCGGCTTCAGAGTTCAAGATTACACACACACAAGCAGCAGATGAATGCAAATGTATTCTGAGGCTGGCATAATAACAATGTGGTGATGTAGAGTGCAGTGGTTTGTAATGAAGGCAGGCCTCTCATAGACCCTGCCACAGAACAAGGACTAATTGTGGTCTAGCAGAGATGGGTCGCGGCATATTTGTGTGCATTTTCCGGCTACGTGCAGTTTTTCCAATGAATCCGTCCAAGATGAATGGCCACATGAGACTGAGCAATTCTACTGGCAAACACTGTGATTATTGCAGAACGGCTATAATCAATCTTTTATTGGAAGTATTCATCTGAAAAACATTAAACCTGCTGGTCATTCGTGGTTTTGGGTAATGTAGGATTTTATTAAAAATAGGCTTTATCAGATTATGCTGACAAATGTTTATGATGTGTACGTGTAATGTAATAAAAGACGGTGTGTGTGCGTGTGTGAAAGAGAGAGGAGAAGAATCATGATAACTCACTTCCGAAGATGAGTAACAGAAAAAAGGCGGCTCCTCGCAACAGGATCTGAAAAAGAGAAAACACCCACAATCACAAGTACACAAACCGGTTAAAAACACTTCTCCTTGAGTGTGAAAAAAGGTGGCTCTCCAAAATTACTTTGAGATTTTCCCACAAAGCATTGCTGTTATTTTAGTATTCTATTCTATTGCAACTTTAAAGCAATGTGAACCCATTTTACTTCCATAATGTGACATTTGTAATATTGGAGGGGGAAAAAAAAGTTTATCTATTTGGAATTGACTGGATAGTGAAACGTGTGCTTTATATACAGTACCAGAATGGAACCAGACTGAATAAGAGATTGCCTTTTTAAGGTATTTTTTTTTTTAAATAAATGGATTATTTGTTGATTGCAAGGACACAATAAAATTAATAAAAGTGTCAGAAAAGATGTTTACATTTTTACAATCAATCAGACAATCAATCAATCAATCAATCAATCAATAAACACTGTTCTTTTGAGCTTTCTATTCATCAAATAATCCTAAGAATATAATTCTTAAAAATCAGCACAATAGTTTTTTTTTCCAGCTTTGATAATAATAATAATAATAATAATAAATGTTTCTTGAGCAGCAAATCAGCATATTAGAATGATTTCTGAAGGATAATGTGACACTGAAGACTGGAGTTATGTTGCTGAAAATTCCAGCTTTGCAACACAGGAATAAATTGCAGTTAGCAATATATTAAAATAGAAAACAGTTATTTTAAATTGAAATAATATTTCACAATATTACTGTTTTTATTGTATGTTTGATCAAATAAATGTAGCATGGGTGAGCATAACTTACCAACCCCAAACTTTTGAATGCTGAATACGTAAGTAGTGTCCACCCCCCCCCCCCCCCCCCCCCCCCCGAAAAAAAAAAAGGAGACTTTTAGATTTTAATGTTACATATTTAGCAACCATGCATGTGTCATGGTGCTTTTCGGTTCTCTCTTGCTACTGTAAACATTCTGCCCGTGTAATGAGAGCATTTGAGATGAAATGGCTTGACATGTCCCAACATTATCATTAGCCAATCAATTGTGGTTGTTTTGGAAATTTGTGCCTTTTGATCCATAAAAGCCCAACAATAGAAGGCTTCCAGTGTATCTGAGGGGAGGGGTTACTTAGCAACAGTGACATGAGCAAGCACATAACACAAACACTGGATTATGACACATCAGATGACAGGCCGGCATTACAGGCACCAAGCTCTCCATTAGTATAATCAAACAACTGCAGGACCAAAAATAAAGCGGTTCTGTAGGTGTGAAAGAACAGACTGTCGCAGACTTGGCCAAAGATCACGCCTTTAAATATGAACCAATGAAAGCAGAGTCTTAGGGTGTCAAGGAGTGTGGGGTAAGATGTGTCACTGCGTAAACTGTGTCAACCCCTTTATTTGGCAAACGCAAAAAGATCCATCACATGAGAAAAAATTATAAATAACTTTTTTTTTTCATGTCAGATTGTCTGCATGACAGGCATATATCATGGAAGGTGTTCAAATACGCCATGGATTATAAAAGCATTTTTAATTGTTTTCCAAAATTATAAACATACACACTATTGTTCAAATGTTTGGGGTCGGTAAGATTTTTTTAAAATATTTTTGGAAGTCTCTTATGCTCACCAAAGCTCTAGTTATTTGATCAAATATACAATAAAATCAGCAAAATTTGAATCTTCGTACAAGTTAACAACAGAAACTCGTCTTCTGTTTGAGTATATTTTAAAATGCAATTTTAACCTGTGATGCGCTACTGAATTTTCAGCATCATTACTGGAGTCTTCAGTGTCACATGATATGCTGATTTGCTGCTCAACAAACATTTCTTACACTTATGTTGAAAACGTCTCGGTTACGTATGGTAACCCTCGTTCCCTGAAGGAGGGAACGGAGACGTCACATTGTGACTGGCGAATTGGGATATCGCTTCGATAGACCAATCTACTTCGAGTGTAAACTAAACGAGCCAATGCACATTGGCATGCAATTATTGCATCCAGCTGCCGCTGATCACAGCGTGAGTATAATAAGGCAGCAGGTGCAATGCATACCAGGTTTTCGCTGAGGAACCGAGCCGGTGACCCGGCCACTCAGCGGTGGTACAGAAGCTATGGCGACGGGACATGACGTCTCCTTTCCCTCCTTCGGGGAACGAGGGTTACATATGTAACTGAGATGTTTCCTTTCAGTCGGTCACTACGAGTCACGTCGGGACCGACGAATTGGATCCCTACCACGCGCCTGTTCTGCCCTTTCCAGTGCCCTGTGCGAGCCGCCTGCACCCCTATCTGGTGTAGGCTAGGGCTCGGGACAAGTAGTTCCACTCACCATTTTTCAATGCACTACCTTACTAAGTGAGACTGGATAACACTGGGAAAACGTACCCGGTCGGAACAGGGACGCTGCGGAAGCCCCATCCTT
This sequence comes from Sinocyclocheilus anophthalmus, assembly GCA_018155175.1. Taxonomy (NCBI): domain Eukaryota; kingdom Metazoa; phylum Chordata; class Actinopteri; order Cypriniformes; family Cyprinidae; genus Sinocyclocheilus; species Sinocyclocheilus anophthalmus. The sequence goes on from JADLZN010005776.1 coordinate 105,387, forward strand.
CCCGAAGGAGGTTTCGGAAGCAAATACACATATGAACATTCTTTAGGTGCATATGGAAGAATGGAGGTGATTGTACCCTCTTGGAATGGCAGAAGTCTGCCGTGGAAACACGGGCTCAAGGCTATACCGAGGACTTTACACATATGAGATCCACTTAGTTCTTACATATGGAACCCAGCCTTCTAACGGTTCCCACGGATTCATCGTGAAGGCCCGGCGCCGGACGTTCCGCCGCGTCCACTGCCGAGGGTGACGGAGGATCTCAATAGGGTCTACTGTAGGACACTGTGGAGCAGTTTTAGCAAGCCGACACTAACCGGGGCCTCTCGGCGCCACTACCCGTTTGAGGTGAGAACACAGGAGGATACCGTCTCCACACGAAGGCTATAGAATCTAGCAAATGTGTTGGGGGTCGCCCAGCATGCAGCTCTACAAATATCTGTCAGAGAGGCTCTATGAGCCAGCGCCCAGGAGGATGCAACATTTCTAGTTGAGTGAGCTCGCAGCCTGAATTGGCAGGGCACACCCTGTGCCTGATAAGCCGGGGTGATGGCATCCACTATCCAGTGGGCCATCTTCTGCTTCGAGATGGCATTCCCCTTCTGCCGGCCTCCGTAACAGACAAAGAGCTGGTCTGAGGTCCTGAAGCTTTGTGTCCGGTCTACATTGCACCTTAATACTCGGACGGGACAGAGCATATCCAACTCCATACCGAGAAAAGAGATCCTCTGCGTCGTGGAGAGTTTGCTCTTTTCCCAGTTGAACCGAAGGCCCAACAGGCTGAGGTGTGAAAGCACCAGGTCCCTGTGCTCGCACAACTGATCTCGAGACTGGCTAGTATAAGTTGAGATAGTTGAGAATGTGAACACCCTGCTCTCTGAGGGGAACAAGCGCTGCCTTCGTGACCTTCGTAAAGACACGGGGAGACAGAGACAGCCCGAAGGGCAGGACCTTGTAACGGAATGCACATCCCTCGAACGCAAACCGCAGAAATGGCCTGTGGCACGGAAGGATCGACACATGAAAGTACGCTTCCTCCCCCTTCAGGTCGATCGCTGCAAACTAATCTCGGGGACGGATGCACCCGATGATGTGTTTCTGCGTCAACATCTTGAACGGTAGCCGATGAAGGGCCCGGTTCAAAACTCACAGGTCCAAGATTGGCCGTAACCCGTAAACCATACAAGCGGGACCAGCGGGACCACAGCCGTACCCGCAGTGGGGCAGCGAGTGGAACACAGGGAACCCCGCTCTGCGGCTTGTGAGCGTGCCTGAGGTGGTGTGAGTGTGGGTGCAGGCTCACCTGGTCCAACGGGTTGCAGAGGGTGCGTGATTAGGGCCGTTGTTGGGACCTGCTCTCTCGAACCGCCCGCATGCTGCCGTCTGGCGATGGAGGAGGTATGAGTTAGGTCCCGTTATCCGTCCGCACTCCGTTTCCCTCCTGGGACCCATAGATAAAGGAAACTGCTCTTTTTTTGTCAAGATATAGGGTCCGTCGTCCGTGGGCCAAAGGTGGGAAAAAATGAATACAAAAGATTCTCATCCCTGCCCTCCTCCGGGGGAGGGCTTGGTGCTTCACCATCTCCCTAGACAGATGCCTTCCATCCCTGGGTCCGCCTGTCTCGGCTGCTTTCTTCTCTTGCTTGCTGGCATGTTTGCCGGGGGGCCTGTACAGGCTTGAGCGGCCCTCCCCTGCCCGCTCCACGACGCCGCTTTGTGCTAAGGCTTCTGCGGATGTGGGCGGCGGGAGCGGGGGGCATGACGCGGGGCCCGCCTCCAAAAGTGGCAACGAACAGGCTGGGGGTGTGGGCGCGTGCAGCCTGTCGGAGGATGGGCAGCAGCTGGCCGCCGGGGCAGGATGTGTCGGATCGCTTCAGTTTGTTTCTTTGCAGCCAAGAACTGCTGGGCAAAGCTCTCGACCCCATCGCCGAGGAGGCTGGTCTGGGACACAGGGGCATTGAGGAACCGATCTCTGTCTGCGTCCCTCATGTCGGTCAGACACAGCCAGAGATGGCGCTCCTTGACCACAAGCGTGGACATCGCACGACTCAGAGAACTCGCGGTGAACTTCGTCGCTCAGAGCGCGAGATCAGTAGCGGGTTCAGAGCTCTTTCAGAACTTCCGGATCGTGACCACCCTCGTGCAGGTCCTTCAGTGCCTGAGCCTGGTGGACCTGCAGTAACGCCATGGCGTGTAAGGTGGAAGCAGCTTCCCCGCAAGCCGTATAGGCACTGCCGGTTAAACCAGATGAATGCCTACAGGCCCGGGAAGGAAGTACAGGGTCTCCCCGCCAGGAGGAGGTGGACTTAGGACACAACTGCATCTCTACCGCCCGCTCCACCGGGGGGATCACCGAATACCCCTTCGCTGCACTGCCGTCGAGGGTGGTGAGGGAGGAGGAGCCCGCCGGCCGGTTTCTGGCAGTAAAAGGTGCCGTCCACGACCTGGTGAGCCAATCATGCACCTCCGGGAAGAAAGGCACCGAGGTGGGGCGCTGAGAACCAGCGCGAGCCACCCAGAGAAACCAGTCATCCAGCCTTGAGGGCTCGGGACGCTGTGGAGGTTTCCACTCGAGCCCGACCTTTTCGGCGGCCCGGGAAAGCATAGCTTTCATCTCCGGATCCGATTCAGGCTTTTCCACCGTCCCGGAGGGCGGCAGCGTGGCCGAATCTTCATCGGAGAACTCTCTCTCCGATGCTGAGATCGACATCTGGTCGTGGGGAGGTTCACTGGATACTGCTGGTACGCTCTTTAAAGAGGGCCCAGTGCGTTCCGTGGGTCGCCGCGCAAAACCGCCCGCGCTACTGCTGGAAGTGGTTCTCGTCTGCCTTCCGCCAGAACGAGCCCCAGATCGCGGCAGCGGCAACGGGACTCCGCCCCTTGCGAGTAGTGGAGCCTGGTTTGCAGCTCCGAGATGGTCATCTTCCCGTAATGAGAACATGACTCATCCACGAAGGCCACCTCAGCGTGCTTGATGCCCAGACACGTGAGGCAGCGATCGTGACCATCACCCGGTGCCAGGTAACGACCGCACCAAGAAACACACGGATGAAACGCCATTCCTTTCTAAGGACTTCTGTCTTCTTTAAAATACGCGCCGGTTGCTCTTTAGAGAAACTTGCTCTTTTTTAGGAAATGCTCTTTTAGTGCTGAGTAGATTGACACTCGAAGTAGATTGGTCTATCGAAGCGATATCCCAATTCGTCGGTCACGACGTGACTCGTAGTGACCGACTGAAAGGGAACAGTTTTGCTGCTTAATAATAATGAATAAAACTTTCGTTGATGAATAAAAATGTCAAAACATTTATTTGGAACAGAACTTTTGTTTACAAAAATGCATGTGTTCTTGCTCAATAAACGTATTTATTTCTTTAAATAATGTGGGCTAAACTATATCCGATGCTTTGGGGGTAAGTTGTGCCAGTGTCAAAACTAATAGTGAAAATCAGCTTTAAATGGAGCAAATGTTGTTATATTTGTCTTGTTGATAAGTAGGGATAACATTTTCTAACAATCAAAGAGAGAAATGGTATCAATAACAACCAACACAATATTTATTTTATTTGCTTGTTTTTTGAGCATTTTTTTTGAGTTAGGTTAAAAATTAATTTACAATCGTTTAAATCATACATACATTTAAAAAAGTTATCTCTACATAAATGCTGTTTTAATAGTTTCACGCTGTCTGGTCTGATTTGTTAACAATAGTACAACAAATTGTTCAATGTTCCTGTCTGTAACAGCTTTCCCTAAGCCAGCAGAAATGTGGCCATAGCATGTTCTGCTGAAATCGGCATACAGAGAACTCAGCCCAGCATGAAGCCTTTGTGTCCTTACAGCTTAACTGTATCAAACTCAATTAAGTTATACATTTAATTAACACAAGTAATGACTTCTGACATGTCAAAGATTATTAATGCATCCTATCAAAGCTTTAGGCTAAACATTTTCTGAATAAATGAGCAAAAGCCAAATGATGTTACAATTATCTCCGCTTTCCACTACAACAGCAAACAGGAATGGTTGTGGTGCCCACATACAATTCATGTGAGTCTTGCTTCACACTACTTCCTGTAATTGTGAACTGCTGCCACGTGTTACTACTAAACTGTCAATTTGTCGAAAGGTTAGATCAAGCCAGTCATTCCTGTCTTGTATAACACCTTTTAATGCAGAGACGACTGAGTCATAAAGAAATGCACGTTAATAGAGTGAAAGTGGGGTATGGACATAATTCAATGTCTCAACGGATCTATCCAATAATATAGTCATACTGGATAGAGCTTTCAAAGTAATATTTCTAACTTTATAGAACATGGCATTAACTATTAAAATAAAAGGTTGAATGCAACTTTATAAGCTGTCATAAAAAGAGTAAAAAAATATATATATAGAAATTATATTTTGTGATTTTCATAACAAATGTAACAAAGTCACATTTTAAATGTACTAATAGACCTCATTTTCCTCATGCAAAAATTGCCAATTTCTTCTAATTTTGGAGTGAAATACACCCAGCTGACCGTTTTATGTTTATGTTTTACTTGTCCTAACCTTTATGACAACAATGAATAAATAAACATTTATTATTAATATTACTAATTTATTTGTTCCGTTTCTATTTTATTTTGTGGCCTCCAAGACCTTTTCCATTAGAAGTAGCCACTTTGATCCATGCAAGGGCAAGCATGTATTGAACTGTGGCTGTGTACTTCATTTTCTTCTGCAGGTGAGTGAGTGTTTTCACCTGTTTCTAAAGACAGATGGTCCTCTGGGTCTTACATGATCGATGGATCAGACAAATGAATAGGCTGGTCCACAGTGATCTCACATGCTTGAAGCACGTGTGCCTCTGGCTACACATATCATTTTCCTCTCTATCTCTACATCTCTGTCTTTCTCAGATGCTCTATTCTGCTTACCTTGTAGCATATGTGTAATACTCAAGCTCAGAAACTCCAAAAATAAGCGTATGCTTAAATATCTACTGTTTGATTTAACTTACCTTGCTGTTCATTTTGAGCTTGCGTACCACATCCAATCAGAGTCAAACAAAGTCTGTTATAAACAAGTCTGTTATAACAGAGAAAATATGGAAGTTGGTTAGATGATTGACCACGCCCTAACGTTGAACTTCCTCTCACGCTCAGTCCTTCTCGCTGGTGAGGCCCCTCACTCATGTCCACATCTGCCAGTCCTCTTTTATGCCCGTCTCATCAGCTATTGTCTACAATTCAAACTATGTTAATGCCAGCCTCTCTCACATTGTGTGTATCAGCACTGTAACTCATTGTCTACGCAGCTCTTTGTGTCGGGTCTGTATTTGTGTATATGCAACACATAAAGGAGAGAAGTGTATTATTTTATTACATTTTACTAACTTTTATGTAGTATGTATTTTTATATATTTTTTTATTTATTTCTATAATCTATTAAACACACCACACACACACACACACACACAACACACACACACATCATACTATATTAGGTTATGATTCTAAGATTAGATTATTTATATATTATCATATTGATGTAAAAAGTTATTAGATTGCTTATATATTAGTATTATATATTATTATTATTATTATCTAGATGTTAAATAAATCAACAGTGCTAGGTCAGCTAATTTACTGAGTTGGTTAATGAAAAATGTGTGATAACACCTACTTGCATGTCAGGAGGGAAATGAGGATATCCACTTAGAGACTTGGTGAAACCACCTTTGAACACCCCGAACACCTTAGCAACCAAATAAGTTAACTGCATTGCAAGCGTGCCTCACAATTTAACTTGGACATGTAAAATGAACTTTATCATTCAGGTGTTTCTCATTTAATCCTAAATTTTTTTAAAAATTTTAAAATTTACTAAAAAAACGACAAAAAAACATATTAGTTATATATGAAAGAATGCGATTAGTTTAACTTAGAAATGTATAAAATTACTGTGTGGAGACAATTCAGATAATTTGGGCATTTGGAAGGAATTCCTGAAAAATGTTTGAATTTATACACTGTAAAATAAATAGAATAAATAAATGAATAAATACAAAATATTTCTTAGAAGTTGTAAATAAAACAAGGATTATTGGAGTACATTTACAACAGTGTAGGCCTATCTGCAGGATTTTTAAGCTCAAATCTAAGACTTTTTAAGACCTTTTTTAAGACCTACACAAATAAAATTAATACCATATGAGCAGGGTGGGGCAATGTCTATGGTAAAATATTAAACTGTAAAATGACTGTAAAAAGCATTGTTTACAGTTCAGATACATGTTTTCACAAAAACTAAATGTTTTATAAAACAATAAACTTCACATTTCAGCCTTGAAACTATTTTTAAGAAAATGTTAAAAAAGTTAAAAAAAAATATTGATTATTAGATTAATTTAAACAATTATTGTCAATCAATTATTATATGAATGAAATAACATATAAATATATATTTACTGTCTTAAATGTTTAGATTATTATAATGCATTATCTTCTTGTCAATCCACCAGTTCACATTTACAACTCTGTGTGTTTGCCGTGTAAAAACATAGGTCGATTTTCACATTGATCTGAACAAAAACAGCAGACAAGCTTATTGAAAATGTAAATTCATTCTTTGCCAGTAGGAGGCGCTTTGCCTCATTTGGCAAAAAGTAATTTGCCCGCCATCCAATCATATCGCTGTGTAGGAGAAACATGTGAAATATTTAAGACGCATCTTATCTTGTGAATTTTTTTCTCCTGCCGTGCATTGTACTCTTTTAAATGATTTACACAAGTGACATACACTACTACAGTACGTAGACTTCTCTGAAAACAGAAGGAAGGAAACCATGTAACCCACAAACAAATGTGGTAACGAAACAGAACACCGTGTTCCAGAGGTTGTCATGACAGCAAGGCCTCCTAAGCCTAAAATTAGGTTAGACTACGATCACAAAAGTACTGAAACTTTTTTTTCATTTAAGATGTTTTAGCCTTCTCAAAAGAGCTGTAATGAACATCACACGATCTCTGGAAACCCTTCTCCTATACACTCCAACATTTCTTGAGAAAGACATTCAATTTCACAATTCTCAAAAGATCAACATCCTCATCTGTCCCTCTGATTCAAAAGCATGGTTAACTGAACCTACCTGGTATAAATAGACCACTGCTTTTTCCCCCACATTACACACCTACACATTATAGAAATCACACTGTAAACCATCTGTTCTGCGACAATAAACAACAGAAGATTGGCAGAATTCAACAAAGAGAAGGCAGACCGCTCCGTCCCCATGTCACGTTCTCAAAGCAAAGTTCCCTCTCCTCTTTTTACACAATGCTGCAATTTGTCACAATATTTTCTGTTTCTTTAAAGATAATATAGTTATCTTTAAAGTTAACATTCTTGGTGTTAAAGGAATAGTTCACCCAAAAATAAAAATTCTGTCATCACTTACTTGCCTTTCACTTGTTCCAAACCTACATGAGTTTCTTTCTTCTCTTGAATACAAAACCAAACCAAACTGTTTACGGTACCAGTGACTCCTAGATTTTTTCCAATACTATGGAAGTCAATGGCTACCGTCAACTGTTTGGCTACATACTTTCTTCAAAATATGTTATTTTGTGTTCAACAGCTATAAGAAATGTATACAGGTCGGGAAAAAAAAATGATGACAGTTGGTGACAGAATTTTAATTTTTGGTTGAACTATCCCTTTAAAGAGCCGGTACTTCTTTAATGTATGTCTAAAGCATTTTTTTCAACTGATTTTATCCTTCACCATGCAAAAATCGTCTGAACAGTGTAGGATTAAAAAAAATGCAAAAACAAACAAATAAAAAACATGAAAGTTTAATACTTAGGGTTAGAGATTTCGAAAAACTTAGCAAGTTATTTAGTTCTTACATTATAGTCTCCTCATGTCGGTCCACTAAAAGTAGTTCAGACAGCCTGGAAAAGTGTTATTTCCTTTTTATTAACTGAAGTGGAGATCTAGATCTAGTCTGTTTTTTTGTTTTTTTTTTCACTCTGGCACTACCTAGCATAATAAAGAGAACAGAGGTTTAACAAGGCCGTTTATGGCGCACCACTTAGCCTTGAGTGCATGTTCTTGCAGTTGACAGAAAAAGTGGCAATTAGAGATCAATGTAGCTAATATTTGTAGCTGGTCATCACAGGATGGGACAGACCCATCATTATGAAATGATAAAAAATAACTAGCTATAAAACAACAGAAAACACAAACAAAATGATCTGTAGAGCATGCATATGAGTGTGTCGGTCCAGTAAATTTATTGAAATGCATTAACATTTAGACTGATTCAGTTCCAGACTTTGTGAACTCATTTTAAACTTCATTTGAGTGAAAAGTTCCTTAAAGCAATCGTTCACCAGAAAGGAGTATTCGGTAATTATAAATGTCAGGTCAGTCATTTTTTTTTTTTTGTGAAAGAATCTTTCAGATCAGGTTTATGCATTGGATCAATCGACTCATTCAAAAGACTAACCACAAAAGAATGTCTTAAATAAATAATGACTTAAATTGTAGTCTGTTCCTTAGACCAGGGGTTTCCAACCTTTTTTACACCACAGACCGGTTATGTTTTTGAAAATATTCTCATGGACCGGCTGGAGGGGGTAGGGGTTGATATATAATAAATAAATTATAATATTATATAGAGATATATAATATCATATATATATATATATCTATATCTGGATATAATGTATATATGTCTGAAACATCTATGGTATGTGGGTGATTCTATAATTGGAGATACATTTGACATTCATATTTTTCAAGTTAAAAAAGTTTTCTTTTCAAGTTAAGAAACAAAAAATCTGTCACTAACATAAATTCTTCCAGTATCTTATTGAAAAAAATATTCAATTGTATAATTCAGTGCTGCCAAACACAGTTCCCTTTTTTTTTGTTTTCTTTTTTTTTTTTACTTTAATGAACATAAACAGATGTCTGTAGGTATGTTTGTCCAGCTCTGTTATGGACAAATTAGGCAATGTGTAGAAATAACAATAAACCATAAAAGGAAAAATCCTTCTTGTATCATTAGACAAACAGTCCTTACATTCCATCATTTGGAACTGAGATAATACTGAACCTATGCATACCTTAAAAATAAAAAAAAAATACCTATGTCTTCACAGAATTGTCCACTTAGAGCAAATGTTTTTCATCTGAAAATATATTATATACAATTTCCAGTAAAAAAAGAGAGAAATGTTGTTGAAATATAAATAACCCAATTTGTGATTAGTAATACATTTTGTTTTCCTTTTGATATTGTGGTAACAGCGTTTACTTTCTTCCCTTCCCTTCGTCTACTAATTCCCTTTTGTCTCCCCTATCTCAATATGCAGATTTTTTTATCAAACCTTTCGTGCAGGTGCTACCATCTTATATTAGGGACTCAACAGACTTCATCAATAAGATTTCTGAGTTAAACGGTTTACCTGAAACTTCTTTATTATTAACTTTGGACATAACGAGCCTTTATAATAAACATCTCACACGAGAAAGGACTCATTGCCCTAAGACATTTTTTCTCGTCACGTGGTGATGTAACCTATATTAAAAATTGTCCTGGCCCCTCCAAGCCTTTTAAATGGTGGTAAGCGGGTGTTTGGTCGTCAACAGTTCAGATGACGTGAAATAAAGTGCGTGCATCCGTAATAAAACGTCTACAGGAGACCTTTATTCACCCCCCGGAGCCGTGTGAGGGACGTTTTATTACGGATGCATGCACTTTATTTCACGTCTTCTGAACTGTTGACAACCAACACCTGCTTACAAGTAAATTAGTATTTAGGGCTTTTATTTAATAAAATATTTTGATTACACGATACATGATGGAAAAAAATACAAATTCGGACAACAAGAAATCATGATTTTGAGCTATATTTTGAGCTATATAAGAGACTTTTTACACAAATTATTATATTGTTATTGACTGTAACATCTTACAATTCATAACAATAAGTAAGAAATTATTAAAATAATTAAAAATATAACCATTTGAAAAAAAGCTGAAAAAAATAATGACTTCGGACACCAAATGTACCTGCAATTATAGAATCACCCATGTGTGTGCGTGCATGCTTTGGAAATCAGTGCGAGTAACTAATCCAGTTCTCTTTTGTTGTTTCTTCTTGTGGTTTAAAATCGCCTGAATGTGTACATTGGCAAATTTATCTGTGAATCACATGCATGCTAAATGTATCATGGATCAGCTGCGATCTGTTTAACCCCTAATATATGACAGATCCGAACAGTCATACATTTTCTAATTGAACATTTAACTTACATGAAATCGTCAAATTGTTACTCCATAGCAAATCGCATACAACAAACGAAAATACAGAATAATTAGAACAATCATTAACACGCGATAAATAGAGTGTCATACACATTTTTCCAAGAACGTTCGTGCGACCCAGTAGCAAAAAAAATGTGAGCTGTATTATATGGAAGCTTGTTTCTGCAACAGGATTCAAATAAAATAATAAAAAAGGTAATTTTGACTTTTTATCTCACAATTTGTACTGTTTCAAGGAATTCTGGGAAAAAAGTTTGAACTGCGACATATAAACTCAGATTTGCGAGTATATAAACTCAGAATTGTTATATTTGCTACAATTTTCATTTTTGGATGAACTATTCTTTTGCAGCAGCTGGAAATCTCTGACAGAATATCTGTGAATCAATATAATCCATAACTCTTTTTTATATTAATATAATAAATATAATTAGAGAAAAACATTACAAATTGATACAATGCACAAATCAAACTGCTTTTGATGGGAGAAATGCGAAAGAAAACTCCTCTCCAGATGAGTCTTTGATTACGCCAATTTGGCTGAAACAAATGCCTGGGTTATTATTGCATGTTTTAGAGGTAATTACCTGATTGAAATCTTCTGAGGTGTTCAGTGAGCACCTGTGCAGAAACGTCTTTCTGGTTGTCAAGTGTCCTAAAAAAAAAAGGTTATCAAAAAAGATGGATGAGACATGGGAAATAAAGCTGTTAGAGAGTTAGTCTGCCATAGTCTGTCAGTTTCAATCACTTTTTAAATTGTACTTTTTGTTGTAAACTAATTAGTGTTTTTTTTTGCCATGAAAACGAATGATACATACAATTGTGCTGCTTATTGAGGAGAGGTATGCTATTACTTTTCAAAGTGATTGGATATATGATTTCAGCCTGGAACAACAACACAAAAGTCACTCATATTTTCTTCAGAAAGCATTCAAACCTTCTTTATATCATGTATCATATATGTTACAAACCACTCAGAGTCTGGTACTATGTAATGAACATAAGGCTGTCTAAGAAAACAAAGATGAAATGCTGCGTTTGGAAATGTCACAGCTATTCAGATATTCTGCACTGTATTCTCGCAAACCTGGGTAATGTCAGAGAATAACCATATTTGCAACTATATCACCAACTTTATCATTGGTGATTATGGAATCAATTGTGTTTGCTCACTGTATTGGCCAGCTCCACAATGCTCTGATTGCTAATGCACTGCATTTTGTGTCATTCTCAAACAGTAAATGAGCAGAAACTAATAACCAAAACATACTGCAGCCGCAGAGTAATGGGAGAAAGACTGCAAGTCAAATTCAATCAACATTCTTATTACCTTAGTTCATGTTGCTTTATTATTCATGCAATTTTAAAATCTGCCATGTAAAAAGGCAATTTTGATAGAAAAGTTCAGCATGCAAATTCCATTTTAAAATGTTGCTAGTTTGCATTGAAGTGCTTATGAGCTGACGGCATCCAGTAAAAGGTTGTTTGCCAGCAACCCGCCACCAAACCGAGAGTTACGGGATGGATGAGTTGTGACCAGCAAATCCGAGCTGGACTTGCTACTAAAATCCTACATTTGACACTCAAAACCAATCTTTAAGGCGAGAATAAAGCAACATACATTTTAGCCTAGACAGAACAGTTTATATCATCCAAAAAGCGCCAAAGAAACACCATAAATTAGCCGGATTCCCCTGCTTCCCTGTCCCTGATGAATAACCTGGGATTGTGATTAATGACAAGTCATCTTTTATATACACATATAAAAAATAGATGAATCTGTCCTCTGCAGAGAAAAGTCATTTTTCACTTTTCAGTTAGAAAAAAAATGTGCAGAGTCAAGCGTTCTGTGGGCCTTTAACAGTGGTGACATAATCTATGTGTGCACAGCTGCAGCTACTGTAAACCTACTGGATGTTTATTACAGTGCTCTACCCACAATTACCTGCTGCGACAGATTTGTGCATGAAAGCTGGTTGGCCGTCGCTGACCACGCAGAGAGAGAGCTAAATTCACACAACGCATCGAAGTAAATCAGAATCAGAATCAGAATTAGCTTTATTGCCAGGTATGTTTTCACATACGAGGAATTTGTTTTGATGAAAGAAGCTTCCGCAGTGTAACAGAATGACAGCGACAGAACAAAAACACAGATAATAATAAAAGAAGAAAAAAAAATAGAACAAGTAAATAGGGAATAACAATATATAAATTGACAATTGTATGTGCAGGTATATTACAATAGACAGTTTTGTATGTACAGATATATTATGTGCACATTCTTGAAGGAAGGGAGTGTGTTTCTTTCTTTTTTTTTTCTCCAATGATAGCTTCAGAGTCCGACTACCCTCTGTAGTCTTCTGAGGTCAGATTTTGTAGCTGAGCTGAACCAGACTGTTATTGAAGTGCAGAGGATGGATTCATTGATGGCAGAGTAGAATTGTTTCAGCAGCTTCTGTGGCAGGTTGAACTTCCTCAGCTGGCGAAGGAAGTACAACCTCTGCTGGGCCTTTTTAACAATGTGTCAATGAGTCAATCAAACTTTTTTGAGTCAATGTGAGTGTCCCACTTTAGGTCCTGAGAGATTGTAGTGCCCAGGAACCTGAATGACTCCACTGCTGTCACAGTGCTGTCCATGATGGTGAGTAAGGGGAGTGCAGGGGGGTTCGTCCTGAAGTCCACGATCATCTCCACAGTTTTGAGAGTGTTGAGCTCCAGATTGTTGAGACTGCACCAGAAAGCCAGCTCTTTAACCTCCTGTCTGTAAGTCCTGAATGAGGCCGATGAGTGTGGTGTCATCTGCAAACTTTAGGAGCTTGATAGAGGGGTCTTTAGAGGTGCAGTCGTTGGTGTAGAGGGAGAAGAGCAGTGGAGAGAGAACACAACCCTGAGGAGCTCCAGTGCTGTTTATACGGGTGCTGAAAGTGTATTTTCCCAGCCTCACTAGCTGATGCCTGTCTGTCAGGAAGCTGATGATCCACAGACGGAGGTGGGCATGGAGAGCTGAATTAGTTTGGGCAGGAGGAGGTTTGGGAAGATAGTGTTAAAGGCCGAGCTGAAGTCAACAAACAGGATCCTCACATAAGTCCCTGGTCTGTCTAGATCAATGTTTTCAACCAGGGGTCCCCTCCCCCCCCCCCGGTGCCGTCTGTTGAGAGCAGGGGTGCAGTGTAAAAAAAATATTTTAAATTTTTTTTTTAATTGCTAAAATGTTTTTAAAAAAAGCATATATTATATAATATCCATTTCTGATGACGCCAATAATTAGAGATGCACCGAGATTTTAAAAAACAATTTTTTTTTTTTTTAAAAAAAAAAATCCCGGCTGCCGAAAATTAGTTCCACCGCTCAGCTTCACTTTCACGTGGTGTGATGCTCTGTGTATTATCCCGCTCTGCATATTATCCCGCTCTATGCATCTGCGCGCCGCTCAGTCGCTCCACTCGTATACCGTTAATGCGAATCGAAACAGCAAAGTCCACTCAAAAATCAAGCTGACAGAAAACATCTATGTAGTACAGTATTGTTTCTGTCTGCAATAGCCCTACTGTGCGGTAAATGGTGTGGTTTATGGGCAACTCTGGTAACACTGCCCTCTCATTCACTGATCTGCTAACCGCTATGTTATGCTGGCGTGTTCTGATAATAATTGCTTTCTAGGACTAAACATTATTTGGATAATTGGTAAAAAAAAATTTAAAAGTTAAATATCTTAACACTGTTAGACCTACCTGAAAAACTAAAAAGCAATTTATTTCATTTTTAGGCCTGTTGTTATTTTTTATTTGTGCTATCATTATTAATTTCTTTATTTTTTCTTACTTTATTACTGACTGCTTACTTGTCATTTTTTTTTCAATTCAAAGTTTTAAATCAAGCTATTTCGTGCTACTGCACCAAAATTACCCCACTGTAAAATAAAAAAAACCACTGAGTGAGCAAAAATTTGTGAGATAGTTATAATGGTAATTAAATAATGTTTACATGTGTATAAAAGCCTACATTAAAATCTGTCATATAAATAGGTCTTTTCATTAGAAATTAGCCTACTGATTGCCACCATTGATGGACAAATTATTTTAATAATATTAAAAATATCTGTATGACACTGTATTCTGCAGTTCTTCCCTGTTGTACCGAATATCTATACTTTTCAAATTATCATATCGAAGTTAGAGATTCAAATATTGTGACAAAATAAATTTAGTAGGGTGCCACAAATTTGTTAAAATATTCAAAGGGTGGAAAGGTTGGACTAAAAAAAGGTTGGGAAACACTGGTCTAGATGTTGCAGGACATAATGCAGTCCCATATTGACTGCATCGTAAACTGCTTTATTGCAGGACACAGATCCTCATTTGAGGTCACACGTTAATGTAAACGAGGAAATGACAAGAATGATTTTACGGTACAATATGACAGTAATATTTAAAAGCCATCTGAGGTCATTTCAATGCAATCATTAACTGAAACGTTTTCTTTTGTTTTGCTTATGCAAACATTAAGGGAAAATTTAATTGGATCTTTTTTGCAAACATTATGGGAACATTACATTTGAATGTTCTCTGAACGTTCTGAAACAAGCAGTAACATTTAAAAAAATGTTAGATGCTCGTCCAACTAAAATATTGCAGAAATAAAACATTTATTTTTGTTCCTAACTTTTTGAAAACATTATTAAAGACCATATACAGTGGGGAAAAAAAGTATTTAGTCAGCCACCAATTGTGCAAGTTCTCCCACTTAAAAAGATGAGAGAGGCCTGTAATTTTCATCATAGGTATACCTCAACTATGAGAGACAAATGAGACAAAAAAAAGAAAAATCACATTGTAGGATTTTTAAAGAACTTATTTGCAAATTATGGTGGAAAATAAGTATTGGTCAATAACAAAATTTCATCTCAAAACTTTGTTAAATACCCTTTGTTGGCAATGACAGAGGTCAAACGTTTTCTGTGTCTTCACAAGGTTTTCACACACTGTTGCTGGTATTTTGGCCCATTGCTCCATGCAGATCTCCTCTAGAGCAGTAATGTTTTGGGGCTGTCGCTGGGCAACACGGATTTTCAACTCCCTCCAAAGATTTTCTATGGGGTTGAGATCTGGAGACTAACTAGGCCACTCCAGGACCTTGAAATACTTCTTAAGAAGCCACTCCTTCGTTGACCGGGCGGTGTGTTTGGAATCATTGTCATGCTGAAAGACCCAGCAACGTTTCATCTTCAATGCCCTTGCCGATGGAAGGAGGTTTTCACTCAAAATATCACGATACATGGCCCCATTCATTCTTTCGTTTACACGGATCAGTCGTCCTGGTCCCTTTGCAGAAAAACAGCACCAAAGCATGATGTTCCACCCCCATGCTTCACAGTAGGTAATGTGTTCTTTGGATGCAACTCAGCATTACTGCTCCTCAAACACTGACAAGTTGAGTTTTTACAAAACGTGTATTTTTGGTATTTCCTCTGACCACATGACCTTCTCCCATACCTCCTCTGGATCATCCAGATGGTCTTTAGCAAACTTCAGACGGGCCTGGACATGTTCTGGCTTAAGCAGGGGGACATGTCTGGCACTGCAGGTTTTGAGTCCCTGGCGGCGCAGTGTGTTGGTAGCCTTTGTTACTTTGGTCCCAGTTCTCTGCAGGTCATTCACTAGGTCCCCGTGTGGTTCTGGAATTTTTGCTCACAGTTCTTGAGATCATTTTAACCCCACGGGGTGAGATCTTGCGTGGCGCCCCAGATCGAGGGAGATTATCAGTATGTCTTCCATTTTCTAATAATTGATCCCACAGTTGATTTCTTCACAACAAGCTGCTAACCTATTGCAGATTCAATCTTCCCAGCCAGGTGCAGGTCTACAATTTTGTTTCTGGTGTTCTTTGACAGTTCTTTGGTCTTGGCCATGGTGGAGTTTTGGAGTGTGACTGTTTGAGGTTGTGGATAGTTGTCTTTTATACTGATAACGAGTTCAAACAGATGCCATTAATACAGGTAACGAGTGGAGGACAGAGGAGCCTCTTAAAGAAGAAGTTACAGGTCTGTGAGAGCCAGAAATCTTGCTTGTTTGTAGGTGACCAAATACTTATTTTACCGAGGAATTTACCAATGAATTCTTTAAAAATCCTACAATGTGATTTTCTGGATTTTTTTTTCTCATTTTGTCTCTCATAGTTGAGGTATACCTATGATGAAAATTACAGGCCTCTCTCATCTTTTTAAGTGGGAGAACTTGCACAATTGGTGGCTGACTAAATACTTTTTTGCCCCACTGTAACTCCAAACGAAGAAGAGAGAACCTTGCCAGAACGTTTTGAGAACATTCCCCGTTCGTGATTGACCAATCAGAATCGAGCATTCCAGAGGGATGTGTAAAAATTTTATAAAACTCATACATCTGATCGCACGATTTGAGGTTTATGTCCACAGCAGACATTGGACGAATTATACAATGAGGTTTAGAACGTCTAAGCTTGTTAAACCTTACATTTCCCAATGTTAAGGCAACATTTGTTAGGATAAAATAAACTGTGGCTGCACTCTAAATCTAAAAGAGCTAGAGCTTTGGCAATTTCACTGTCATTAGACGGATATACAATAAAGATCTGAGAGGATCTGCCCTACGGCAAAACAGTATTTCACCGCACTGGCCAGATGATGATCCAAATGAAAGGAGAGGCGGTTCCACTGGCGTGAGAACACACACATTAGAGTTTGTTTGTGTGTGTGAGTGTGTGTGTGTGGGTGAGTTTGAGTACAATGAGTTGTGACTGGGGGACAGCATTACACAACAAGGCTCAAGTAGGGAAGTGGGAGTGATGGGTGTGTTTAGGCTTTGTTGTGTTGTATGGGTGTGGTGGCGTTTGTGTGTGTGCAGCATCTGCAAGACTTTTCATTGCTCTCATGTATTCAGCTCAAAAGGGGAATGGGAACATATCAGGGAAAGCAGGGCCACACTAAGACCTAGCTTGGCCCTGGGGCTACGACTTACTGCAGGGCCCCCCATCACAATAATGATATATATAGTTTAAAATAGGATTTTTATCCAATCAAAATTTTTGATGCATTGCAATTTCACAATTCTTGTAACCAATTCCAATATCACAAAATAGAAAATACTAGCCTAAGTAAAAACAAACGTACTGAAGACAAGTAAAGAGTCATGAATTACAACAGAACAAAGAAATTGACCTACAAACACAAAGCACTGAATAAGAAATATTATATCATATGAAATAAATAGACTACAAATAGAATGCCTAGTCGCACTGTATAAAAATCTAAATATACATTATTTTCCAAAAGCGATTCGGTCAAGGACCGGAGTGATTTCTTTCTAATGTTTATTTTCATATTGACACAAATGGAACAGCGCGATATTAGGTTGCGTTGGAGGAATAGTTCACCAAAAAAGTTAAGTTAGTTGTTGTTCTAAAAACTGTAGCGGCTTCTGCTTTGAAAGTAAACGTATACTATAGTTGGAAAATACTGGTAAACCAAACAGTTTCGTGCCCCAACATTCGATGGTGGAAAAAACCACATTGGATCAAATCAGGGACTTGAAACTCCTGGGGTTAGAATATTCTTCAAACTATCTTCTTTTAGTGAGAAAGAAACAAATAAATTCTCCGGTTCAGAACAACTTGTGAAATGAGTAAATTATAGTATTTGTATTGTGCTAATTTGTTTGGTGTGTAAAATGAACTATAATATTTGAAAAATCTGGGGGTGAAATACCCCTTTAAAATCGTCATCATAACTCCGGGATTTATAATAGTCAACTATTGCACAGGCTTCTCTTTAACTATTATGTTATTTAAGAACAAAAGGACTGCGTTGACGAGGAGGCCAGGCATTTTGAACAAAACGATGTGTATTCGAACGTTTAAACACAAGACGTGAAAAATAGCTAGTTTAGTCAGCCCCAATGAATTTTGCCGCATTGCTTAATGTCCCTGAACAGTTAAATTAAAAACAATTTTAAAACCACAACACTTAAAATGCGTTTAAATGAAATGTTAAAAGCTTACATTACGCGCAAAATGAATTTCTCAGCCCATAAGCGAATATAGGCCTATAGAGTTATTTCAAACACAAAAAGCAATAAACATCTATCAAGTTAATAATCAAACTAACCTAAAATATGTGGGGATGATGACGCTGTGTTTTATCTGCTCCATGTGAAAATCAAACTCCATCATCAGCTTTAGTTAAAAATAAATAGCGTGGATGTTAGTGACTAACTCATTTTTCCCCTCCTCCTCATTTTTTTCTCACTATTTTTTTAGAATAGTTTACATTTTTACTTATTGAAGATTGTTCTTTGCATGACCGTTGCTAGATTACACCAGAATTAATTGAAGAGAGGTGAATGCAGACATTAGGTGCAGCGATCACCTGACCTGATAGATAGGCTACGTGCACAGTTCGTTCAAAAGTAAAAAATATAATAAATGCATTTGATTGGTAAAACAAATACAAATGTGACGTTTTAATCTCTATGGTAATGCATGGAATTTACGGAAAAACTACACTAAATAATAGCGATATAGGAAGTGCTTTGGCTATCGGCGGCTACCGAATCCGGTAATTCCACAGCAATCATCGGGGCCCTCCGCAAGTGGTTCAGCGGGCCCTGAGGGGAAGTACGGACTGTTCCTCTTTTTTTTGCTACGACTGTATAATTCATATACTGAAGAACCTGTATCCAGTGACTGTGTGGTGTTACGTATAAAAAAGTAAATCCTAACTAAGAAATACTTCTTCGAATTTGTAGCCTGATGAGTCAAGAAAAGCATTGTTTTAAAAACTCATTGTAATTAATATATACCGTATAATATATAATCTATTATCTATATATATATATAGTAGCTATATTTTATATATTAAATATATATTTATTTATACATTGTTATGGAACTTTTTTTGAAATGTTTCAGTGGGGCTAATCAAAATATTTACTTATCTATTTACATTTTTAAATGTTACTGTTGTGTGAGACTATTCAAATTTAACATTTCCATAATGTTTTCAAAATGATTAAATGAAATGTTCCCTTAATTATCGCATGACGTTTTTAGAACATTAAAAAATGCTTCATGAATGACGGGTTCTTAGCACGATAAGGGATACGATTTTGAACGTAGAGCTGTATATTCAAGCGATCACAATGCCTCGCCTAAATATAAGTTACACAGTAAAGAGTGGGAGAGTGACTCGACTCTCACAATGTGAATTACACCTGTGGAGGGAGATGACGCGAAGGCTTAGTTGATATCAATGTAACTCTAAAATCAGAGCTCAGTTAAATAATTTAATCAAAATCCAAACTGAATATGGGATTTATATGATCCTGTCCTGCATCAGAAACCTGGTGGACTTGATTAGTTTTGACTGTGCAAAGGGGGGCGCATGTCCTAAAAGGTTGAAAACCCCTGATACACTGGCTTCCACTGTACAGAACAGTTGTATACATGGCGAAACAGCGTGATGAATACTAAGCAGAAAATTAGACAATAAAAATATACAATGTAATAACATATCTTTTAATATCCCGCTGTACTATCTGATATAATTAACACCTTATCATTAATTTGCATAACTTTGCTGAAGCAGTTGCAAGAGTGTTGTTTGTTTATCTGACTGAGTTTGATGCCTCTAAGAAATACTACAGAAGAATTAGAAGATAAGGCGAGAAAAATAAACATTTATCAAGGTGAGATCACATCTCCTGGAAGCTAAACATAATCACTGATGGTTACATTCCAATCAAAGTCATAATCTTTTAGAAAAACAAGATGCCCAGATGTTCTAACATATCATGGAAATACTAAAAACGCAGGTATTTTAGTAAACGCTTTCACCATAAGGTAGACAACTTTAAATGTGTCCAAAAGGGTGTGGTAACTATGGGAACAGAAATAACTTCTCATCTCCAGACGTCGTGGCTGCTTGAGGTGTTTGACATGGCTGCTGAGCCGGTCAATAGGGCAAGTGGATTGTGGGTGCACAGAAGAGAGGAGATGAGATTGGCCCACCTCAAGCCAGGTGTCTGAACAGTTGTTTTCACATTAGCAGCGTTGGACGTCTGCTCCCTGTCACGGTGGCGCCAGGGCTCCATGGACATGAAGGCGAATCTCAGCATTAAGAAGCAGCGGAGGAAAAGGGAGGGAGATTGCAGTGTTAGTGTGCATGCCAAACGACAGCAATAAAATATCAGAAATTACAGCCGCAGAAGACAATGGGTTATAGACTACCTTTGATTTACAATTAAACAAGCTGTTACGGCAGTGTAGAATCACTGGCATCCTTCCCAACCTGTAATTTGCCATCCACTCTTGATAAGCCAGCTTCTTTGAAAGCATCCAGAAAAGTAATCAGAGGAAACAAGATGAATTTTAAAAGAACAGTTCAGCCAACTGATAAAAGTTGGCAATTTGTCACCTTGATGCCCTTCTAAACTCAATAACTTGCTTTTTTCAGTGGAACACAAAGGAGATGTTTTGCATAATCTAAAAACTGCACTTTTCCATAAAACAAAGGTAGATAGCGACCATGGGCTGGGCTCGAGATCGAGTAAGGACCAAAAAAAAAAAAAAGCACATAAAAATGATTTAAAGTATGATGTACTCAATTTTTTTGGTCTACTCTTGGTCTCCAAAATGGCATCAAACCCCCCTATAAATTCCAGTATAATAGAACATTAAACATGAACAGATCTCCTATATTTTGTGCAAAAACACAGAAAATAACACTTTGTTTCAACATTTACGTTCCTTATACAGTCTGTATCAAAGCATGCTGAAAATCAAATTTCCCCCTCTTTGAGCGTGATTGTTAATCATGTCCAACATACTCAATTTCTTAAGTTGCTGTTAAAAAATATTGATATGAAATGAGTAATAATTGAAGATCTTGAAACTGATCAGTATAATTTTCTCCATTTGCAAATATTTTTAATTGAAATTTAAGAGGAACATTATCTTAAGTAAGTATATCTTAACAATATAATTGGTTAGTTAAATACTAATTCCTTTTTTGGTGAAAAAACTAAATAATAATATAGAGAAAATAACATCTTTTAGACAAAATTAACTGATGGTATTTTTAGACATTTAATTTGGTATATCCAACTCAATCACTTGTGTGATATTCATAGATATTATTAAGGTAGGTTAGTTATTTATTATTGTGATATTTACAAATTAACTGAATTATATTTAGAGTGTATGCTAAATTTTAAGTCTTTGGAGCTTGACAGCCGTTCTTTTCTGGAAAAGGACAGCATGAACATTTTCCAAAACATCTAGGTTCTCACAGAAAAAAATATATATATTATGCATTTGGAATGACATGAGAGTGGATGTTGAGAGAATCTTCATTTTTGGGGGGGATGAATATTTTTAAGCCAGCCTTTCTTTTTCCCAAGCCAGCAATCTTGTCTCAGGCCAATAAAAAATTTAGCCTTTGCCTAGATTCCCTGTTTAACTTCTTGTGATAACATATACATGACAACAACACAAATGTGTGTCATTGAAGGCTGCTGTTGTTGTTGTTATTATTGTTGGCTTCCGCAGACTCAAGGATTCAAGACTTTTATCCCCGTTCTCACATTCAAAGACTTCCTCTTGGGACAAAGCTCCACGCTTTCCAAGAATCCCAAGAGGACTGCATGCCATCAGGAAAAACCATTAAGCTCAGGATTAATAATAGCACGTTTGGTAGTACCTCATTGCTTAAAAGCTGCATTACATAACACTTGTGTTCTTATCAGATTATTATTATCATTTTTTTTTTTCTGAAGGTAGTTGAGAATACTTGATAAATTCTAGGCCTCAGAAAGGGTCACTCTTTACACGGTAACTAATTATATAATTAAGTCCTCAGTAATACAAATTAATGACCTAATATGCAATTACAAGAGTAGCTTGTAATTGCACATTGTTATTGCTATTGTAATTGATATTAACATGCAAAAATTGACTCTGGACTCATTTTTAAAGGTTACGTGTGTCAATGTAAAAATCCTTTCCTCAATATACAGTCTAATATGCAGAGACAAACACTACAGGGCTCAAGACACACACACACACACACATTTTAAGCAGGGCAACTGTTTTCAACATTACTAATCATCAGTGTCACTGAAGACTGGATACTGAAAATTCAGCTTTGCATCACAGGAATAAATTACATTTTAAAATATATTCAAATAGAAAACAGTTATTTTACGTGATGATAATATTTCACAATATTCCTATTTTTACTGTATTTTTGATCAAATAAATGCAGCCTTGGGGAGCATAAGAGACTGTCCGATCACCTAAAAAGGGAGCATACTAGGGAGGCATGGCAGCAGCCGATCTCAAAAAAGCTTCTGATTTAGACAAAATGAAAAACAAATGTAATATTTATTTAACAATTTAAACATTTATGGTGAACTTAAACTGCAAAAAGAGAACAGTCAACATATTTTAGACAAATAATAGGAAAAGTAAAAGAAGAAATGTTTTTTCAACTCATAAACCCAAGCTGGTCTCAGGGTAGAGCTGGTCTAGACCACAGCACACACCAGCCTCACTATTATTAAACCAGCTCCCCTCTGAGCTCAAACGGCAAGTCTGTGTCTCTTCTGCGTCTGTACACCATAGAATCATAAACTCCTGCTGTTACGTCCACATCAGCTTTACCGTATGCCCTTCCCTGTGGAGAACAGTGGAATAAACGACAACTATAAACAAAAGCGAAATTGCAAACTGACAGAGTCTGTCACATAAAAACTATTGCACCACTATGCTGCAATATCATAACTCTGCAATCATAAGGGAGCTTGAGTATATCATGTATCCTTTGAATTAGACCTGGGAACTTAGATATAAAATGTATTAAGTGCATCTTTCTAGATAGATCCAACTGGTTGTTGGTTCTCACCCACCTCATAGTAGGTGGATACTGGTGCTCGTGGATGATATTGGGCAGCAGGGGGCAGCAGTGAGTAGCCCTGCAGGTCCTCGGACGTCCCCCAGCCTCTCACCTCCTCATAGTCGTGAGTGAGAGGGTTTGTGCCGTGTCTGCCATCTGGAGGGAAGGAAACACAGCACATGAATACTTCAACATGTGCCTTCAAACTGCAAAAACGTTTTAATTGTTAACTAATCCATAAAAAGTCACTGGAGGGGTTTGCTCAAATATTGAATACTCACTTTGCATAAAAACAAGAAGGCAAGGATCACTATTATTCTCACTCATACTCAGATTCGTTCATATCATAACTAAGTATAAAAAATAAGTCGCGTGGATGAGCGATTTGTTTGTAAGCTTCCAATGAAAGACAGACCTGAACCATACAATCTCTTAGGACCCACAAACACTCATAACACCCTAGGAACTGTTTAGCGATGGGCCACAAACACTAACACTTTTTGCTAAATAGGCAGAAAGTTATTTGGGAAAGGGATCAGAATTTGACAGAAGCCAAATTTAAATCTAAAAAATGTAAAGTTAAGCTTTAAAATCCCTCTTACGTGTATAAGAACATTTGATTTAGTCTCACCATGATCCTCAGGCCCTTCAGGGTGAGTAAACAGGGCAGGACTGTAGGCCTCACTTGGGTAGTAATAATGAGAACTCTCCTGCTATTGAGGAAAAAGGACATCTTCAGTAGTAATAAACATTGTTTGTGAATTCAGGTGTGATCTTTTTCAATACAAGACAGGAAACATTCCTTTCATGTATTTTTATCTGAATGTTTGAAAAAAAAATCATGGGAAAGCCTGAACAGACTGTGTGAGTGTCCAGTGATATACCCGTCCGTAGCTCTCATAGACGCTGCTGTCAGGCTCGGAGCTGCTGTCAATGAGGAGTGTTCGCTGTGCCGAGGCGTTGATAAGCTCTCTGCTCGCATAGCGGGTTGAGCCGCTCGCCGTGGACCTGCAGAAACACAGAAACATCACATTCACAACACATCACACCTGCAAGTTAGAAAACATGACAAGAAAGAGAACTTCTGCAAACAGGGAGGAATTTCTAAGGAGCACTCAATAAATACAGATGCCCAGAACATCTATTGAAATCTATACAAAATATATACAAATATAATAACAATAATGCATCATCCACTATACATGTTATATCATATTATATATATTTACAAACTACATAATGGATTAGTAAAACAAATCTATAATTCTTAATAATTATACATAATTTAATCTTCCTTGCATATTGTTTAATGTATATTATTAAATAATTTATAAATAAAAGTAAATATACTATATATATTAAATACATAATGTAGTGAATGACTCACTATTACATATTAGATTTTATGCCTTAACACAAATCACTCTTTGACGTCTTAATGTTTACACACGTCAATAAACTAATAATACACGCATTTAATAAATTAAAGAATCAAAATATTTATTTTTCTTTCATTTTTTTTTCTCATTGCATATTCTGGGTCATTTTACAGAAGTAAAATGCTCTGTTTATGCCATTTTATGTTAAGTTAAAAAAAATAAAATTACATAGACAGACTTCTCTTTTTTAATATCCTATTAAAACGCCAAGACTTTTGTCTATTCTGCTTTATTTGGGGGCTCATGACTCACCTGTAGGCTGGTGAAATGAACACTCTGTACTTCTCTGGAGTCTATTTATGGAGATGCAAGCTAAGCAGTGTTTCTATATGCCGTCTTGAGGGCTTCTATAGCTACTGGAAGCTGAAAGGCTTCATCCAGACAGGCAGAAGTTGTTCAGAAAGCCTTTCAGCCATCACGGCATGCTGGTCTTGCTTGTCAGTGCGGCTCGCTAAGGCTCACATCACCATTACTACTGCTCATATTAAGGCATAGGAGTTTGTTCAAATCTCTATAACTAAGTATTAAACTTTACGGCAGTAAATAACCACCTAGCAAACCTAGCATCATTGCAACAAGTTTTGTACTCACATTTTTATCAGCAAACTTATTTTTTCAGGGTTTAGCCACATCAGGGTCAGGACCAAGTGGGCATACCTACAACAGAGCTTTGATTCAGAGCGCTAACGTGACTCACCTCTGCTCCTCGCTTTTCGTCTCCTGTGAAATGCTCTTGGTGTCCTCTGAGTGCAAAAAAACAAATGAGAGTGGCGTGTTACAGGGCAAAGGTCACAGGAAGGAGAGCATGACGGAAATAAAAGGAAAGCCAGAACGTCAGAAAGACAGAACACAAGAAACATTCATCATACGCCATTTCAATTATTGGTTTCTCCTTACAAATTGTGTTGTGACAGTAGCTTTAATAAACTGATAAAAAGGGCCGTTCAAATTGAAAGCGAGAGGAGAGGACGACAGGTTCATGAATAGAGAGGAAAAGAAAAAAAAGGGAGCGAGAGATGAGAGGGGAGAGACAAGACACCTGCCAGTTTGAAGGAAGAGGCGAGGCGAAAAAAAGACAGATGGGGTGAGTGAGAGAGAAAATGACAGAGGACGAAAGGGAAAGGGCCGAGATAAGGGGAGAGACGAAGGGAGAAAGTGACAGCTGCCGGGGAAAGGAGAGATGGCGGGATGATGCAGATGGCTGAGGAGGTAGCGAGTGAGATAAGAGAAAAAGAGAGATGGATTTAAAAGTGAGAAATCATATTAAGATTCAGACAGTTCATCCCTTTTGCACTGCGTGCTGTCGCTGCGAGTCGACCAGTCTAGGACACGTTGTCTAACAGCACAAAGTAGAAATGGCGACGCGCTGAGGAGTTTCACTGTCAATTACCTTTCAGGCTCCGCCCTCTTTTCCATTTGGCGAATAGAAAGCAGCTCAGAGGGTTTAGGAACAACAGAAGACCGCCCACAACCAGGATCACCACCACATAGACAGGAAGACCGCGACCTGTTGAGGAACAAGAGTTGTGAATAAAAACTACCTATTGTGTCTGAAAAGATAATTTTATTAAAGTGATGTACAGAGAGTGGACCCCAAAACATATGTGACCCTGGAGCACAAAACCAGTCTTGAGTCGCTGGGGTATATTTGTAGCAATAGCCAAAAATACATTGTATGGGTCAAAATTATGCCAAAAATCATTAGGATATTAAGTAAAGGTCATGTTTTATAATATATTTTGTAAATTTCCTACTGTAAATATATTAAAACTTAATTTTTGATTAGTAATATGCATTGCTAAGAACTTAATATGGACAACTTTAAAGTCGATTTTCTCAAAATTTTGATTTTTTTTTGCACCCTCAGATTCCAGATTTTCAAATAGTTGTATCTCGGCCAAATATTGTCCTATCATAACAAACCATACATCAATGGAAAGATAATTTATTCAGCTTTCAGATAATGTATACATCTCAATTTTGAAAAAATTGACCCTTTGACTGTTTTTGTGGTCCAGGGTCACATATTTGGACACTAATTGACTTAAAGTTGTAAAAGACAACATTGTTTGGAAACTTTATGGTTGTCAATTATCTGTGTTTTTCCTCATGCAGCCTCTATAAGAAACGATGAACTGTTTTTTTTTTTTTGAAAATTTATGAAAAATTAAAAACCGTTTGGACAGAATGATGACGAGGGTAGCAATATATTTATACAATAAAATAAATACTTAAATTATACAAAAATAAAAAATATTTTAAAATAAACAATACAAATCCTACGACTATTCTGTACTAATTATTAATTTTATTAGTACTATTATTAATAAAAAAATGATTATTATTATATAATTATTACTTATAGGATCCTTATAGAAGTAAAATCCACAAACATTAACTGTAATTTTAATACAACAATTATTATAATTTTATTATAATTAATAAATTATATTTTTTTAAAATTATATTTATTACAAAACTTTTTCCACAATACTTCTAATTTTTATTTCTTTCTTTTTTTTTTTTTTTTTTTTTTTTTTTTTTTTTTACATTTAATAGTGTAACTAAAGCCACTCTATTCATTTTATTATTTAATAAAAATTAATTTTCATAAAGAATAATCATTAAATTTGTATTATTTTTAATCTATTAATATTATTATTAAAACATATATTGTTTATATAGATTTATTATTATTTATTATTATTATTATATTATTTATAAATTAATAATATAATAATAATAATAATAATAATAATAACCAGAACTAAATTTATTGTAATTACCGTATTGGTCTGAATATAAGATGAACCCGGCTTTAAGGGACCCCCCTTTTTCCAGATGTTCCTTTTGGAAAAAGGCTTTTTAAAAAGCAAATCTTGTTTTTTCTCAGTAAAACACATTTTGTCTTCAATTATTTTCATATTGCATATTTTTCCTATTTTAATTTTTGTTTTGAAAGTATGGTAAAAACTGGTAAAATGTACCAACAATCACATTAAAAAATATATACACTTTTTGATATACCAAAAAAAAAAAACGGGTAGCCTCTCTGAATTAGGACATTTAGGCTATCCATTTAATAGTAGCCTACCAAAATCCTATTAACAGCAGAAGTTAAATCTTACTGTAGTCTTCAAATCTGGGTACTGTCTTACCTTTTAAAATCACAAAGGGAGTTTGGTCCCATCAGGCTAACGTGACAGTCACGACTCATGCAGCTGTAAGGTTTTCTTTTTCTTTTGTTTTTACTTGTGATCTTTACAACATGCATTACATTACGTATTTCATGGCACACTTGTTTTATGTGTATTTGGCACCACCTATTGTTGTGGGTGTATTATTGACATGTCAAAGTCTAGACCCTGAATATAAGACAACCGCGTTTTTTCAGATGTATTTCCAAGAAAAAAAAATCGTCTTATATTCGGGTCAATACGGTAATTGTAATTTCTATTTATTTTTAATTGTAATTTTTAAAGTAATACCAACTGAATAGTGCTTTAGTGGAAAAGTCCTATAAAGAAACTTAAAACATCCATATAAAATCAGCCTGACACCATTTGCTTAAAGCTACTTTCAAAAACAGCTCAAAAGCCTGTTAGTTTGAGTTAGTTAGAAAAAAAAGGTCTAGAATCATTTGTTTGCTACTTGGGTAGATATTTTGTCATCCAATGTAATGCAATTCTGACATTTTAAGGCATGACTTAAGAGTTCAAATACTTTTTGGCCACAAGATATATTATATTATATATTAATGACAGTTATGCTGAAATTCACACATATATACAGTATGTTCATGATGCTGAAATATGTCTTGGGTTGAATTTGCACAACTATGCATCCCTGTCTTGTTGGATTTGCTATACTATATGTCACAGTTTTATAGAAGAGAGCATGTGATTGGTACAGATTTGACACACTCAAGTCATGCCTCGTCGCGTGAAAATACCTCCAATGCCGCAAGAACTAGTTTATTCACACAGACGAAAGACATCGATGAATCTCTCCCAGAAAAAAACTACCTCACCCAGTGTATCGTTCCCAAATCAAACTGATGGCATAGGAACTATCCAAGGAAATTGAAAGCCCTAATGAATCTTTTCTACACAAATCCAATCAAAATGTAAAGCAGTATCTGACGGTCCTCGAATTTGCCGCAAGCTAATGTCAGTTTATTTTGTATCCCGACTCAAGGGTCAATAACTGCCACGGTGTCCCATTAAACAGCACCAAAGAGTTCAGGATTATGGCCTGAGCAAAACTGCACCAAACCGCAGCGGGGCAAACATGGGCCCCAAGGCTTTATGAAAGCACATGAAACAGGCTGGTAAAGGCCACAGAAACTGACGTATGAGCTGAGAAATTGATCTGAATTCTGGGGTGTCATGCCTTTTCTACATTTGATAAATAGCAGCTGCAGTAAGCTGGAGGAAGAAATGCAGCACCTGCAAGAGCTGAGTCCTGGGCTGTTGGGGAGACCCCGTCATCTGCTTTCTCTGCATCTGAGAGAAAGAGAGAGAGAGAGAAAAGAAGGTAAATCACTTAATGCAGAGGTTACAGAGTGCAGTCACTTTGTTTTGCTCTGACCGTGAGTCTAAAATTAGAAATTCCGAAACCGAAATTGATTTATGCATTTTTCTATGCATTTAAAAACACTTTGCATCAACACTAGTACTATGTATATCCGTTAGAGTGGACAGGAAATACAGAGTAGAAAAGAAAATAATGAACTCCACTGAAAGCACAGAGGTACCAGGGTGTAAAATCAAACATTATGGACTTAATCTAGCCTGAAAAGCCCCATTGTGATGTGTAAAGACTTTAGTAAAGAGTAAATGGCATATTTAATTTGACACAAACGAAAACGAGGCACTTGAATGGACTGTACTTTCACGTCCCTGTTTTCATTTGCATTAAATTACATATGGCTTCTACTCGACTGAAGTGAGTTGAAATAAGGTGACTGCAGAAAGCAGAGCATGTGCCTACAAAATTGCCTCACACTTTTTCATAGTCTAGTTATTGTCGAGTGCTGCTCAAGCAAAACCATACATGCCGTATGTGTTCAAACGGAAGTGAGGATTTATGGTTTTATTGCAGTTTTAGTGAGGACTGTACAAACTGAACTGTTCTACTATTTGTTATTCATTCTTAAAGGGACAGTTCAGACACGAATGCTTTTGAAATTTCCATGCAATTACAGTGAATCAGGACTGAAGACTTACAAAAGGATGCAAAAATTTAAATTTTAATATACACTATAATATACACTACTGAGATTTTATTTTTTAAAGAAAATATTTTGATTACATACGAATACATTCATTTGATCAAAAGTGACAGTAAAGGCATACGGTTTACAAAGCATTTCTATTTCAAATAAATGCTGCTCTTTTGAACATTCTATTCACCAAAGCATCCTGAAAAAATGCAACACAAAAATATTAAGCAGCACAAATGTTTTCAACATTTATAATAAGAAGAAATGTTTCCAAATCTACATATTAGAATGATTTCTGAAGGATCATGTGACAATGAAGACTGGAGTAATGATGCTGAATATTCAGCTTTGCATCATAGGAATACATTTGCATTTTAAAATATATGCAAATAGAAAATAGATATTTTAAATTGCAATACTATTTCACAACAATATTACTGGTTTTACTGTACTTTTAATCAAGTAAAATGAAGATACCTCTTTCAAAAAAAAAATTTAAATTATTTAAATAATCTTTCCGACACCAAATTTTTGAATGGTGGCATAAATGATGGCAAACATGGTTCTCATGTACCATGGCAATTACATCTTTTATCCATTAATGTTGATGGATTTTGGTGTTGTATGACTTCTATGTTGCTTTTTTTGGACGTTGACAGCCACTGGTCACTGCATGGGTTTGTTGTCTGGAAAAGAGCAGCTTGAACATTCTTTAAAATATCTCCTTTTGTGCTTCTTCTTATTACATGATGAGCAAAATATGGCAGAATTTAGCTTCAAATCCCTGATAATTGTTAAATAAGTAAGGTTTGTTAGTTCTGCTATCAATGAACTCTGTGGCAGAGCTAAGTTGTGTTTTCCGTACTTCCGTCAGCTGCCTGTGCTCATGACTAATTTGTTTTGCAAATCAAATGCTATGAGATTACAATTGCAGAATTCATTATGTTTGCCGAGGGAATGTAGCTTATCATCATTTATCATACATCACACGGTTTTGTTTTCTGTCTCTCTCCCTCTATCGCTCGATTTTTCTCCCTCTCGCTCGCAAACCCGGCAAAATACAGACTGAAATATGCATTCAGAAAACACACTGTGGCACTGATTGGGGTAGACGTTCAGCCATTCGGCTTACATGAGCCTCAGCCGTGATCTTTGCCTTACAAATTAGATGTGATTGGTCGGATTGATGAATGGCTCATCAAATCAGTGGAAAGTAAAGCTGGTACCTAAACCTACAAGAAAAACCACCATGGTTGAAACCCAAATGATTAATGATTTAGTTTACAGTATGTGTCAGGAAGCTTTATTAGACAGGCTGAGCTGAATGTACCGGCAGTGGTGACGGTCAGAATTTTGTTGTTGTCTGCATAGCTGCTCTCTCCCATTGTATTGATAGCGTTGACTGAAAGGTTGTACGTAGTGGAAGGGTTGAGGCCTGTGACTGTATACACAGTAGCTGTCGGAGGAAACACGTCCACATACATGAAACTCGCTGATCCCGCCCACTGGTACCTGTCAATCAAACAGATGCTAAGGTTTATATACTCGTAAATGTTTTTTCCTTATTTTTATGCATTTCTAAAGGAAACTTATTTTATGTGTCATGTTATGTTCTTGCATGACACTTGACTTTCATACAGTTCAGTCTAAAAGTCTGAGATATAATAGAAATGCTTCTGTTTTTCTACTTTAAAAAAAATCTGAATGAAAAGTTGAATAAAAAAGTAAAGACATTTCAAAATCGATATACTTAAAACTTTAATTTCAAGTTATGTCCTTTTATTTTTTTATTATTATTTATGTTAATCCATTTTTATATCACACTTTTATTTATTTTGTTCTTATTTATTTTATGTTCTTAAATGATTTTAAATTTCACTTTTATACAATTGGGTCCAAACACTAATGAAACCGTTTTTTTTTTTCAGCTCATACTTTTGTACAGAATATACCATTATTAAATATAAGCAATTTACATCAAATTTATATTTAATATAAACAGGCATTTAAGAATGTATTGTATTTGGTTTGTCAGCATGAACTCCACAAGTTTGCGTAAAAAAAGATGACTATGTGATCAGCATGATTTGAGAATGATCTAAAAAATTAATCTTAAAATTAATAAGAAATATTTAGAATTTTGCATTCAAGGTGTTCACCTTGAGTGCAGAACCTTAAATATATCTTATACACTTTACATAATAACTTTTGTTTTAAATTTTTTCAAATTCTAAAAAAAAAATGTTTTCAGATTTAAATATAATTTTTAAAGATTTGTTGTTTATTATTATTAATTTTTAAATTTTAGTTAAGTCAGATTTAGAATTTCTCACTTTCATCATGGTCTCAAACTTCTGGACCAGACAGGACTGAATTACTATGAGCTGTGACATAAAAAATAAACCTGCCTTTCCTATCAGGGAATCATATTGGAATTACGGTGCCATAGACTTAGATAAAAAACATTTATACATCAGCCAACTGAAATGTGTGCAGTGTTGTGACACACTAGAGACTGAGAGATAAAACATACCCACAACACACACCACATGTTCTAGACACCTCACAGCGGCATTTATGACAACTTCACCTGACACGGAAGTTCTGTGTCAAACCACCGTCAAATCCAGGCATCCATTCCAGAGTTACAGAGTTATGATCGACACGGAGCAGCTTCAGGTCTGATGGGGGATCGGGGTGGTCTGAGACACACACAGAGAAACAGAGAGAACACAAGCTCATTAAAAATACAACTACTGCCTGAATCTTATTGCATTGCTCGGAGAATGTTTATTTAAGTGCGATTGAGAGACAGATAGAGACAACAAAAAACTAATTAACAGGGTACTCTACAGTCAGAATGAAATATGCGTCAATAAGACACTTCACTTGAAATGTTCCCTTTCAGTCGGTCACTCTCGACGTCACGTCGGAGGACAGACGAAATTGGGATCTCGCTTAGAGGGACCAATCTACTTAGAGTGTAAACTAAACGAGCCAATGCACATTGGCATGCGATTATTGCATCCAGCTGCTGCTGATCACAGCGTGAGTATAAGTAGGCAGCAGGTGCAGCGCATATTCAGCTTTTCGCTTCGGAGCCGAGCGAACACATCGTTCTGCTCCTGACTACTCTAATGAGAGAAGAAGACTGAACGAGTTCAACGCGCTCTTGGAGAGCTCTTCGTGTTGGCAGACGGCGCTTCAGCGGTGGTGGTTTCCCGTGTCGAGTGGGTTGCACACATCAGGCTGCACTACCCCCTGTTCGTGTTGCAAATGATCATCTCCCCTGTGCGCCTCAGCACGCTAAAAGAGCTTTTTCCCCTAAAAGAGCAATTTCGGGTGCGTCTTTCTAAAGACGACGTTGCTTGGCAAACTTGACGTTACGTCTTTATAAAGACGATGTGGGTCTTGCTATAGACAACGTATCACCCTTGCGTTCTGGATGCGGTCGTTACCTGGCGCTGGGTGATGGTCACGATCGCTGCCTCTCGTGCCTGGGCATGGAGCATGCTGAGGTGGCTTTCGTGGATGGCTCATGCTCCCATGGTGGGGGTATGACCATCTCGGAGTGCGGACCGGACTCCGTTACCTGCAAAAAGTGCCCGTGCCACTGTCTAGATCTGGGGTTCCCTCTGGCAGCAGCCGGGGGCGTCCTTTATCTAGCGGTGGGTGGACTGGTCTTACGGTCACGGTGAGGAATTCCCCTCCGGGGATGCCCAAGCCCGCCGGCACTTCGAAACCAGCGGAGCTCTCAAAAAGAGCAGGCTGGACCCTCCCGGGGGGTACCACCTGTTTCTTCCGAGGCTCCCCCCGACGATCGGATGTCGATTGCAGCATCGGAGGGTGAGCCAGAGCTTTCTGGAGAGGAAGATTCGGCTGCGCTGCTCTCCTCCGGGACCGTAGCAATGCCTGGATCGGATCCAGAAAAAATGGCTATGCTTTCCCGGGCCACCGTAGGGGTAGGGCTCGAGTGAAGACTTTCACCGTGTCCCGAGCCCTCAAGGTTGCACGATTGGTTCCCGGGGCGGTCCGCGCTGGTTCTCAGCGCCCCGCCTCGGTGCCTTTCTTCCCGGAGGTGCATGAGGAGCTCAACAGGTCGTGGACGGCACCTGTTTACTGCCGGAAACTGATTTGCTGGATCCTCCTCCCTCACCACCCTCGATGGTGGGGCAGTCAGGGGGTTACAAGGGTCCCCCCGGTGGAGCGGTCGGTTGCGATGCAGTTGTGTCCTAATACCGCCTCCAACCGGCAGGGAAAACCTTGCCTCCTCTCCCGGGTCTGTAGGTACTCGGCTGGCCAGCGATGCCTATACGACCGGTGGAGAAGCTGCCTCCGCCTTACACGCTACGGCGTGATTGCAAGTGCACCAGGCCAAGGCACTGAGGGACTTGCACGAGGGTGGTCACGACACGGAATTTCGCAGAGAACTCCGCACCGCGGCGGACCTCGCGCCACGAGCGACGAAGGTTACGGCGCGGTCTCTGGGTCGTGCGATGTCCACTATGGTGGTCCAGGAGCGCAATTTCTGGCTGTGACTGGCTGACATGCGCGAGACGGACAAGACACGATTCTTGAACGCCCCCGTATCCCAGGCCGGCCTGTCGGCGACACGATGGAGAACTTGCCCAGCGGTTCTCCTCTGACCAAAGCAGACTGAGGCCATCAAGTACATCCTGCCCCATCGTCCAGCTGCTGCCGTCGCCGAGGGCGGCACCCCTGCCACCGCCAAACAAGAGCAGAGCTCCTGCGGCCTCCAGCAAAGCGGTGCCGTGGAGCCGGTCGCAGGGCAGCCGCACCGCCCTGCCCCGCCCTACAAGAAGGCCTCGCAACCTGGTGTGGCAATCGAGAGAGCAAGAGGCCCGGAGACAGGCGACCCAGAGGTGGAGGGACGTGCTCTTCAGGAGATGGTAAGCACACCACTCCCTCCCCCGGAGGAGGGCCGGGCGGAGAATCTTTTTCCACCAATGACCTTGGTCGGTGGTACCCAAATTTTCGACAAAGAGCAATTCCTCTATTTCTGGGTCCCCTGAGGGGATGGGGGGTTGTGGATGATCCAGTGTCGTATCACACTCACCCTACTCTCTCGCCAGTGAGTAGCAGTGGGCGGATCGGGAGGATGAACCAAAGGACTACCCACGCACCCTCTGCTCAAAAGCAGGTCAGTGTTGCACACACCCAGACCCCGCCTCAGACCGGCAAAGAGACGCCCGGGCCGGATCCCTGCGTTCCTTTACACTGCCCCACTGCGGGTACGCCTGTAGTTCCGTTAGTGCCACTTGCGCGGCGTCTGGGAGCCTGGCTAGAGCTACCTAGCCCGTCTCGATGGCTCCTTTGAACTGTCAGGCTCGGCTATGCGATTCAGTTTGCCCGGTGTCCTCCCAAGTTCAGGGGCGTCCACTTGACGTCAGTGAAAGCAGCAGATGCCCCAGTCTTGCGTGCAGAGATCGCAGTCCTAATGGCGAAGGACGCGATAGAGCCGGTCCCTCAAGCCGATCTGAGGTCGGGGTTTTACAGACCTTACTTTATTGTACCCAAGAAAGGAGGTGGGTTACGACCAATCTTGGACCTACGTGTCTTGAACCGGGCCCTTCACCGGCTCCCGTTCACGATGCTCACGCAGAAATGCATCTTCAGGTGTATCCGTCCCCGAGATTGGTTCGCAGCGATCGACCTGAAGGACACGTGCTTTCATGTTTCGATCCTTCCGCGCCCCAGGCCATTCCTGCGGTTTGCGTTCGAGGGGCGGGCATACCAGTAAAAGGTCCTGCCCTTCGGGCTGTCCCTGTCTCCCCGGGTCTTTACGAAATTTACGGAGGCAGCCCTTGTTCCCACGGGAGAGCAGGGCATTCGCATCCTCAACAACCTCGACAATTGGCTCATACTCGCCCAGTCTCAGGATCAGTTGTGCGAGCACAGGGACTTGGTGCTTTCACACCTCAGCCTGTTGGGCCTTCAGGTCAACTGGGAAAAGAGCAAAACTCTCCCCGACGCAGAGGATCTCTTTTCTCGGTATGGAGTCGGACTCGGTCGAACAGACAGCACGCCCCACGCAGGAACGTGCTCAGTCGGTGTCGAACTGCTTGAACACATTCAAGAGCAGGATGGCGGTCCCAATGAAACAGTTCAGAGACTCCTGGGGCATATGGCAGCCACGGCAGCAGTCACGCTGCTGGGGCTGCTCCATATGAGAACGCTTCAGCACTGGCTCCATGGCCGAGTCCCGAGGTGGGCGTGGCAACGCGGCACCTTCCGGGTCCAGGTGAAACCGGCCTGCTGCCAAACCTTCACCCCGTGGTCAGACCTTGCGTTCCTCCGGGCAGGAGTGCCCCTGGAGCAGGTCTCCAGGCATGCTGTGGTTTGCACAGATGCCTCAACCACCAGGTGGGGGGCCACGTACAACGGGCTTGCAGTGTCAGGGGTTTGGACGGGGCCCCCGACTGCACTGGCACATCAACTGCCTCGAATTGCTGGCAGTGCACCTTGCCCTGAGCAGTCTCAAAGGGCGCTTACGAGGCAAGCATGTACTGGTCCGCACGGACAATACCGCGGCCGTTGCGTACATCAACCGACAAGGCGGTCTGCGCTCCCGTCGCATTTCGCAACTCGCCTGCAACCTCATCCTCTGGAGTCAGAAGCATCTGAGGTCGCTTCGTACTGTTCACTTCCTGGGCTGATCAACCGGGCAGCCGACGAGCTGTCCCGAGCTGTGCGCCCGGGAGAATGGCGACTCCATCCCCAGACAATCCAGCTGATTTGGAGACGTTTCAGAGCCGCTCAGGTAGACCTCTTTGCCTCTCCAGAAACCTCTCACTGACAGTTGTTCTTTGCCCTGACCGAGGGAACACTCAGCACAGACGCACTAGCACACAGCTGGCCTTAGGGCCTACGCAAGTATGCATTTCCCACAGTGAGCCTTCTGGCACAGTTCCTGTGCAAAGTCAGGGAGGACGAGGAGCAGGTTCTGCTGGTGGCGCCCTATTGGCCTACCTGGACCTGGTTCCCGGAACTAATGTTCCTCGCGACAGCCCCTCCCTGGCCGGTTCCTCTGAGAAAGGATTTACTGACTTTTCCAGACCTCTGGAAACTTCATGTCTGGTCCCTGGACAGGACGCGGAGGTTCTAGGTGGCCTACCCCAAGGGGTAGTTGACACCATCACTTCAGCGAGAGCGCCTACGCTTTGAAGTGGAACCTGTTCGTCGAGTGGTGTTCTTCTCATTGAGAAGACCCCCGGAGATGCCTGATCGGAGTTGTGCTTTCCTTCTTGCAGCAGGGGCTGGAGCGAAGGCGGTCTCCCTCCACCCTCAAAGTCTATGTCACCGCGATCGCTTCTAACCACGACCCCGTAGAAGGGAGGACGTTGGGGAAGCATGACTTGGTCGTCAGATTCCTTAGGGGGGCGAGAAGGATAAATCCTCCACGGCCCCCCTCTATAACCTCTTGGGACCTGACTCTGGTGCTCACGGCACTACAGCAGGACCCGTTTGAGCCTTTACAGGCAGTGGAGCTGAAGTTCCTCTCAATGAAGACTTTGCTCATGCTGGCATTGGCCTCTATCAAGAGGGTAGGGAACCTGCACGCATTTTCAGTCAACGATTCGTGCCTAGAGTTCGGACCGGAGATTCCCAGGTAACCCTGAGGCCCCGGCCCGGTTACGTGCCCAAGGTTCCCGCTACTCCTTCAGGGATCAGGTGGTGAACCTCAAAGCGCTGCCCTCGGAGGAGGCAGACACACCCCTAGTTTTGCTTTGTCCCGTCCGAGCCTTAAGATGCTACGTAGACCGGACGCAAAGCTTCAGGACCTCAGACCAGCTCTTGTCTGTCACAGAGGCCGGCAGAAGGAAAATGCCATCTCTAAGCAGAGGATTGCCCACTGGATTGTGGATGCCATCACACTGGCTTATCAGGCACAGGGTGTGCCATGCCCATTCAGGTTGCGAGCTCACTCAACAAGAGGTGTTGCATCCTCCTGGGAGCTGGCTCGTGGCACCTCGCTGACAGATATCTGTAGGGCTGCGGGCTGGGCGACACCTAACACATTCGCTCGATTATATAGCCTTCGTGTGGAGCCGGTATCCTACTGTGTTCTCACCTCAAACGGGTAGAAGCACTGAGAGGCCCCGGCTGCGGGTCGGCTTGCAAAAACCACTCCAAAGAGTCCATATAGTAGACCATGTTGAGCTCCTCCATCCCCTCGGCAACCAGACATGGCGGAATGTCCGGCGCCAGGCCCTCACTCTATGAATCCTTGAGAACAGGTAGAGGGCTGGGTTCCATATGTAGAGACCTAAGTGGATCTCATATGTGTAAAGTACACGGTATAGCCTTGAGCCCGTGTTTCCCCGGCAGACTTCTGCCATTCCAAGAGGGTTACAATCACCTCCATTATTCCATATGCACCTAAGGAATATTCATATGTGTATTGCTTCTGAAACCTCCTTCGGGACGGTTCGAGCTTAAGTAACGCCCATGTTCCAAGTAGAACGGGTACGTTTTACCAGTGTTATCCAATCTCACTGAGTGGGTAGTGCTATGACAGCAGTGACTGGTCACTCTGTGAAGAAGCCCTGGCCTACGCCAAAAAGTAGGGGCGTAGGTGGCTTCCTCAGGACACTGGAAGGGGCAGTAGCTGTGGCCCTTTGGTAGGATCCCAATTTCGACGGTCATCCGACGTGACGTCGAGAGTGACCGACTGAAAGGGAACGTCTCGGTTACGTATGTAACCCTCGTTCCCTGAAGGAGGGAACGGAGACGTCATGTCCCGTCGCCACAGCTCCTGTACCACCGCTGAGCGGCCGGGTCACCGGCTCGGCTCCTCAGCGAAAACCTGAATATGCGCTGCACCTGCTGCCTACTTATACTCACGCTGTGATCAGCAGCAGCTGGATGCAATAATCGCATGCCAATGTGCATTGGCTCGTTTAGTTTACACTCGAAGTAGATTGGTCCCTCTAAGCGAGATCCCAATTTCGTCGGTTATCCGACGTGACGTCTCCGTTCCCTCTTCAGGGAACGAGGGTTACATACGTAACCGAGACGTTAATTATCTTGTTGGCTCTCTTGGAAGAGGGTGAAGGGGTCAATCCAAAATCGCAAAGCAGGGAGCAAAAATCTGCACCATTCGAGTTCCCCAGTCGACTGATGATAAGAAGCACATACAATTTATTACCGCTGTGTCAGATTAATTATGAATATTCACGGCAGTAAAAACAGAGGAGGTGGTGTGGACAAAAAGAGGCGGATATTGGATTGTATTTCATGGTATTTATGATAAACATTAAACGTGCCTGCCCAAGTCAATTCCACAGACCTTAGAGAAACAGAGAGAGCAACAGAAAGACAGCACAGAGCAAACAACTAACAAATATATTATATATATATTCTTATTGATTGTATATAATTATGATATTTATTTTCATTGCTTATTGGAAAAATTTCTATTAGACAAATTTATAAAGGTTTAAAATGCGGCGACTATAATTTATCATTTTTTCTTATATAATTTCATATTTATTTATATTATTTATACGTATTTATGCAGCGTTTGTGTATATGTTTGTATATTAGTAATTATAGAATCATTATAAAGTCAGAATCAGAATTATTTACAATTAAAACTTTTTTTCTTTACTTTTTCTTTTTGTATAATAACTTTGTAAATGTGATCATTTTTGTGTGCAACGTAAAGAAGTAACTTAATTTGTATTACAAAGAAATGGGGGGGGGTGTTCATTGTGAAGAATTACACAGATCGTTCGACCCTATTGTTCTGTAAATTAAGGGACAGCCTGAAGAAGAGCGGGTGTTGATTACCACAACTGAATAATTAATATCACAATTGCTGCTCAGGTCGAGAAAATCCAAATCTCATTGCTGAGCAGAAATCTCTTTCATGGTTCTGCTCATCATCTTTGTGTGCGCTTATGAGTTGGAGATAAGAAATGTGACACCCAGACACCCGTGTCTGTTTGTTCCCTTTCATGGGAACTTCGAACTGCGTCCTCTAGGGGTCGCTATGGGGAACGCCTCGTCGTGACCCGTGTCTGAAGCCTACTTTGAAAAAACACCAACTTGTTTGGCCGCGACAGCCATGACGTCACTACCGTGCGACTATAGTATAAAATAGGTGCAGGGAAAACACATCATCCTCTTCTTCGTCTTCAATGACTGTTTTGTTTGAAGCATGCATTTCCAAGGAAAAAGTAAGAGCTATCTATTTATTATTGCGAGCACTAGTAGAGCATTTAGAAGATGTGTGCATCCGTGTCGTTGTTATTTGACACCTGATGACACACACGATTTCTGCGTTTTTTTGTTTGGGCGAGGAGCACGCACGCTATGTCCTCGAGGGGGCAATCTGCGTGCATTGCGAGTTTTTTTTTCCAATGAAAAAACTCCGTTCTCGTTTGTCTCTCTTTTCAAGTAAAGATGGGCAGCCATCTGCTTCCCGCGGTTCAGAACCGGCCGCTGCTGAGGCACGGAGGTGAATGAGCTCGTGGGGATCTCAGGTGTACCTGGCCGATGAGTTTAGAGAGGGGATTTCCTTCTCGCGCTCATCGGCGGGGGGGCGAGAGACAGCCACTGGAGGATGATGTTCTCTCTTTAACATCATCTGATCCAGGGGCCAGTGCTCTGCTGGGTTCAGCCCAGGAAGAGCAGGAACTGGATGATGAGAGCGAAGAAGCTGAGTCTGAGCCTTCCCAATCCTCCTGCCCTTCGTATGATGAGCTCTTAGAGGTTATGAATCGCGCCACGGCGAGGCTTTACTTGCCGTGAAGCGGACGAAGAATGGCGTCGCGAGGTCGCTTCGACGAACGTTATCTCTCTGGCCATACACCTCCAGCTCAAGTGAGCCTCCTTTCCTTCCTGATCTCCATACTGAGATCGAGAAGGAATGGAAGAAGCTGTTTTCCTCACGCATCCATCGGTTTCAGCATACTAGTTATGCGAATATCGAGGCGGTGCGTGAAAACGGCTATGAGAGAATGCCCTCTGTAGAAGAGACTCTAGCTAGCTATCTCTCTATGGGAGATACATCATCTCTCAAAACTCCCTCCTTGCCATCCATGCCTCTTCAAGCTACATCTAAATTGAATGGCAGGGCATACGCAGCAGCATGTCAGGCTGTTGCTTCACTGCACACGGTGGCGGTGCTCCAAGCATACCAGGCTGTTCTGCTGAAAGACCTGGATAAAGGCGGGGGCCTTTCTTCTGATGAGATGGCTGATTTACGCCGCACCACGGATCTTGCTCTCCGTACTACTAAGCA
Source organism: Sinocyclocheilus anophthalmus (assembly GCA_018155175.1). Lineage (NCBI taxonomy): Eukaryota > Metazoa > Chordata > Actinopteri > Cypriniformes > Cyprinidae > Sinocyclocheilus > Sinocyclocheilus anophthalmus. The sequence continues at coordinate 146,567 of JADLZN010005776.1, forward strand.
GGCTGCCTCTGCCATGAGCAGATCTATGGCGGCGATGGTAGTAACAGAGAGGCAGCTGTGGGTAAACCTGGCAGACAACGGGAAGAAAGAAAGGGGTTTTCTTCCCGATGCCCCGGTTTCGCCCTCTGAACATTTTGGTACATCCGTTGAGACGGTCGCCGAAAAGTTCAGGGAGGCGAAGGCGCGCTCCGCGGCCTTCAAACTTCATTCTCCACGAGTCCAGGTGAGCCGAACAAACCCAGGGCCGGCCCCCCGTGTTTCTCGATTTGAGGATCATAGACGAGCACAGAAGGCTAGTGTCGCGACCCGCGCTCCTCCTCCGCCTGCGGGTAGGGGTAGGTAGTATCGTGGGTCGAAGGGAGGTAGGCAGGACCTGAGGGATGTGATCCAAACAAGGCATCAGTGCTTTCGTCCAGATCAGAGTAATACTTAGGTATCCACTCTTTCTCTCAGGGGGTGTAACATCTACCCTTTTCTTCCTCTTCCTAATTCCCCTGTAACCACCATATCAAACTTCCTGCATAACAGTCTCCTTCTGGACTTATGATGTTTTGGTTGGTTCTATGGTTATCATAGTAACCACCTTACTGAAGGTCCGGTCTAGAGGCTTCTCCGGACAGAGCTCCGACGAGGGAACCATGGTGGTTGAGTACGATCCATTTCTAAATATATGTATATATAAATATATGTATGTGCTATGAAACTGCTGGTTGTGTGTACCCTTTTGCTAGTTTCTTTGCAGTGTTTCCTGTGCTGGGTTCAGAAACCGGGTGCTCGATTTGCAGTGTTTATTTCACTCGTCGATATGTGTCCAGACGGTAAGTAAGCCGGTTTTTGGTTTCATACTTCCTGGATCATGCGGCCATAACACAGGTTTCTGCGGGAGTTTTGTGATTATCAGGCCCCCGGTGTCACTGCAAAAAAATTTCCTGGACGTCCGGGCTGGGGTTTCGCTTTCATGCTACCCTGACTGGTCTACCGTCTCCGGGTCGCCCTGAGGGGTTTTTCCCGATCACCAGGATATCCCCTTGAGGCATCACCCCCCCCTCACCATTGAGTGTTATTGTGAGTATGATGTTTCTTTCGAGCGTTAATCCTCTCTGAGGAGTTAGATTCCTCGCTCCATGGGCTGTCCTCGTGGTAGTATTGAGACAATGCTCCCCTTTTATCAAAGGGTTACCTGGAATGAGAGTCTGGCTAGACGGCAGTAGGCTTACCCCTCTGGTTTTTCAATCATGCTGCAGGTCGAGCCCCCCCCCCGCTCGTTGAGAGCTGGGTTTGTGCTCCCTCAGCTAGGTAACTTACTGCTGGCAGTTCCAGTATTGGAACATGCTGTAGGTCCGAGCCTCACTCTCATTTTAGAGCTGGGTGTGTTGTTCCCTCAGCTAAGTAAATTATTGCTAGTTGTTCCAGCTTTGGAACATGCTGCAGTTCGAGCCCCGTCTCGGTTTGAGAACTTGAGTGTGTTGCTCCCTCAGTTGAATACCTGCTAGCTGTTCCACCATGGGAACATGCTGTAGGTTGAGCTCCCTCTCCATTGAGAGCTGGATGTTCTCCCCCAGCTACAGATTTACTGCTAGCCACTCCAGCATTATAGCCGTAGACATAGTGTCTGGGTATCTCTATTTTTATCTATAGGCTGCCTTTTCAGGGTGCCACGAGATCCCCTAGAACGGTATGCAAGTGTAGTGCACGTTATGCTTTGCCCACTTTTCTAAAATCCACATAGCTGGTAAGTGTGCACGTTATGCTTTGCCCACTTTTCTAAAATTCCTGTATGGTAAGTGTGGGCACTTAGCTTTGCCCCCTTTTTCTAAAAATCCTGTATGGTAGAGCTACGCTCAGACTTCGTGCTCTTTTGAGTTGTTTAACCCCCCGGTGTCTGCCTTGGGTCACCACTCCTCCTATTGTATCCTCTGGATACCTACGACAGGTGGCTACTAAGTATCTTTATACATTTCTTCACCACACATGCAAGACAAACGTGCTGTAGCCATGTGTGACAGGCCAAGACTAGTAATGATGCTAGGCTCCCTTGTCGTTTCCCTTACAGGAATATGTTTCTGATTCCAAGCCTTGACTCTACCCCCGGCCCAGGAGTCTGCCTACAGTAGTATTTTGGGGTATGTAGCCTAGCTTTGGCCGAGGATAACGTCACTGACAAGCCGTCTAACACGTTCCCGGGCAACTCCCATAGCATATGGTAGGAGAGTTGGTTCTTAGTGCCTCGCCACTTGTTCTGGCTTGCACCCCCTCATGCATGTGTGGCGTGGTTACCCGTTGCCCATAGCGACCCCCTAGAGGACGCAGTTCGAAGTTCCCATGAAAGGGAACGTCTCAGGTTACTTATGTAACTATGGTTCCCTGAGTAGGGAACGAGACACTGCGTCCTCTAGGTTTCTTGCCATGCTGCGGACGCAAGCTTCCGACGAAGAAGTGAATGATGTGTAGCTCCCGGCACCGATTTATACTGTAGTCGCACCGGTAGTGACGTCAAGGCTGTCGCCGGCCAACGAGTTGGTGTTTTTTTTCAATGTATGCTTCAGACACAAGTCACGACGAAGCGTTCCCCATAGCGACCCCTAGAGGACGCAGTGTCTCGTTCCCTACTCAGGGAACCATGGTTACATAAGTAACCTGAGACGTTTTCATTTATTGCATTTTTACTTATTCATACATTTATGCTAATTCACGTTCACCTTTCAATAGGGGTCAAGAGAAGGTGACCTGACCAGTCAGGTGAAGCTGATCGCTCCAGCTTGGCACTGAAATGCTCACTTCCTGTTTGTACGTACTGGTGCTGAGGAGCTGGATGTCGAGAGAGTCCACTCCCATGCTGTTGTGGGCGGTGCAGGTGAAGATGGCATAGTCCAGTGCTGCGCTCACGTTTATGACAGTCAGAATGCTGGTGTGGACGGTCGCTGTCACCTCCGTCTTCTCCTCGTACCTGTAAAATAAAGTCACAAAAACACATATATGAGATATTTAGTACTGAAACACAATCAAAACAGATTCGCATTTGGCATTTCCTGAAGGAATTGAAAATCAGCAAAAGCAACAAATCTATAACTATATAGTTATTTAGAAAGAAAAGCATTCTTCAGTATGCAAATGAAAAAATCCTGCTCTATCTATCTATCCGTCTGTCCATCCATCTATCTAAATATTTTTGTGGAATCTGTCATTTAAAACTTTAAAAAAAAAAATCAATTAATACTTTTATTCAGCAAGGATGCATCAAATTGAGCAAAAATTGACATTTAAGACTTATGTTACAAAAGTTAATATTGCAAATAAATGCCGTTAACAGCAAAAAAAAAAAAAAAAAAAAAAAAAAATCAACATTGATAATAATAATAAATGTTTCCTGAGCAGCAAATCAGCATATCAGAATGATTTCTGAAGGATCATGTGACACTGAAGACTGGAATAATGATGCTGAAAATTCAGCTTTGCATCACAAGAATAAATTACATTTTAAAACTAAATTAAACAAAAAAATCTTTATTTTAATTGTAATAACATTTCACCATAACTGTTTTAACTGTAAGATATATATATATAATAATATGATATATCTATAGGGTATATATATATATATATAGTATAAGATATAGTATACAAAACATTTACCCAGATACCGATACCGATTGATATAAATATATACATTACGTGACAGATGGATGGATAGCATATCTAAGGCTGAAATTAACCATGAAGTAAAAGTATGACAAGAGTCTTTGTTAAGTGGTTAAAACTGAATACAAAAAAAAAAAACCTTGTGGAGAAGAATACAAACAATGTTTGAGGAGTATCTATAATACAATGCAGCCTTGCAAGCCCTAACAAACACCAATCATTACAAGCTCTAAAACACATGCACACACACAGCACTGTCATTCCACACACACGCGCAAGTACATGATCATGGCTGCTGCACGTGCAGAACAACACCTCTCTTGAAAAACACACACAGTGTTTACAGAGCTATCAATATGGTAACTGCTCATTGATTTATCCACGATCCAAGATGGCGGCGCGTTCACACGCTGCGGCTTCTCTCTCTCCCGACAGAAAGGTGTTTTCGTGTTTTTTGTCTTGTGAGTCGCAGTGTTTTTGTACGCATTCGCGTCTATTTGTTTCTAAGCGCGCATATAGTCGTGAGTTTCTGCTCGATGTCGGCAGAACCACATTTTTAGAGTTAAACTCTGCGCACGCCGAAGAGCTGCGGGATCTCGGTCTGCTCCGGAGGCCTACTCCATCACCGACCCCCACTGCTGCATCTTGCCCACAGCGGAGGCGCCACAAGCGGAGTGAGAGGTAGCAGAAGAGGGGTAAGTGCGGAGGTATCCGGGCTAGGTTAGCGGCTAACCCACACAAGCCGGCTATTCCCACCATCGTACTGGCTAACGTACGTTCTTTGGACAATAAACTGGACTACATCCGACTACTATGCTCAACTAGGACTGTAAGGGACTGTTGTGTTTTTGTGTTCACGGAAACATGGCTCAACAACAGCGTTCCGGACTGCGCTATTCATCTCGATCAGTTGACATGCTATCGAGCGGACAGAGCTCGCGTTGAGGGAGGTAAGACCCACGGCGGAGGGTTTTGTGTTTACATCAATGATGCGTGGTGTCGCGATGCTGTTGTGGTCTGTAAACACTGCTCACCCCTGGTGGAGTTTCTGATTATTAAGTGCCGGCCGTTCTATATACAGAGGGACTATACAGCCATACTGCTCGTTGCTGTATACATCCCTCCCATCTCCAACAACAGCAACAGGAGCGAGGCAATAAATGAACTGTACCAGCACATCAGTGAGCAGCAAACAATCCCACCCGATGCTTTTGCTCATCTTGGCTGGGGATTCATCATGCCGACCTAAAGAGTGGGTTCCCAAAAATACACCAACACATAGACTTTCCAACACGGTGAAACAATACTCTGGACTTTGTTTACACCACACAGAGAGGAGATTACAAGGCCCTCCCCCTCTCCCACTTCGGTGCCTCAGACCACATCACTGTCATGCTAATGCCTGCATACAGACCGCTCGTTAAAGTCACCAAACCAGTTCACAAACAGATACAAGTGTGGCCGGAAGGGTCGTCAGAGGCTCTTCAAGACTGTTTTAACACCACTGACTGGAATATGTTTAAGCAGGCTGCCACTTACAATAACACCACAGACCTCCAGGATTACTCAGAGACTGTCACTGCCTACATCACCAAGTGCATTGATGATGTAACAGTCACAAAGACCTTCACTGTCCGGGCCAACCAGAAGCCGTTGCTAACAGGGGAGGTCTACGGACTCCTCAAGACGCGGAACGCTGCCTTCAGAGCTGGAGATGAGGTGTGCTTGAAGACAGCTAGGGCCAACCTTTCCCACGGCATCAGAGAGGCTAAGAGACAGTACTCCAGGAGGATAGCCCATCGTTTCAGCGACAGCAGAGACACTCGGAGCCTGTGGCAGGGGATACAGACCATTACGGACTACAAGCCCCCACCACGCACATGTGACCGTACTATCTCCCTGCTGAACGAGCTGAACGTTTTCTTCGCTCGCTTTGAGGCACAAAATGGCACCACTGCACAGAAGACTCCAACTCCTCCCGGTGACCAGGTGATGATGCTGTCCCCGGAGAGCGTGAGGAGATCCCTCAGCAGGTTCAACGCACGCAAAGCTCCGGGTCCTGCCAACATTCCTGGGCGTGTACTGAGAGAACGTGCAGTGGAACTCACTGATGTCTTCACAAACATTTTTAACATCTCACTAAGTCAGGCTGTTGTCACCACATGCTTCAAAGCTACCACCATCAATCCAGTCCCGAAGAAGTCGTCTCCATCCTGCTTCACTGACTACCGTCCAATTGCAACTTACCCCTATTCTCATGAAGTTCTTTGAACGGCTAGTCATGCACCACATCATGTCTGCCCTCCCCCCTTCCTTGGACCCCTTCCAGTTTGCATATTGGTCCAAACGCTCGACCGATGACGCCATCTCCACTACCCTCCACTCAGCACTCACATACCTGGACAAAAAAGACTCATACGTCCGAATGCTGTTCATAGACTTCAGTTCAGCATTCAACACAATCATCCCTCAACAGCTCATTCACAAACTGGTCCAGCTGGGGCTCAACACTTCGCTGTGCAACTGGCTGTTGGACTTCCTGACTGGAAGATCTCAGGCAGTTCGGGTCGGCAGCAACACATCCCGCACCATCACACTGAACACTGGGGCCCCCCAAGGATTTGTGCTGAGCCCCCTCCTCTTCACTCTTCTGACCCACGACTGCACTCCGTCACACAACTCCAACCTCCTTATAAATTTTGCGGATGACACGACTGTAGTGGGTCTCATTAGCAACAGAGATGAGACAAACTACAGGAGCGAGGTGAGCCGCCTGGCCGGGTGGTGCAGTGACAACAATCTCTCTCTGAATGTGGAGAAGACGAAGGAGATTGTTGTTGACTTCAGGAAAGTGCACACTCAGCATGCTCCTCTGACCGTCAATAGTGCAACAGTGGAGAGAGTGAGCAGCATCAAGTTCCTGGGTGTGCACATCACAGAAAATCTCTCCTGGACTGACAACACCGCAACACTGACCAAGAAAGCACAGCAGCGTCTCTACTTCCTCCGAAAACTGAGGAGAGCCAGAGCCCCGGCCCCCATCATGTGCACCTTCTACAGAGGCACCATAGAGAGCATTCTGACGAGCTTCATCACTGTGTGGTATGGTGCCTGCAATGCGTCCTGCCGCAAGACACTTTAACGCATAGTGAGAGCAGCTGAGAAGTTCGTTGGTGCCTCTCTCCCCTCCCTTCTGGACATCTACAACACCCGTCTCACCTGTAAAGCCCTCTGCATTGCAGGTGATCCAACCCACCCGACACACAGCTTCTTCAGTCTGCCGCCATCAGGGAGGAGACTGCGGAGTCTCCAGGCCAGGACCAGCAGACTGAAGGACTGCTTCATCCATCAGGCTGTCAGGAAGTTGAACTCCCTCCCGACCTTGCCCCCCCTCCCCTCTCTTGCCCCACGCACCACTGAACTCTGACCCTCTAATGGACTCTCCCACTCCCCCCTCCCAAATACACACACACACACTGTCACTTTAATCAGTCTGAAATAAGCTCTTTTGCACTACAAATAATTTTTTTGCACTACAATCACATACTGCACTGTTGTTTCGTTACTGTTGGCACTCTATCTTCCATTGCCTGTGCTTTAGATATATATTTTTACCATTTTACCGTATTTGGATCTTTGTATAGTTGTATTTTGTATTGTTGTATTTATGCTGTATTTTATGGTTTCTGTATGTCACCCAGTGTCTGAGAGTAACGCAATTTCAAATTCTCTGTGTGTATGTACTGTACATGTGGAAGAATTGACAATAAAGCAGACTTGACTTGACTTGACTTATACTGTTTTTAAATTAAGCAAATTATAATCATATATACTCAAATTATAACTCTATAGTGGGTTATCTTTTTTAGAAATGTATAAAGACATTGTTTTTAAATAGGACATTTTCAAATGGACGTAGCTTCAACAAACCAGAGAGCATGCAGCAGAGCATGATAACCCATGCTGGATGAAGCTACTAATGACAAGAGCAGATCACCTGGGGTTGCCGAGGTCTAAAGGGAATCCTTTTTTTGCCCAGGTGAAGTGGACACGAGGAACGCCTCGTGCCTGACAAACCACATTTGCATCGCTGCTGCCGTCCCCTCGGCTGGCCACCTTCCTCCACTGAGGCCCCTTCTGAAGCTCTGGAGCAACTGCAGAAATATAGAACAAGTGTTTAAAAGACCAGTACTCATTTACAATTAGACAAACCCTTTCTCAGACCAGATGCCTTATCATCAGTGCATTGTTTATTGAATATAGTATAGTACTGTTTGTGTGTGTGTGTGTGTATGTGTGTGTGTGTGTGTCTGTTTTGAAATAAGTGTGAAAGAAATGTTTTCTGAAATAAGTCTCTTATGTTTACCAAGGCTGCATTTATTTGAATAAAAAAATACAATGAAAACTGCAACATGCAATCAATATTAATATATTAAAAATTAATTTTCCTGTGATGCAAAGCTGAATTTTCAGCATCATTACTTTACTTCAGTGTCACCTACTGCTCAGAAATCAGTCTAATATAACCTTTCTCATATTATCAATGTTATGTGCTGCTCTGATGATTTTGTGGAAACTGATCATTTTCTTCAGGACCCTCTAGGAATAAAAAGTTCAAACAACCGCTTATTTGAAATGATTTATTTGAATCATTAGTGTCATGTCCTTTACTGCCACTCAATAAACTAATGCTCTGTTGCTGATTAAAATAGACTTCTTTAAAAAAAAAAAAAAAACTTACCAACCTCATACTTTGAACGGTAGTGTTTATTTTGTTATATTTTTGTAAGAGATTATGTTTTAAGTTACTACTGAATACAACTGCAGTCTGTTCCTCACACAAAGCTACAGTATAGCTTCAATAGCATTCAAGTGATATACAGTGCTCATTTTTAAACAGTTTTTGTTTTAATCTTCACAAAAATATCCTTAATATTTAGTCAGTATTTAATCCTCTCATATTCGTTTTTTTTTTTATCAGTTTCACTCAAACTAAAATGTATTCAATTTAGTTGATGAGAAAGTGCAAAATTAAAAGTATTCCAACAGTTTATATATTCATTTAAACATGTTTCATCATTTAACACAATTTAAAAAACAACCATTTTCATCAGCCATTTTTGTTGACGATAACCACTGGTCATATGGACTACTTCGATTATACTTTTATCGTTCTTTTTGAAGCTTGACACTTCCTGGCCACATTCATTTTCATTGTTCTCAAAAGAAAAGTCCGGACTTTCTAGTTAATATCTCTCTTAACACAGTTATGCTGTATAGTGTGACTAGCAGAACTCACAGCGTACGATGAGCTGTCCTTCCACACTGCCAGGAGGCGCTATGCCGTTGTCCGCTGTACACTTGTAAAAACCTGCCCGGTCACGGGTCACCTCGTAAAGAGTTAACAAACCAGTGCCTTCATCTTCACTCTCCTCTCCCAGATCATCGACTTCCCCTTCACCCTATATATAAAACACACATACACACACACACACCTGTAGAACCCATAGAAAAGCCACAAACTCACAAACAAAAAGTTAGAAAAAGCCAAAAGAGGGCAACGACTTCATACCAACATCCATTTTCCCACTTACGCACATAAAACCAGACAGAAAAAGAGGGTGGCTTGAGATATCGCAGACACTAAGAACGTGGGGCCCTATCGATGCTGAAATGGTCGGAAACGTCCCCAATTGCGCCTAACACTGAGAAATGAGGCCTTTGGAAAGGAAGCTTTAATGAAAGCTATTTTTCTCCATTTAGGCCAGAAGTATTAAGCATAAAGGTGAGACATTGTTATAGTTAGAAGAAGGGTAAAATATAGCACCTTTGTTACAGAGAAGCTGTGACACATGCTTACAAAAGAGAAGTCAGAGAGAAAGAGGGAGGTAGAGACAAAGAGGAGAGATGCGAGAGATAAATAGAGGTGATAAATAAGAGAGATACTGAGTGAGCGGAGCTAACAAAGGACAGTATAGTGGGAAAAGGATGAGAATAAGCAAAAGAAAAAGTGCAAAAGCAGAAATGACAAGTACATCGTCCTTGCCCCCCCCCATATCGCCACTCTCCACTTCCAGGGGGGAACTTCCAGGAAAACATACTGTAGCTGATGGGGTTGGCATCAGCGACACACAGTAAGTCAGCGGTGTCTCCCACGTTCACATACACAGGATCAGACTTCATATGAACAGTAGGGGCATCTGGAAACCATTCAAAATGAGCATCAAAATAAGATAATAATCTATTGTATTGTATCTTATAATACATATGTGACCCTGGACCATAAAACCAGTCATAAGGGTCAATTTGTCGAAACTGTGATTTATACATCATCTGAAAGCTGAATAAATAAGCTTTCCATTGATGTATGGTTTGTTAGCAAAGGACAATATTTGGCCGAGATACAACAACTTGAAAATCTGGAATCTTAATAGTGCAAAAACAAAAATCAAAATATTGAGAAAATCACCTTTAAAGATGTCCAAATGAAGTTCTTAGCAATGCATATTACTAATCAAAAATGAAGTTTTAATATATTTACGGTAGGAAATTTACTAAATATCTTCATGGAACATGATCTTTACTTACAGTTTTTTTTCAATTGCTAACAAGCGTTTATCAGTACTTTTTCTAAAGCTTTAACATCAGGCAACACGCCTACATGACACATATAGGTGCCAATAGTTAATTTTCTGGTCTAAAACCAATTTTGTTAAATAGAATACGACAAGTTCCTTCCACAAGGACTCTACATTTCAAATGCTGATACCCTTTTCTAGCATACAAAAAAAAGGAAACTACTCTCTTAAAACACTAGCAACCCGATTCAAATCGAGTCGTCGGACGATTCAAAAGCTTCGTCCTCTACTTTTCTCTATCGAATCAACAGGCTATATACTAGTTCAATCATAGGCAACGATGACTGTACAAATACTAAGCAGCCTATGACTTTACATAAAAAAGAAGCTGATACCATGTCATGTTTCAGTTCTATCGCATACAGACTATATAAATACATCTCATTGTTTTTGTATTATTTACGCTTCAAATGAAACCTTTTACATTTTTAAGTGTTAATGTGTTAATTCTTGTCACATATGTCATAACTTTAAAATAGAAGCTAGAATGCAATAAAAAAAAATTATTATAGGGTCGCGCAAGTCATCAGAAATTCGAAATGGTAAGGCCTTGGATTTAAATTGCTTTCCAGTGGTGGGGTTGGTGTTCGGATGGTTCCGCCCATGTAGCCGAAATTCAGTCATGCAACAAAAATTCACCAACATACATGGCTTTGGTTACTACAAGCTTGTTCCTTTCCTAAAGTCACAGAATAACAAAGTTACATGGTAATATGTGCGGACTTTAATCTCACAATTGGGCTCTATTCTTTAAATGTCCAGTCTTACTCTTGGCAATTCAGACTGATCAGATTGCTGGAGTATAAATTCAGCGAGTTGCAAGAAATCAAAGTCAGAACTTTGGATAAAAAAGTCACAATTAGCCCTTTAAGACCTTATAATTCCATAGGTGTCGATAATAAGCTTTCATAGTGGTTCCACATGTTTAGGACTAGTTATTTGTTTTTCATTGGCTCAAGTTAAAAAATACTCCTCTCCCTCCTACAACTATTCCTCTTCCTCTCCCTGGCATTATTTTTTCTCTAAAAAAGCATCTTTGATTCTTTGTGTTGTTCTGCATCAAAAAAAATATTTCAGTGATATGTTACTTAAAAATGCTTAACAGTTGTTACAATATTTTATATATAGAGATTTATTTGCAAGAGGCTTTACACCAGCATAGATTTAAAGTTTGTGAATATTAGGCTTGATTTCTGACATGCTGGTGTCTAAGCTTTAGTACAAAAATCTAAGAAAATCCATTATTTTTGGTAATGGGGTAGAATAAATGTAAGCATTTTAGAAATCGTGTTAATTGAGCAAGAATAGTGTGTGAAAACAACACAACTTTGTGTTAAGGGTAGTTCACTAACAGAACGGATGTTGTGCTAATTTTGTATAGAGTTTTGAATACTACAGATTTGACAAGAGGTGATGTTAGCAATTGGAAAACGTAATGTCCTAATGATTTTGGCATAAAAAAAAATCTATAATTTTTACCTATACAATGTATTTTTGGCTATTTCTACAAATAACCCCCAGCGACTTAAGACTGCTTTTGTGGTTCAGGGTTACATATTAGCAATTATTATTATAATATAAAAGGTAACAGTAATAATTCTATAATGCATAATTAATAGTGTTTGATAGTAATTAAATAATTTATTATAGAGAATTAATATTTAGAATTTCTTATTTTGTACATTTTCCAGTTTTCATTTTAGATGTTCGTATTTTTGCTGTGCTTTTGTCATTATTATTATTATTATTAATAATATTATTATTAACTTTCAATTTAAGGGCTTTACTTTTGAACTATTTGCTAACTTATTTTATTATTATTTATTATTAATTCTTTATTATTAATCGTATAATTAAATATATTTTTGGGCTTTAAATTTGGCCATGTATGAAATTTAATATACAAGATTTGAATAGTTTCAGTTGTAGTTAATAAACTGCTGCTATGTTAATGAATAAATATAAAATCAATAGTAACAGTATCAATAGTATATATCAAAATAAAACAAAATCATTTAATCAAATACCGCTCTGCATTTGCTATATAATATACATTGTATTTATAAAATATGCAAAAACGATATAAAATGATTTAACTACATTATAACTATAAAACAAAAATAAAATGGAATAATAAATATGATTAAAAAATGAAACATCACTGCTTTGACCATCCTTACATGCAGGGAAGCAAGCCTCAGGCAACAACAATAACAGAAAAGTTGCATCTATCATAAAAAAAATACATTGGAAAAAAAAATCAACCATCTTTTGGCTATGAATAAACATGTTTATAAACTATCAAGATAACAAAGTAATTTGTGTCATTAGCGTAACAACATACTCACATCACACTCTTTTCCAGTCAACTGTGAATGTTATCTTGTGCTTCATATAATGTGTGCTAGATATAAGAATGAACGTCTTACATGAAAAGAATATTTTCTTAAAATCTTGTAGGTATTCAGCCAATGGCATCATGTGCTAATTGTAGCACGCTGAAGTGGTGTTCCTTTTTGTCAGGAACATGACAGTTCAATTTCCACAGCCAATTTCAACAACAGCGCAAATGAATGCAGAGGCAAGTTAACTTGCGGTGTTTGATTTTCTACATCCGGATGTGTTGATGCCAGACTTGCCTTTATTTAAGTCTCGATACTGTGTGTCTGCACTTCCTGTTTGAATTATTCACAGGCAGTGAAAAAAAGCCTTAACAATCAAGGTCTATTGTAATGTCGTCCCTATTACGGTTATTTCAAACCCTCATGTATTCCTCCATGGCTGGTTGCGAACAGTCTTCAAGTCGCCGTCGCTACAGCACAGGCCGCACATGTTAGAACATAAGAGGTAATGCTTACTGAGGCAAATTAACAACGCTCTCGAATGGCTACAGAATTAACGCCGCCTCAAAAAGTATCTGTCACACTCTGTCAGGACAACTGTATTATTAAAAGGGATCAGAGAACACTAATGAAGAAGTGCATATGCGGAAGCAAAGTAGATCTAAAAAAACTAAGAAGCTGATTTCATTCAACTATGTATAACTATTTTTATAGCTGAGCAATTATATATCTAGATGATTGCACTGACCAGCTAAGGCCTACACAGATCACCCGTGCTGATACGATAACAGAATTGCTATTAATTTGTCAATATTAATTACATTTATGCCGGTTATTTCTCCCAGAGCTCTAATAAACCTCTATTTCAAAGACAGATACAGAAATATACGCATCCTTGATAAGGCAACTTATATTCAATAATTAAGTGAATACTTAGCGAGAATGTTTCATGGTTAACTGCATATAAACTCATTCAGTTTGTACAGGAATAGCAACAAATTTAGTTCACATCTTACATCAAGAATTGGGTTTGTATAAAGGCTGTGGACAAAATGTATGGCTAATTATTTCATGGTGTGCAATAAAACCTGTATATAGGTCTAATTTTACACAATATCTATAAGTCTGTGACTCTCAGAAGGTTTTCACTATTAAAACCATTGCTGTGCTTTCCATAACTTGCTGCATACAGTAACTCAATTTTGGCCCCAGCACCATCTTTTTATTTGTTGCTTGTCTTCATGTGTAAATAAACCCAGATGGAGCTGTACCACCAACAGTTACTTGTCTTTAGTGGTTTCTATCAATTAAATCCCTAATTCTTTATTTTATGCACTCCTATACTTCAATAATTTATCACCTCTCACGTTTAAAAAAAAAATTAAAACAAAACATTCATAAGCTCAATGTGAATGCCTCAACAAATTAGGAAGTGCAAATAAAATATTATTTAAAATAAATATTATAAACCTATTCCTATCTATCTTAAGGTACAAAATATGGACAAATCAAAAAACAAAATATTTAAAAAACTTAATAAAATCAAACATCCTGATTCTATAAATACATTTATTCATAGTTATAAAATATCACTAAAAAACTGAATATTTTTAATGGCGATGTGCAAAATCAAACATCTATGATTTATAAAATTCAAAATAAAATCTATAACAAAAGTAAAAAAACTAAATGTATAAATATAAAAATATCAAAGGTATATACTATAAATATACGCACTATATTATAACTATAAAAAAACATATTGTTAATATGATAATAATATATATATATATTCATAATATATATAGATAGATGATTACAAACAAACATAAAAATGTCCCGGCTTTGAGACCGTGCCTCATATGCAGGAAAGCAGTGTTGTATCAGAATATCCCTAGAACAAAAGTTAAATCGTCATCTAAAATACACAAACAACAATATACAAAAACAAATAAAATCACAAGATATTTTGACGTAAGATAGTATATTTATGAAAATAATAAAAAAATAAACAAATTGCTGGCATTGCTATAAATATAAAAATATCCCAACAAAATATAAAAAAATCTAATAATTAAATTGAAAAAAAACACTAAAACGAAAAAATATCACCTGCTTTGACTATAAATACAATAATAATAATTATAAATATAAAAATAAAAAATATATACCAATCTATCCGACCAACGACATAACTATAAACATAGAAAAACAATTAAAACATGAAATATCACTGCTTTGAGTGTCCTCACATACAGGAAAATAAGTTGTATTGAAGTTCCTAGAAAAGTGGACCTAAAATGGTTGTCTCAGGCACGTACAGCAAACTCCTCTGGCCCCCCCCCCCCCCACTCCCAGCCCCCCCCCCTCATCTCCTCCCCAACGCCCTGCACGAGGATCATACCTCAAACCAGTGGGGCCATTATCGCACGTCAGCGTAATCTCTGGCATGTTGGCGTGTACAATCCTCCTCTGCATTGTTCCTAATGGGCAGAAAGAGGGGGGCCTACATGGAAAACAGCACCACTGGTAAAAGCTATTCAAATGGCCCATACATAATGAATATCTAGCACTGTCAGATGCTATTGTATGAGGACGTGGAGATCCATTAGTGCAGAAGGATTTGCAGGAACATGCAGGCCTAGATTTGAAGGAGTGCTATTATTAAATCATTAAGGAAGTGGGAGTGCTCTTTCTTTTCTCCCTGTGTCCCTCTCTTTTTCTTCGTTTCACTTTCAAGTGTGTGTACGTCTGTGAGTGGGTTTGAATTGGCAAATAAACATGTGGTACAAATATTGAGAACAGCGTAGAGAACAAATTTGTGGTCATTTGTACTGAGGAAAAAATATTTCACACGATCCCGACTGATGGCATTTTAACCTTAAAAGATGCTTCTCACAGTACTGTGAAAATACATCCTTATTAGATGAATTAGCATTTATACATATTCAATATTCAACATATGTGGCATTAGTGGTTATTAGTAAAGATGTTGACTCTGTGTCATCTTTCTTTTTAGTTTTTTTAGTTGGGAGTTTGTCTCCCAACCATCCATGACTGTCAACACTGTCAAGACATTTTGGGTGGCCTATACTTGTCATTTTTGTATTAATATTCTAAAAGATTCATATTATTTATTATTATTATAATAATAATAATAATAAATATTATCATTATTATTTTGTAAGTACATGCAAATTTATTTATGGTTTTAGTTAAGGCTAATAACCCTGAATTATTTAATAATATTTACATATAAATAATACATATATGGCAAATATTGTAACTTATATATATATTTTCGCATATATGTATTATTTATATGTAAATTATTAAATAATTCAGGGTTATTAGCCTTAACTAAAACCATAAATAAATTTGCATATATATATTGTAATTAAAAAAGGAAAATTAAAAAAAAAATCCTCATTTGCAGGTATTTGCCTAGTTAGGCTGAGGTGTCAGAGTTAGTTTTGAGTTCCTCACACTGTACATCCAGCTTGAGCTTTGTGCGGTTCTTTCCCTCAGCGTTGGAACACTCTATGATGTATTCGCCCCCGTCTTGCCGAGAAACGTTCACGATTTCCAGGTCCAGTCGTCGAAGGGATAACGGAGGATCTCTTTCTGAGCTTTCTGTTCACAACACTACAGACGTGACACAACCCACACAACAAAGTGTGAATCACTGAGCTGGGACAATTAGCAAATCCACAAAACGCAAAAAAAAAAACAAAAAAACAGAAAAAAAAAAAAAAAAAAAAAAAAAAAAATATATTCAAATCCTGCACATATATACACACTGAAACAGCTGGCTTATCTGCAAAACCCTTCCCCCAGAGAAACCTCTTTAAAGGAATACCGCAAGGACCTCGACACAAGACTGCTTAGAGAAGCTTTCAGCACGGAGATGAAGACCGCAAGCGCTGTGTTGCATTCAGAGCGACAGCGATGCTCATTTAGGCTGCATACATTAGCACGAGATCACATCTGCCAAGGTGCTGTGCCAGAAACCATAGATGTTTTATTCAGAATGCATATGGCAATGTGTGTTTACGTCTGTTTGTGTTTAGAGCGCCTGTGAGGGTGACATGGTTCGTAATGTCATGTAGAGCTGTCTGCTACCTTTCACAAGCTTCTCGCCCTGAAAAATCCACTCGCAGGTGATTTCATCTGGATTGGCGGAGACTTTGACAGGAAGCTCGGCGGTTTCATCCTCAATGACCTGGACCTGATCTGGCTGCTCATCCGAAAACTCCGGAGGAACTGAATGACACACACACAGATACATCACATTCATTTGAAGGTGCTAATATGTAAGCAACCCTATTTCTAAACTTGACAATGAGCACAACAGTTAAACCAAGCAAAGTGCTTGTCGCACCACACTGTACATAAGCAACATATCTAACAAATAAGTAAATACATTAGCAACTCTAATTAAAGACTAACACTTACTCTGCACAGCCATTAACACCCTATGAATTAGAGATATAAACACTGATGCTTCATTTTGAAATTAATATCATATTTATAATTGATTTAAAAACAAACAAAAATATTTTCAATATTTTAATATTGAATAATTTTCATTGGCACACTTTCTTATTTATTTAAAATATTAAATTCCTAATTAAATTATAGCATTTACACTACACACAACACACACACAAAGCACACACACACACACACACACACACACACACACACACACACAGTTGAAACTGCAATACAAGTACAATATTATATTGTTTTGATGTTAAACAAGTCCAGGAGATACAGAGGATCTACTGAAGAAACGTTCAAAATATGTTCTGAAATTCACAATTTACAGCTAGTAACATTTTCTCAGTTCACATGTGGCAAAAAGTTAATTTTGCATCATGCTCATGAGAACTGATTTCAGAAAGCAGCAGATTTTGAGTCGTTATCCTCTCTAACGTCTGGCACTGCACTGGTCTGTTGTGAATAAGGCATATGATTTATTGTGCTGTTGATCTCTCTGGGGGGCTTCTATATGTTTGTCTCATTAATGTACATTGTGTAATTTCAGAGCAAATGAGGATTCAAATGCAGATTTTAACACAAACGATTTGCTTACATCTACAAGCAGACACACACACACAAGCTAAAATATATTCACAAACACTAAGAAAGTGAAAGATGAAATATTATCTTAATATAAGACAATAAAGCAGGCAAAGTGATAATTTATGGTCTGTTCTTACACAGACAGATATTTAAATCACAGACTGTGGAGGTTCTAAAACAGACAAAGAGTGTGCATACACACACACACACACACAGAGAGATACACAGTGACATTCCGTCACGCTCACAAAGTATGTTAGGCTTTGAAGAGGTGGCTGGCTGGATCAGACAAAACAAGATCAAAGTCAAACCATAATCATTTTGCAGACACAAAGACACACATGCACACATCATACCACATACTCGCCATACATATTAGCAGGTATAGACTCATTCAAACATACATCAGAATACTTGCCAGAGCAAAATAACAGAAAGCTACAGAAACCAAACCCATGTTAAAACTAAGGCTATCAATTACAATGATCAATTATCAATTATAAAAATTGATGAAATAAGACCTACAAAAACACAAATGAAATAACAAATTCAAGTAATTAATGAGATAATAAATTATTAAAAGTACTATTTGTTTGTTTGTTTCGTTTATTAATTCTAAATAAATAAATAAATACTTTTGTTTATTTATTATCCTGTTAATTATTAATTTGTGGGATGGGATGGTTTACTTAATCATTATCTCAAATATAGCATAAAATAAAAAATAAAGAATTTTATTTATGAATGAATGAATGAATGAATGAATAATGGGATACTTTATTGTATTAACCCATTTATTGGACATAAGGATCTACAATACTGAGGCATTTACTCCCATCCTTTATTATTTTATTTATTTATTATTACTAAATGATCCCCTTATTAATAAATAAATAAACGCATAATTATGTATTTATTTATTTGGCAATTAACTAAATAAATGCTTTATTTATTGATTTAATTATTTATTTTATGTTATATATGGGACAATGAATAAGTAAATGAACCCATTATTTATTTATTTATTACAAACAAATAAATAAATACATTTTATTAAACAGGATTATACAGGATTATGAATGAATAAATAAATAGATGAATAATCCCATAGTTTATAAATAAACCAAAAATAAATAAGTTTATTTATTGTGTAGAGGGTGACAAAACCATTTGTAAAATGACTTATATACAGTAACACGGAAATAAAGCAAACAAGGTTTAGTATTGACGTCTAAGGCCACTTTTTGCAATGTCTATTCAAAGATTTACTCAGCTCTAGCAAATTTTTAATTGATTATCTACTGACGTGCAATCATTCATGAACAATTGTTTTTGTTGACTATATTATGACATTGTGTTTTTACAGGACTGTCAGCTGACTATATTATTTATCAAATTAATCCCATTCAAACGTGTTCAGAAAACTCACAGAGCACATTGAGAGTGTAGAAGTTGTTGACACCCTCGGACAGCACGTTACTGAAGGCCTGACAGGTGATCCTTTTCTTCCAGTGATGGGACTCAAGAGTGAGGGACAGTTTACTGGTTCGGGACATTCCACCAAATTCAGCCTTTTTAGGAGCCTGTTCAACTCCCTTCAGCCTGAGAGAGAGAGAAAAAAAAAAATCAAGCTTCATAAAAGTCATGGCAATTCACAATGTTATTTCACCTGGACATTTTATATAAAGAAGAATAATTTCAAAAACTTCCCCTTGGAGTAATATCGCAAAAATAGACTATGAATATTCGATAAAGGCCTTCACAGTAACAGCGTTCACCTGCTGTGAAATCTTTTTGTTTGCCCGACATGCGTTAGGTCCCCGCAGGGACCATCCGACAAAACTGAAAACCTATAAAACTCGAAACAGACCAGTCCTCCTCTCACAAACACTGTAGTTTTATAGCTGAATTTCTTTAGAAATAAAAGCTGAGCCATATCAATTGGCTTAGCTGGTAAAAAACTACAACTGATCTGCTCACAATCGCCGTAAAGTTTTTTTTCTTTCAACTGGCCACATATTGACAGCGCCAGAGACTGACTCTAACAAGGTAATGACTTAGTGATCTCCGGCTGCCAGTCGAAACCTAATACAGACATTAAAAAAGGTCTCAGATGGATTGCCAAACTGCCCATCAGCCTATGCAAACATTTTACACTTTCCTGCTTCTACAAAGAGCTTTAATTGAGCCCTCATGCACAACTTCTGCTCTTTTTGTACAGATCCACATCAGAAGACATCAATTATTGCACACTTCTCAGCATTAAAAATGACTTTTGGAGTAATTTTGGAGCAAAATTCACCAGACATGTACATGTATTTGGCCTGTTTTTGTGGACGAACAAGGGGCAAGAGCTCTAGCATTCTATTATGTGAATTATATCTAGATGTATGCAGCAAAATAACTCGCAATTGGAGTCTTGGACTTAGTAATATTGTATTTAGCTGTGGGTGTGTGTGTGTGTGTATTTGTGCATGTGTGTAATGATTTGTAAGTGAGTGTTTCAGTACATGACAGGGCCCAAACTCCAGCTGATATTTGCAGTGGGATTGCTGCTTCCGGCCAGGCAGTCCAAGTCCAGCGTCTGACCCCTGCGCAGCTCCTGCTGCTTGGCCACGACCTTCACGCTCACTGCCGGAACTGATCGAGAGACAATACCAAGAACAACTAATTAGAATGTCTTGATTTTAAGGCATACCCTAAAAGAAATAGTGAATTTACCAGATAAAAAAAAAAGATTAAAGCTCCTTAAAACAGTAATTTTGTGAAATATTATTACAATTCAAAATAGATGTTTTCTATTTTATTATATGATAAAATGTACTTTTATTCCAGGAGCCATTGCTCCAGTCTTCAGTGTCATATGATCCTTCAGAAATCATTCTAATATGCTGATTTGCTGCTCAAGAAACATTTCTAATTATTCTCAATACTGAAAACAGCTGCGCTGCTTAATATTTTTGTGGACACCGTGATTTTTTTTTTCAGGATTCAAAAGAATTTTGAACATTTAATATAAATATTTTGTAAATTATAAATGTCTTTACTCTTTGATAAATGTAATACATCCTTATAAATGTAATTTTATAGTTGTATTTGTTGTGCAAATCAAAATTCAAATGCACAATAAAATATGCTCTGTTTATTTATTAAGACGTTTTATCATGCTATTATCATGTTTGACAGGCAGAAAAAATGGAAATACAGAAAGTATGAATTGTACAACAAATTAAATCAGTTGTTGAATGACGTCTTTGATAAGTGACAAAGTTTGTATTAACTGGCGACTAGCAAGATAAATACACCAAAAAAAAATAAAAATAAAAAGTGGTTTAGCATCACTGTATGGTGTGTGCTTTTTTCCATACATACACAGGACCCTGAGTTTGGTCTGGGCAGACAGAACTTTCTTGGCTTTGTTGGAGGAGTCGCAGCGGTAGGTGGCCAGATTGTCACTGGGTTGGAGGCTGAGAAGCAGCTCTCGTGACACACCACGCTCTGAAGACACCTGCCTCGATGCACTCTGCACGACTTTATTGTTCTGTAGTTCACACACACACACAGACATGGAGGATTATTTAACGGCAGAGCTAAAAAAATCATATCTGTAACTGTCATGAAAAACGTTCATACCACTACACACCTTCAACCAGACCAGCTGACCTGTGGGATTGCCACCACTGGAGAAACAGACCAAATGAAGAGCTGTCCCAGAGTGTAAGAAGACGTTCGGTGGAGGAGCATCTAACCACACCTTCTGAGGAGGATCTGTTAAAAAGAATTGGATAAGAGGAACAGACATCAACTGAACTAATACTCCAATAAGCACATTGCTGAGATATTTGCAAAAAAGCACATTATTAAATGTACATTTATTTTAGATAACGTTATAATGGGCTCATGGTATACATTTCTCTCAAAATACACTACTGTTCAAAAGTTTGGGATCTGTAATAATTGTTAAATATTTTTTAAAGAAGTCTCTTACGCTCACCAAGGCTGCATTTATTCAAAAAAAATACAGTAAAAACAGTAATATTGTGAAATATTAATTCAATTTAAAATAACTGTTTTATTTTATTATATTTTAAAACGTAATGTATTCCTGTGATCAAAGCTGAATTTTCAGCATCATTACTCCAGTCTTCAGTGTCACATGATCTGTCAGAAATCATTATAATATGCTGATTTGCTGCTCAAGAAACATGTCTTACAATTATCAATGTTAAAAACAGTTGTGCTGTTTAATATTTTTGTGGAAACTGCAACATATATTTTTTCAGGATTCTTTGATGAACAGAGAGTTCAACAGAACAGCATTTATTTGAAATTGAATTTTTTTTTTTGAAATGTTAAATGTCTTGTCACTTTTGATCAATCTAGGCATCCATGTGAAAAAAGATAATTTCTTTAAAAAATAAAGTTCTTGGGAATCAAACCAATGACCTTGGTAGTTAAGCAACAGAATTAATGAATTTATCAGGGATCATTCTACCTGAATGTTAGATAAAAATGTTAGCGGTCACTCACAGTAAACAATGAGCTCTTCAGACCGAACGCTAGAGAAGTGGGTGCCTTTGTTGAATGCCTCACAAGTCAGAGAAAGACCGTTGTCCTCACGTGACACTTTATGCGTCAAGTTAGACATCGTCATCATCCCACCATTATCCCCCTGCAACACAAATATTTCATGAGACCTTTCATTTTTATTGAGCATAATATATGGTCTGTGTAAAGGGCTCTTATAAGGAAAAGTGTACTCTTTGCACACAAGAGTGGAAACATTAAATTATGCTACCGTGATTTACTGTCTCTTTAATGGTAGACATTCTTGAAACTGGCCTTGTGCATCAATTTTTTAATCAGATATACTGTAGTTCATGTGATTTGATCATTAAATGCAAAGAAAATCATTTTGACAAATGCGTTGGCGTCCATTGCGGCTCTTATAATCTCATTAAATGACCATAAACATATTTAAGTGAGGCAAACTTAGCAAAGCCAAGGTTTTGAAATATTTTTAAGAGTTTAATACATAGATTAGTGACACAAATTGACTATAAACACTGATTTCTACATGTCCTTCTGGGGAAAGTGTTGAAAAGGAGCTTTGCCTTGATCATTTTCATTATTTTAATTGGCAAAGTTTTTAATACTGCTCATTTGCTAAGCTCTAATTGACACCTGCTTAGAGGGTTGACCCTGGCTTCATGGTTAATTATGGCCAAACTAATACAAATATATACATATATCATGAAAAGCTCTAGCTCTGAGGGAAAAAAAAAGAAAATAATAAATTAACACCAGCATTTAAATGTAAGATCAGATGTAAAACACCTCCAAATGAACATTTATTAGGTCGGCATTTATTCACTTATGTTTCATTCAAATTAACCTCTGGAGAGGAAGAGAGCGAGATAAAAAAAAAAAAGAGAGAGACTCTAAAAGCCCCTGATCTCACAAAATATTATGTAGTAACTACACTGAAATTTTTTTTTCATTCATTCAATTAAAAAAATGTAGGGTAATGATTCACATCTATATCTTTTAACTTGAGCCAATGAAAAATAAATAACTTGCTCTAACTTCCTCACAAAGCTTTTTGTTGTTAGCATAATGGTTTGTGAAAGGGTTTAGATGGACCTATCAAAAGCAAGACACAGAAACAGTGTCAAATTTTTAAAACAATGCTGAAAAGAGCCGAAGCGGATCAGAAAAGGTAAAGTCTGTGTCAATAATGTACAAAACAATGGTCAAAAACTATGGCCATTTTTGTAAGAGAATAGTTTCACATCCTCGATTTTGACTGTAAAGTGTTAGGTTAAATACCTCAGAGATGGTAACATCCGTACTGTTGAGCTCCCTGAACCCGAGCCACCAGCGGATGTGGACCGGAGGATTACTAGAGGAAGTGTAACAGAGCAGATTGATCTCCTCTCCCTCTATGGCTTCAAAAGAGCCCAGTAACGTTACCTTGGCTGGCTCAACTGTGAGGAAAAGTGAACACCACAACAGAAAGAGAAGCAAGATAAATGGACAGTCGGCAGATCTCTCCAGCAAATTGTTTAAACAAGCTAGTCATGCCACAACAGATCTGAGGCCATTAAAATATGTTCTCATGATCCTCTTACAGTCCAGAAATAATGACCTAGCTGATCAATGAAATGGCGAGTGAAGTGTCTAGAGAGATCTTCTAATAACATCCAACTGACATCAGTATTTCTGTGCACTAGGAAATATTCTCAATAAGAGGTATGTACCAATGAAAATCAAGTGTAGCGTTAGTTCTGGCAGGTCACGTCAGTCAAGCTTGCATCAGCTGATCCCCACCTACCTATAGGAATACTACACCTATCTAAGGATTCATATATAAGGTCCCTCAGTATTATCGGCCGTTTTTTTTGCATTGCTCAATAGCTAATTACCCTCCTCCATCCCCAGCTCCTCCTCTGTCAGTCAGGATTCAGCCTTCTGATTATCCTTTGAATCATACTAATTCTAAAATGTGTACATAAAATTATTGAACTTTAATAATATCTACAAAACATTTATGTTAGTTCTGTTCTGTTTACCCTGGGGGGTTATTGCTGCTCTCCCTGCTCTCCTCCATGCTAGGCTGCATGGATGCGCAATGAGTTCTTGCCCAGAACGGAACCATAACACCAATCCAAACTGTTTGCTAATTGTCAATAATCTCTGACGATAGTGGTCCAGGGGGGCGGTGCCGCACCTGTTAAGGGGTGGGGCGGCTGAGCATCAGTTAATTCAGAGACGTTCTCTTGAGAATTTATGAATATGAGTTAACAAGTCTTTAGCCATCCACTAGGGGGCAATTTGACTCCCACTGCTAGTCGACAGTTAAAGCAGAGTTGGCTCGAGCATCAGTCACGCTCAGTGTTGCCAAGTCGGCAGTTTTCCCGCGGAATTGGGCTACTTAAACACTTGTCGCGTTTTGTAGTTTTGAGTAGCAATTAGGCAGGTTTTTTTGTGTAAACCTGGCAACCCTGGTCACGTTTATTGACAGTGTAAAATGATTTACGATTAGCCATGTCGGAAATCCAACCACAGATTGGCATGTTGTTATCTCAGAAACAGTCTCAGCCATCACACTGAATCAGGTAAACTGGCTATATATTTATGTTTCGTATAATTACGAGACGCGCATACCAGGGGGCGGTTGTCTAAACCCTTCTTTGGTGGGTTCAGCCCACCTATCTGTCACCTTAGGCCCCCAAAAACTATCTAACGATCAGGCCAGTGCGGCTTCCCGAGAAAGGTTTTCCTTATCACTGTGTTACGTCTTGTTCAGTTTAAATGAAAGTAAATTTTAAGCCCATTTAAGCCCAAGAATATCAACTGCGTACTGAGACATGCTCACACCTGATGTGCACAAACAGATAGCCTTCTCAGACAGCAGGTGAATACCAATGGATGTCTTGACAAGTATCCTTGTAAGCACAGTCAGTTATTTTAAGTGAATGTAAACAGTAAAGAAAATACCAAATGTACATCAGTATAAGGGATCCGTGCATTTCTTATGTAAATAAATGTAATCAAAAAGAGCAAAAGAGCAAGAATGGACACAAAGACTGAAAACAGATAATAAAGTATATGTGAGAAAATGCTTGCACTTAAAAATATGATTTTTCGACAGAAATGGGGCTTCTTGTAAACATATTGCCTTGAAGGAAAAGCTCTATATATATATAATGTTTGAAACCTGCAGAAAATTTGCCAGTATGTGGTTGCAGTTATGAATGCTGTCAGGGAAGTTTGTAATTTATTTTAAATGACGTTGTTCTTCTTTTTCTTCTTTTCTTAGGTTTACTTTATTTATTCATTTACTTTCATGTACAATATTTGAAAGTTAAAGTTAGGCAACAGGGTTCTGTTTAAAAAGGTTCAATAAAAAACACAGTTCAAAAAAAAAAAAAAAAGAAGAAGCAAAAGACCAAATTGTTGCTGCGTTAATAGCTTTAATGGCTATTTGCTTTTATGTATATTACAGTTTTCTCAATTGTTGGCTTCAACTTCTTCGAATGAAAAAACCCTTTTTTTCCCGAAACAATAAGTTCAGATCTCTGAACAATTAGCTTCTTGTTCACATCAGATTGGAATTTCTTATTGATTTGAGCAAATTGCAAATGCTTTGGCACATGTGTGCAAACAGTAAGTACAATTGTCTGCAGTTTGCACAACAACTAATTGTATATGGCTTGTTGATCAAAACTGATGGGCCGATTCTCACTTAAACTGTCAAACATTTAACATTTTTCATCGTGTAAGCCATCACGTTCAAAACGATCCATTCAATTATGAAAAACTGGTATACACGCATGTATATTCCATAAAAATCTGACATTGACATTGATTGTAATGTCTGCTAAATTGGCAAATTACCTCTAATTGCAATACAATTTGAATCAACCATTCAACCAATCAAGTTTGGGAGCATATA
This sequence comes from Sinocyclocheilus anophthalmus, assembly GCA_018155175.1. Classification (NCBI taxonomy): domain Eukaryota; kingdom Metazoa; phylum Chordata; class Actinopteri; order Cypriniformes; family Cyprinidae; genus Sinocyclocheilus; species Sinocyclocheilus anophthalmus. The sequence goes on from JADLZN010005776.1 coordinate 172,732, forward strand.
CAGTATATGTAGATTGCCCACAGCACAACCACTAAGAATGGAGGACTTCCACAACCCTGAACTGCAGCAACATGCTCGTGGAAGAGCAATTGGAAGATGTGTAAGAATACGTGGTGGTGGTGGTGGTGGTGTTAGAGGAAGACATAATAGAGGAAGAGGTGGAAATAGAAGAGTCAGAGTCTCTGCTGAAATCAGAGCCAAACTTGTGGATCATGTCATAAATCATGGTTTTACAATGGAAGAGGCTGGTCGAAGAGTACAGCCTAATGTAAACCGGTCCACAGTGTCATCAATTGTGGTAGGGAAAACAAGTAAATATGTATTTTTTTTTGTTTTGTTTTACAGTATGTAAAGCATTTTTATAAACAACAATATTGTAAAGGTAAATGCAAGTCTATTTGTACATTCTATAGAACCGCACAACAACCTCGCGCTGGTGGCAGAGCAGCAGTATTTAACCATCAGCAAGAACAAGAAATTGGCAACATGGTCATAGCCAACAATTCCATCAGGATAAGAGAGCTAATATGTAAATTATCATATATGACAATAATGTCTTCGCAAATATAAATTCTGTCAGCATTTCCACCATAGACAGAGTTTTGAAAAGACATCAAATGACTATGAAAAAACTTTACAAGGTGCCATTTGAGAGGAATAGTGAAAGAGTGAAGGAGCTGCGGTACCAGTATGTCCAGGTAAACTATTGGTGTGAGAATGGTGTGAGCACACATTCCACATATTGGGCCCTATAATACCCAACTTCTCCTGGCCTTCCTAAACACACATTACAGAGACCTGATTCCAGAACAAGAAAAAGGTTTAGTTAGACCACATTTGCCTAATTATGATGTTGTCTGGGATAATGTCAGCTTCCACCAAACCAACATTGTTAGGGACTGGTTTGCTCCACATGAAAGGATAACAGTGGAGTTCCTTCCACCATACACTCCATTCCTAAATCCAATAGAAGAGTTTTTTTCAGCATGGAGGTGGAAAGTATGTGATCATAGACCACAAGATCAGATGTCTCTGTTGGATGCATGAATGCTGATGTGAGGACATACAGCTGATATTGCGGGGATGGGTGTGTGGCAATCAAGGATATTGTTCCCCGGCATGCAAGGGAAAAAGCATCAGATCGTGGATGTTGATGAAAAAACAAATTTCTTTGGCGACAACAAGAGCGACAGGAGTCCACCAAGAATAAATTAATTTTTGAAGTTTTAAAAAGAAGTATTTGTGGGTAACATAAGAAGCAAATAGTAAATTGTCAGTAATGGCAGCAAGATTTAACTTATTATGAATGATGTGTACAAAAATAAATGTACTGTATAATACAACATGTTCATACTTTTTTTTTTTCTATGTACTATTGACTCTTCTCAACAAATACCAGATTTTTTATAAAACCTTAATTTCCATGGTTGACTGTCATGATGAAAAAACAACTAAACATTTTGACCAGCGTGGCTCACACAATGACAAAAACACTTTTTATTTTGGTGGCATTGACTAAGTCACAGACACAATAACTAGGTTTTGAAGCATGAATGAAATGTTTTGCAGCCATGCAATAAAGTTCTGAAGTTCCAGCAAACAGTTGTGACATTTGCACTCACAGTTTAGAGAAGGGTTAAGAGGTTTAGAAACAATAAATGTGCAAAGGAATTGAGGGGAAACACGTACTGAAGTAATTGGTTGTGCTACAGTACTAAGGCAATAAGGCTTTTTACCTGATTTTGGATATTTTTACCTTTTTGTATTTATTTTTACTTATTTGTACTATTTTTGTATAGTTGTATTTGTTTTTTGTATTAATCTGTTTTTTATGTTACTGGAGGCACCAAGGGTCTGAGAGTAACGAAATTTCAATTCTCTGTGTGTATGTGCTGTACCTGTGGAAGAATTGACAATAAAGCAGACTTTGACTTTGACTTGACTTGTATATTACGGTTGGGAAGTTTGTGGATGGTTGGGGCGGGGTGGGGGGGGGGGGCGCAAGTGAAATCTAGACCCATTTGGTGGGGCGGCATGTCCTAAAAGTTGAAAAAACCCTGACCTTATTTACTTGTCAGCCATGATACAGCCATGTGTAATTGGCTTATGGTAAGTGAGAGCGTGTCATGAAAGATCAAGCTTTTGTTTTAAGGCTATTTTGAAAACTACTAGCAACAAGAGGCTTGTGGCCTTCTTAGAAGTTTGATGGGTTTTTGAGTAGAAGTTTTTTTAAGATTAAGAGCTATAATGTGTTCTGGACTACTCACAAAGGACGCTCAGAGTGCGTGTGAGGGACATTGGTGAACGAGACACTTGGTTGACGCTCTCGCACCGCAGCACAGCATGATTGTCCTCTTGCTTCACCGTCATTTTCAACACACTACTGGACCGACGTGACACAACGTCCTCTTCCCAGCTAGTGGGACAGACTTCTCACATTCTGGAATAAAGAGGGGGAGGGAAAAAAGGGTGACACAGATAGATAGATGGATAGGAGAATGAATGGATGGAAAAACAGACAGATGGATAGACAGGCAGACAAACATATAGATAGACAATAGACATATAGACATGAATAGACATACGGACAGACAGATCAGACAGATGAACAGATCTATGGATAGATGGACTGAAGGACGGGCGGGCTGGCAGACAGACAGGCAGATTACCAGAAGACAGGACAGTAACGAGCATTAGAGAGCACAGACGGGACAGATAAGCTGATAGATAGTCGAAGATAGATAGATAGATAGATAGATAGATAGATAGATAGATGATAGATAGATAGAAGCAAACTTTAATTCTAGAAAAAGACATTTGTGTCTGAGATCAGTCATCCAGTCAACAGTGTTGCAGACACTAACATTTGCATTAGCTGAAAATTATTAGAGATGTCAGGACTGACACATTTTATCAAAGTAAACTGAGAGTCTCCACTGTGAGTCTGTCTGCGGGACACTACATGAATTGAAAAGTAGATTCGGCGGTCTAGACTTCACTTGCAAATGATTTAAAGCTTGACATCTTCTCTCTGTCTCTAAACACAGACATTTAATAAAGTTCTTGGTTGCAGCTCTCAGCTTTCCCCTAGGCTTGCTGAGTTTAGTCATTCACTCACGCACAGACTCTCGCGCGCACACACACACAGACACAAACAAACAAACAAACTACTAAATAAATGGGTTAATTAAAAAAAATACATTTATCATAGTTTCTTAATGTCCTATTTAAGAGAAAAATTGACACTAGGGCAGTTCACTTAACATTACCCGAGAGCCACTCTCAGAGGGTCTTTAAGAAATGTTATAAAAACGCTCTGTTTTTCTTCATTCTCTGCTCACAGCATAGTCTCTTTGTGAACATATGCACGCTGTTATCTTAAGTTAGTCCTCCGACACAGTTGTAGCAGAATTTTCAGTGGCGCTGAAGCTTTGCATCACATTTATTAAGCTGTTTGAGATGCCAATGCTTCATAATTCCTGAGGTTGAGACAATTTCGAGAATATAACAACCACTGGTGCACCTGCCAGATTCTACCTAGCTTCAAATTACTTTAGCAACCTATGTTCCACTGTGACCTTTTGGCATTACATTCATGGTAATTGGCCTGCAAAGCATTTTGGTAAACAGCTCTCGCGTGGTTGAATGAAGGCATCCCATTATTTTTAATCTAACAGCTACCTGCTTAACGTAACATTTGGACCAATTTATATATGTGGCACTTTCCATGACGGCAGTACACTTTGGTGTCTCGTGAATTTATAGAGGCACAAATCCCATGTTCTTTGGTTTGTTCTATTCCATAATAAAATTAACCTAATATCCTCTACCCAAAAAGTAATGATTTTTGGATTCTCCCACCTCAGAGGTCTTGACCTTCACAATTGTACTGTATCAACAATTACAGCAACATACAATAATAAATCATTATTAATAATTAATTTACATAATCTGTTTAACATTCAATGTATTGTAGTACAAAAAAGCTTTAAATTTTAACTTTATTTTTTGTTGTTTTAAATGATTAACTATATAAATAGATATATATAGATTATATATATATATGTTAAATTGCTATGTAAAATAGGGTGTATAAGTAAAATACAAGACACAGTAATAATATTTCTAATAATTTATAACAATACATGCTTACATATATGTCCCACATTTTGCATTAAACCCTGTAAACACATGGTTTTCCCTAATTATAAAAAAAGATGTAATATTTCTTAAAATTGTGACATAGGAAACAACATTTAGACTAATTTTATGAATTCTATTTTTTTTTAAACAAATGTATTTGTGTTCAATGCATTCGTAACGGTAACAAAAACCGTAACATTTTACAATAAGGTTCCATTTGTTACCATTAGTTATCTACATTACTTAACATTAACTCAATGAAAAATACTTCTAAAGAATGTATTAATCTTAGTTAATTTTATTTTCAACATTTACCAGTACATTATTAAAATCAAAAGTTGTATCTTCAATATAATGGACCTGAGTTAACATTAACTAACAAAGAACAGTGATATTTGATGCTGCAAAAAAAATGTATAAATACTGTAAAAAATGTATTGCTAATTGTTAATGCTAGTTATTGCATTAACTAATGGGATATTTTTGTAAAGTGTTACTGTTAAAATATCTTTCTTTAATCTGTGGGAAATAAAATTTTAATCGATAACTATAAAACAAACTCAAGGTCTTATTTCATATCCTATTCAAGCAAAGGAAGAGGCCAAGTAATTATTCCAGAAAAAGAAAAGGGGCAACCAAGGATGAACTTCTCATATTTCTCTCACCTTAGTCCAATGCAGAGTGGCCAGTGGGTTGCCCCCGTACGACATGCACACCACCCTGAGAAAGGAACCAGCTTTGACCTCTTCATTTTCTAATCCCATGATCACCGGAGCCTGCGGGGGAACTGAAGGAAGTGAATGAAGGGTTACGACATCAATAGAAGTTTGAATCATCCGTACGTATTCGCAAGCATCGCAGCACGGCTCACGAGATTCTCAAGAAGAAATGAAAAGAGGAATGGTTCGTGTGCGAGAAGGAGGGAAAATATTATTAAAACAAAATATCTCGCCTTTGTTCTGTGAAGATGGGCTTCTTTTCATGTTAGTGCCAGTGAAGAGAGATGAAATGGAGGAAGAAGAAGAAAGAGAAGGGTAGAAAAACGACCACAAGTTTCAGGAAGAGCATGACTCCATTTTAGTCCCGTACAACATTGTTAAATCGAGGATATTTAATGCCAGTGCAGCGGGAAGACATCGCTTGTCCCTTTGATGAAACCATTAAGTATAAAGAGTGACCCACACACTGGCACCAGTCCATAAACCAAAATAACAGATGTTTAAACTGTAATAAGGCAATGTGGAACATAAATAAATTACAGTGGGGCTCCTGAATAATACATTTGCCATAAAATAAATTATGGGGTTGGGTCACTCTTTGTTATTGCCCCAATCAAGCGGGCGCGATGGAGGAATGAGAGTCTGCCATGACAAAGTGCCATCTTGCTCACAATCTGCTGCAGATGAAAATGGGCAGTGGAAAGTTGGATTTGATGGGCCAGGCGTGCTGAGTAAGACAGCGTTGCTGGCCATCGGTTCTGCTACATCGCATATTGCACTGGCTGGGCGTAATGGAACCATGAGTGGGGGGCGGGGGGGGGGGGGGGGGTGCGGGTTTAAAAGCCTAACATTTAGTGAGCAGAACAAATGGGATTGGCGTTTCGGTAGAAGCGTATGTCTGTGAAATGCATCATATCACATGGAATTTAAAATGTGCATTAGACTGCATCAAAGCTCACCTACTAACATAACAGATAAGCTTACAAAGTGACTTAAAACGGAAAAATTATGTGGTGAAACATGATGCACTAAAACTGATTTGAAAAGTGTTTCTTTTTGAAGTCAACATGAAACAAAAATCAACCTACTTGGTAGAACATGGCAACCTGCGATTGATTCCTCAAAGGGCTAGTTCACCAAAAAAGTTTGCACAAAAGATATTGTGAAAAATGTCTCAGTGTTTCTTGTCCGTAACATAAAAGTCAGTGGAGTTCAATGTGGTTTTGAATCCCATTAATTGTATAGACAACAATTTTTTTTTTAAGTATATTTTATGTTTTACAGAAGAAAGCAAGGTTTGAAATGATACAGAGCCCCTAATGTGACAAGGTGATGGAAAAAACATAAGCTGTGAGGAGTAGGCTATTTTAATGCTTTTGTGTTCCCTCGCAACACTTTTGCATTCTCTCGCAAAAGTATTGAGTTTCCCTGCGAAAATTTGCTTTCTCTCTCAAAACATTTGTGTTCTCTCGCAAAAGTATTGAGTTTCCCTGCGAAAATTTGCTTTCTCTCTCAAAACATTTGCGTTCGCTCGCAAAAGGATTGCGTTCTCCTGAGAATCTTAAGTTCATTCATAAAACATTTGCGTTCTCTCGCAAAAGTATTGCGTTCTCCTGAGAAACTTCGCATTTGCTCTCAAAACGTTTGCGTTCTCTCGCAAAAGTACTGCGTTCCCCAGAGAAACTTTGCGTTTGCTCTCAAAACATTTGCATTCGCTCGCAAAAGTATTGCGTTCTCCTGAGAATCTTTGCGTTCATTCATAAAACATTTGCGTTCTGTCGCAAAAGTATTGCATTTTCCTGAGAATCTTTGTGTTCACTCATAAAACATTTGTGGTCTCTCGCAAAAGTACTAAGTTCTTGCAAGAAAGTTTGCATTCTCTAGCAAAACTGATTTTTACTCGCTAAAATATTGCATTCTCACAAGAAGTTTCGGGTTGGCTCGCAAAACATTTGTGTTCTCTTGCAAAAATTTTACATTTCCAATTTTTTACATTTACATTTAGACTGCGCCATTGACCAACTGAAACACGGTCTAAAGTCAATGGCGCAATATTTTTTATTTTTTGTTAATTAAAGAGCGCATTAGTAATATGTGCCTATAGGCGAGTGAACAATGCACATACACTCTGCTTATTACACACACAGGGACGCGCAGCAGCGCACAAACATGCCAAATATTAAAAATGAAAGGATTACAATGTAAAAGATTATTAATGTGCCCCGTAGATGGTCTGCTCGCGCGCTTTAACCTTGTGCACGAGCAGATCCGTTTCCTCTCTGGAGAAGCGTTCAGTCTTTGCTCTTGCAAATTCCGCCATGTAAATAGCGAATGCACCATGGCGCGAGCGCAACTGGCCTTAAAGGGAATTGAGACTCTGATTGGTTTATTGCACGCTACGCCCAAAACACAACCATGACTCATTAAGAGAATAAATACAACCCTTTTGGACCATGTGCCGGGCTATGAGCGTTTTTCCCGTCGTTAAACTAGCAGAAAGTGATTCGGACACACCCGTGTGCTGTAGACCATGCGATTATCGTTAAAATGTGGCCCTTTTGTGTTTGCTCGTAAACCAATTGTGTTCCTCAGAGAAACTCTGCAATTTTTTTTTTAACCATCACTATATCCCTTTAGGAGCTCCATATAATAATGAGTAGCCTAAATTATGACACATTTTTCATTTTGGGGTGAACTATATTTTAAGGAGTTATTTCCATCTAAACCAAACCTTAAACAATTTTGTTGTTGTAACCAAATGTATTTAGATTTTAAATAACATTTCGACTTTAACAGTTATTTAAAAACCACATTTCACAATAGCCAATTAATAAAATCAACATTTTTTTCTCGAATATCCTGTTTCTCATGAAAATAAGTCACATTGTGGAAGTAAAATGGTAGACAGTGCTTCATGTTTACTTTAATGGTTCAGGGTATACTCTTTGTACTTGTGTTATCATCTCAGAGTGAAGGGCAAATTTATTTTCATAGTGAAAGGAACAAGAGTATTACTTGACAGGAAAAAGGCCCAATTGACTACGAGTCACACAGCTTTGGCCATGAACTCAGAACTGTGCGAGAAAATCGATGAATTCAAAGTCATGGTGGTTTTCATTATTTACAGTGTGTGCTCCATTTAATTAAACTCTGCTCGACCTGAGATTTCACATACCAAATCCTCTGGCTCTTCCCATCACACACAAAAATAAAAAATACATATTACCATTAATGATTAGGAGTAATTAGTCGTAAACACATTCAGTGTGAATTTACACGATGACAGGGTTCTTACAGTATACCCTCATGGTCATGCTAGTCTCGAGAGCTCGAGGAGCAGCTGGGTTCTTCACTCGACATGTCAGCTGCCGTGCGTTGTCTGAACTTCGTGCCCTGATGCTGTAAAGAGAGAGTGGGGTTGAATTGCGTTAATGCGTTTCACACTGTGGCATTCTCTCATCCCCGATGTTGCCACAATTACCCACAGACCCACTGAGCTCATAACTTTACTCCATTTGCCAGCCTGGAGCGCTGCCAGCGTTCACTTAATTGTACAGTACCTGGCCTTCAAGATTTGTTTTGTCAGCAATACCTTATTCAATAGTGCAGCAAAAGTGGAATGCAGAAGATACTCTAAAAAAAAAAAAAAACTCCACATGGATTTCAGGATTTGCCCATATAGACTAAACATTTATGAGGCTGCAAAATCTGGGTCAGTCTAGGTAATTATACTGCATGTAAAGTTAAAAAGATATTTTAATAAAGAAAACATGTAGGTAGTAACACTACTGAAATGGGATCCTGGTACGGAAGACTCTACAAGTCCAGTGTCATTTCGCACATCATTTCATCTGGTATGATTTTCTTTCTTTTGTATGACACAAAAGGAGACATTAAGCAGAATGTCCAGGCTGCTCATTTGCATACAATAAAAGTGAAAGTGAGGCTTTCAAGTTCCAAATAAATAAATAAAAATCACCATGAAGTGACACTTTGGGGCTATATTTCAAGTCTTCTGAAGCCACATGACAGCTCTGCTTGAGGAAAGTATGGAAATTTAGGTCAGAATTCACTTAATCTTTCCCCTCTGCTGTAGCTCTCAAATCTTACAATTACACTTGTGTACAAAGTAAAATGTGCCAGCTCAAGAAAACTCAAGCATCATTTATTATAAAGTGTCATGACTGACTGCTATATGGCATATTTGATTCTTTATTCTGATTTATTTATTTATTTGGGTCCAGTAAGTTCAGTTAATGTTTCAAAAGAATTATATTTCAAATAAATGCTGTTGTTTTTACATTCTATTCAAAGAAAGTTACATATATTTATAAGGTATCTCATAGAAATTCTCCTGGTGAGACCTTTTAAATAATTAAAAATAAAATAATAACATTTAAGTAGAAATTTCTGAATAAAACCTTTCCGTAGTGACATTAAAAGCAGGGCAGTCCAGCTAAATATCGTTAAAAGTCTATAAAATGTTGCAGAAAAGGTATACTGGCAGTGTCCCACCTCTAAATATAAATACTATTTAAATTGAACGCAATCATGAATAAGATTTGGGAGCTACACTGGAAATATAGCCTGGACCTTCTGATAAACATCTGCTGTGTTTCACAGAATAAATAAAAACATACAGGTGATGACATGAAGGTGGATAAATATGAGAATTTACATTTTTGGGATAACTGTTCCTTGAAATATTGCTTGAATACCCAAAGGCCTATTGCCCTATCACTACACCACCGTCCCTCAATAAAAAAATGGACATGTTGGTGAAATATAAATGAAATATTGAAAGTTAAACATTTTTTTAATTTTCAAGAGGTCAATCTCTTCCAACCTTTGCGTCTTTGCCTTTATATACAGTATATCAAAAAATGACCTTAGCTATTCTCTAATTTTAAAATGACAAATTGCGAAGGACATACAATAAAAGGTAAAGTGGTGACAAGAATTCAACTGCAAAGAGCCTTCTACACCTTCATTGTTCGCACACAGACTTACATGACTTCAGCATGAGTGTTCAGAAGTTTATCCTGTGAGCCTGACATTGTGAAAGAATCAGGTTCCGTCAGCTCCTCTCCATCTGAGAAAAAAGAAAGAAAAAAAAACCCCAGAAGTTATAGAGTCAGTAGGCTGCCTCGAGGTACTTCTTGCCAAGGGATGGCGTGACACAAACTTAGTAAATGAATCATGAAGTCTCTTGGTTTGAGTTTACAGCCACTGCTTTGAAAGCTCCCAGCGAGAGTTTTCATCTTTTATCGGTGTTGTGTATCTACAGTGTAATTCTCTTATAAGAGCTTCACTTAATGGACATAATAAAGAGTCGGGCTCTTAAGTGACGGCGTACCTCTGAACATGGTGATTTCTGCACGAGGTTTTGCATCAGGAGCGATGCAGGTCACCGTGTGTTCGTCTCCCTCCACCCACGGCTCATCAGACTCCAGCTGGATGTACGGCTGTGAGGGTGGGACTTAGACAAGAGAGAGAGTGTGGAGAAGGTGAGGAGAGATTAACCGGCAGGGGATTGTCACAATATATTATTTTATTGCAAGCTGTGAACTCATTTGGTGTCTGGTTGAAGAGATATTTCAGAGCTATAAAACACACACATGAGCAGACACGAACACACACATACACTTGTGTTACTGAGCTTCGGAGCGAGCTACTTTGGAGACAAAATTGATGAAATGGCCACTCAAGTAAGCTAAATTTAAAGCATTTTGGGTATATCATGGAAACATGATTCATAAAGAGAGTAAATAATGTCTTATTTTCTGGGATCAATGCATTTAAAACATTCATTTGTATGTGATAAATTATGAAAAAAAAAAAGATTAAAATTAATCTTGCCCCCTAACCTGTATGTAATTTAATAAAAAAGAATGTATGGATAAATCAATACTTTATTTAAATGAATAATTTTATTTCACAAGGATGCATTCAATTGATCAAAAGTGGTAGTAAAGACAATTATCATGTTCTCAAGGATATATATTATTATATATAGTTCAACCGAAAGTTCTTTGACCTTTCCTATTTATCAAATCCTGATAACATGTAGTTCTTCTGCTTTTTCAGCGCAAAATAGCATATTAGAAAGGTTTCTGAAAAACAATGAATAAATAAAAATTGCAAATCTATTAAAAGTACATTATTTTCAATGTATATTTGTTCACAATAATTACTGTATTTTTGATCAAATAAATACATCATCACGGCCAAATGTCCAAATACTGCAAAACAAAATACACTCAAATTCCCTTTAGGGGAAAATGAGACTCAGTAAAGTTGACTCTGCACATTAAACCGGGATAGGAGAAATTTAATCAGTGAAAACATAACATATTTCATCTGTAAGGATAGAGTCAGCGTTTGGTTTACACCGTGTCCTGACTAAAGCAATAAATGCTATTTCATTAATGTTAAACGCATTCACACTGACAGCGCTTTGCAGCAACAAAGCAACCAGAAGTCATTCATTTTCCATGAGGGCTGGCGATCTGAGGCAGCATTAGCGAGAGAGACAAAGTTAAGCAAAGTTGAACTTAATGAAAATGCACAATGACACAACCCAGCGAATGCCAGTGGGAGCGCAGATAAGTTCTGAGAGGTTTTTAGCATGTTGCTATGTGGCTGCTAAGGCATTTTGGCCAAGTCAAAGTCCCTTTCATCTTTATCCTGTAATCTCTAGAATATGCTCTGTCCATCCTTCAGTGTAAATCTAACAGATTTAGACCTGTTTTATCAAAAAAAAGATGTAAGTCTTCAAAAAGTAATAGCTTCCCACTTTTCAGTGTTCCATTTTTTGAGTTATCATTCATATCTCTCTCTCTCGATATATACATATGTGTGTGGTGTGTGTAAATTTCCATACAAAATATTAAGCGCTGAGCAGCAAATCAGCATATTAGAATGATTTCTGAAGGCTCTGTGCACTGAACTGGAGTAATGTTGAAAATTAGGCTTTGCATCCAGGAGATAATAATTTGTATTTTAAATACAATGTATGTAAAGACTACTGTTAGTTTTACTGTATATATGCACAATATACTGGTTTCTACACGATATAATGTTTTATAAAATAAATGCAGCCTTGGTGAGCATGAGAAACGTCTTTCAAAAATATTTTTGAATAATAAGCAAATAACTCCAATTTTGCAGTTTGATCTATGTAGATTTATCAATTATACTTTAAATACAATGCATGCATTAAAAAAATCACACAGGTTGTGTGAAATATGTATTCACTTATGTTTATCCACTGGTCCAACATATAAAAAAGCCTTTGGCATCTTTCATGGTTTATTTCGCTTTGTTTTGGCATTTTTACTGAGATTTTTAAAACTCACATTACTACTTCATAACTGCAGTCAGATCTGTAAGTTTCCCAGGTGCACTTAAAACAGAATATAAAACAGACATTATACAACAAATGGATACAATTTAGTTGCAACAAATAGTAAAACAATATGTTTTGGTTGACTGAAATGCTCCTGCAGTGTGTTGTCTGCAGTGGTTCTATGGATCTTTTTATGCTATATGACAACTTTTACTTCAGTAGGGCCATTTTCCCATAAGATCTTACTTTGGGCCTCACAAAACCCTGTGCATGGTTATTTAAGATCTTCACGAAAGGCCTCGCAGTGTTCCTTGGTTGTTTTCTATCAGAGCACTTTCGCTTTCCCCGGCCTCAGCACGACACTGAAGAAGTGCACCATCTCATTATCAATTGAAACGCCTGTGTGAATCACCGACGGATGATGAAGCACAGCCCCTGTGCTGTCGACAAGCCTGTAGAAATGCACTAAATGCTAATCTAGCATAGCGCTCTGCTTATAGGGAAAAAAGAAAAAGAGCAGCAGTAACAGTGCTGCAAATCACCTCCAGCAGAAGAGACACACACGCTGGCGATCAAAGCGCTCCCTCTCACCTCTCCGCTGCGCAACGATCCTCTGAATCGCTCGGGGCTACAGAGCTCTACCCGGCACTTTTGACGAGAGAGAGTGAACATCTGTTTTTGTGCTCTGTTCAAATGAATCGAACTCAAATGTGGCACTGTCCAGGTCTACCCTGGTAGCAAAGTTTACCCACTGTGAGCTGGATATTGGATGGAAAAGTGTGAAACAGGATCATTTTTGGTTGTACAGTGTGTAAGGAAAAATCATAAATCATATTTTCACAAAGGCTGTTCACACAGGAAGCGTTTTAGCATTAAAAAACCTAGACGGTGCAAAACCAAAAAGCTGAACTATTAAAAGGGAAAAATGTAAATCTGATTCAACGGTTAAAAAACTCAAAAGAAAGAACACATCCTTAGAAAATGGTGCATTAAACTCTTAACTTAGACAATAAAGTATGACAGCTTTCTGTGTAATAGTCTGAACAGCAACAGCTTAGAAGAAAACAGCATTATGATTAAAACAATAAACATTTTAACTAACTATAAAATTGTTTATATGTTCTTGATATTTATTGTTTTTATATGCACTTGAGAGAACTTATTGTTTCTGTTTCTCTAAAATAAAATTAAAATAATATAAAGAAAAAAAACATTTATATGGTATAAATATAAAACATATAATCTATATAATATATTATATGATATATACTAAAACACCGTAGAAAAATGAAATTCACTACCCTACAAAGCATATTTAAAAATTTGAAATTGAATTTTTTTAATTATTATTTTAGCATGAAGACTTAACGTTTATATATTTTATATGTATAAATGGAAAAAAGAATAATAAAAAATCTTAAATATGCATAGAGACGAAAAAATATGCATTCCCATATATAGGTGCATATATTGCAATATAAAAATATAAATTAATAAAATAACAAAACATTATATATAGTATTATTATTTTACTATTTTTTTTTCATATTTCTAATAAAATAAATAATAATACTAGTACAAGAAGTCACAGTAATAAACATTCACATAGATAATTTGTGTATAACAAAAACTCCAACTCATTTTGGCTTGGTGCTTGGTATATAGCTCAGCTTAAAATAATAAAACACAATCCAAGCTAAAAAGTGCTTCACAACAACAGTAGCAAAAAAAACTAAAAAACAAACACACCAGCATGCCAAGGTAGCCTGTAAAGTACAAAGTTTGTTTCATCACACTGAGTCATTGGTAACACTTTACAATAGGTTCATGTAGTTAAACATTAGTTAATATCTTACTAAATGAACTTCCATGAGCAATACGTTTGCGTTACTGTCTTTACAATCTAAACTAATGTTCGTTAACCACTTATCCCAGGGCGTTTTTTTTGGAATTTTTCTCCTAAATTTGCATACTCAATTCCAATTTTTTCCCTACACACTACAATTGAGGAAATTTTAAAAAATGTTTTCATTGTAAATAAAACCCTTTTAACTACAAAATATGAGTGGAATTCTTTATAAATGACATTATATACTTTTCAACTATTACTATAAACACAAAAAACATAGGCGCTTTTTGAGTTTTAATTGAAAACATATTTTTTGAAATTCTGTAATTCAGGTTATATTAGGCCCAGCTCTCTGCAATTTACATTGTTTGATGCCACTACATGCCAAAAAAGTACCACAAAAAATAATCTTTCAAATAACAGCTTCTAAACAGCAGTTAGAACATTATTTGTGAAGCGATTGAAAATCTCCAATTCTGCATCGAAATGTGTCATGGTGAGTTTCCTTTGCAAAAACATGCTTTATAAAACACATTAACCCCACAATCCTATATTACTCTGTGCTATAAGCACTTTAATTGATTATTAATTTAATTATGTTTCATTTTTATGTTTTTCTAAGTAGTAATATACAAAATGGCACAAGCGAATTGGACCAAACTTGTCATATTGTGATTTCTACACTCAGTTTAATTCTTTCAGGATGCTCAAGACTGTCTACATTATAATATTTATATGGTCTATAATAACCTAAAATAGAACCCATATCCTCCAGCTTTATATCATTCCATTTATATGCATTCTGTATTGGGATAGTGATCACAGCATCTCTGACCTCAGCATCAGTTGATCACAGCATCTGTCTCTCATCCTGCATCCAGCTGTGCTTGCCTCTGTGGTCCAGAGCTGGGCTAATCCGCTAGCCGCTAGCCGCTAACTACAGTCACAGCGTCAAACAAACATATGTTAGCTCATCTACACCGCACTGTAATAATCCATCTATATTTACTGTATACTTACTGAAATGCATAATGTACTGTACATTTTCTGTCAGCAAACAGTGTATCAGCGTGCTAGTATAGCCAACACGCTTCATAACAAAGCCAAACACTCAGAAACTCACAGAGAATAGCAGCTAAAGTCTCCCCAGACGCGCGTCCACTGCTCTCCAAGGCTCTCCACGGCGCGCTGACCGTTCTTCATCATATATAACTTGCAATTTGATAATCATAGACTAATATGATCCGAGTCGCATTCGCTACAACTCTTCCGTGCGGTCAAAAGCCTTCAATTCTCGCGTCATGGACTACATTCTCCAGAGTCCACTGGCTGACCGAGCGGAAGGCGACCCCTCCTTTCTCTGCCCACTGTGCTGACGCGGCGGTGTCAGATTTCACAGAGTCTGTAATGGCGGACCTGAGTGACGTGTAAACTGACCAATCGCAGCGCAGAACTGGCCGCAGATCTCTATAACATCAGAAGAGCTGAATGCGCGGTGGCATGCCATGGAGAGCTGTGATCCCCGACGCGCGCTGGATTCTGTTACCTGGGCAGAACGCGAATATCTCACCGATGGAAGCACACAGAAACGTGAAAATGGTCTCGTTTGAAAGAAGAGATCCTAACCTAAAAGAAGATGAGGTTTTTATACGATATGGTGGCTGTTTGCGCCTACCGAAGCATGCACGAGTATAATGTTTCCACACTAAAAGTTCGTTTTTTTTTCCATCGCAATTCAATTGAAGATAATTCGATCTATGATTTTCACACAATGAAATAATCTACATCGTAATTCCTGAGAATGAGAGCTTTCTTGTGATATATGACTTGACTTTATTGTAAAAAATATATGAAATACACATTCTTCGCAAAAAAAGTTTGCAATGGCTAGGCGGAAAATCGTGTGTGGGACGAATACATTTCTAAGCTTAATTTTACTGCTTTATGAATATAAAAACCAAAAGAATGGTATTCTTTGTAAAGAAGACACTCCAAGCTTTCAAATTAACCCATATATGGGCTGATATCATATAAGGAAGGCTATGCAAATGAAGTATACACATTTTTAACGTGACTTTGGACTTTTTAACGCAGAGTTTAACTTTAACATATAATGAGATGATTTGCAAGTGTGCAGAAAACAGCGCAGGACAAAACTCCAGCTTTGCGAGCAGTGAGTGGATTCTAACATTAAAGCCTCTGATTGGCCATTGCGTTCAAGAAATCAACAGGTATGTCAGTGATTGGCTACATTGCTCACCACTGCAAAAAGAAGTAAAGAGAAACGTTTGACTCTCCAGAGCGCAGACACAAATAGGCTGTCACGCACACACACACGGACACAGATGCAGGCTTCAAGCGAAACAGTTTTATTTATACTAATTCCACTACAAGAGGGCATTCCTTGGAATAAAAACAAAAAGCCATGGCGTAGAAAAAATAGTCCCCAGAAAACTGAGCAACCAAAACTCTTGCAAAACACCCGCAGAGGGCGCCACGCGCGCGCATGAGGGATTCGCGAGTGTAGAGGGGAGGAAGGGCTATGCGCCGTCTCCAAGCGGGGAAAAACTTCTGCGTGGATGTCAGCGCCCTTCTAGAAACGGCATGAGAACAATAGAGAAGAAACAAAAAACCAAACGAATGAAGTACCACAACCCTACAGGAAGCGCCGACAATGGGCGGACAGACAAGACTAACAGGACCAGACTCAGATGGCTGAGTGTTGGCGAACTTGGCGAACAACGATCTGGCACTGGACTACACCCAAGAGGAAACTACATAGAGCAGGAATTTAACGCACCTTGAATTCGTTGAGCGCCACTCAACAATAACGAGCGTTAGGGTTTTAACGAGATGATGTAGGAACGCCACAGAAGAGTACAGGTTAACGATAAACAAAAACACCATGTGTTCACAACAAGCAGAAAGATACACAGCCCAAAACCGAAGGACAGGGTGATCAACAGAGGACATGACAGTACCCCCCTCCTACTGACGCCACAGGCTCCGCAGGAAGGGGCTCACCTCGTCCTCCGACAGAAGTCTCGCCACGTCGCAATCCAAAATGTCCGGCTGGAATCCAGCTCCTCCCTCCGACCATAGCCGTCCCCATCCACAGAATATTGAAAGCCCCGACCCCCTACGTCTGACATCCAGCAACCGCCGCACTTATAGACCGGGAGCCCTTCCCTAACTGGTGAGAGGGGGGGGGGGTTGGGGAAGAGGGAACCAGGGTGAAACACCACAGGTTTCACCCTTGAGACATGAACACAGGGTTCCCCGACCAAAGTCATGGTAGGAGCTTGAAGCCGCACCGCTTCCGGGACTCAGGACCTTGTGATCCGTATGGGCCAATGAACCTGGTGGGCCACCTTGCGGTGAGGCTACCCTTAGAGGCAGTCCTTGGTGGAGAGCCATCCCTTTGACCCATACATATCACGGGGTCATGAGCCGTGACTACTGCCCCGCTCTTTGGCCGCCTATTCGCCTGGCCAAGGCCCACCTTACCTCTTCCAGGTGCGGACACGACGGCCACTTTAGTCCTCAATTGCATATGTGCGTGTGCTGTGGCAAACACCATAGAACACTGGACAAGAAAGCCCTCAGGAGTTTTGGATCTCCATCATAGTGCTGTGGATTGTTGCATCGTGCTCGGCCTCTGACGTGGAAGAGATGAACCTTGGCCACCCTGGCAGCTCCTCGCGGCAGCTCGTGCAGCGAGTGGTAGCTCACTACTTGTTGGCTAGAACTCCACCTCCGCTGTGGTGTGGTCATCCCTGGCGTCATGCCTGCCCAAAGACTCCTGCCTGGGTGACCGCGGTTCTACAGGATCTGGCCTGCCGGTCCATTTTGGATAATCGTTCTGTCAACGCACAACCACACGGACACAGATGCAGGTTCACGAAAAACAGGTTTATTTATATAAGTCCAAACCAAGAGGGCTTCCTTGAAATAACTAACAAAAAGCCTGCGTTAGGAAAATAATAGTCCCACAGAAACAATGAGCAAACAAAAACGTCCTTGCAAAAAACACCCGGCAGAGGGCGCTCAACGGCGCGGCCGCATGAGGGATTCGAGAGTGGAGAGGGGAGGAAGAGGCGAGAGAGCCGGCGTCTAAGCGGGGCGAAAAACTTCTGCGGGGATGCAGGCGCCCGGTCTAGGAAACGGGGCAGGAGAAAAATAGAGAGAAACAAAAAAACAAAACGAATGGAAGTAACCACAACCTGACAGGAAGCCGACAATGGCGCGGACAGACAAGACTAGACAGGACCAGACCAGATGGCTGAGTGTTGGCGAACTGGCGAACAACGATCTAGCACTGGACAACACACAAGAGGGGAAATAAATAGAACAGGAGACAAACAGAACATTGAATTCAGGTGAGCGAAATCAAACAATAATGAGCAATAAGGGTGGTAACGAGAGAGAGGGAGGAACGCCACAGAAGAGTACATGGTGAACAATCAAAACAAAACACCATGTGTTCACAACATGCAGACAGATACAAAACACAAAAACCGAAGGACAGGGTGATCAAACAGAGGACATGACATAGGCCTGCATTGATGCCAATTTGTAATATTCTATTACAGCTGCAACTGAGGGTGCTCTTCCTTTCATTTGAACACCCGAACAGACCTATCTCTGCTATCAACCAAAATCATTTGCGACGCTCATACGTTTTATGTTCTTGCATTGGATCATGACCCCCGAGTGTTCGCACTTGCATTGTGTCCCCGGCCTAATAAATAAAACCGCAAAACATAATTTTAATAGATTAACTACAAGCAAACACTGCACTACCATATTAAATTGCCAAAATTGGTACTGTGATAAACATTTCTACAATTTCATACGCTTTATATTATACATGTATTGCATTTTTAATGACAATAAATTATACAGACATATAATAATATGTGTGTGTGTATGTGGGTGGTTGTGTGTAAATAGAACAAATATCTTGTGTCATATTTTGATTAGCTGTTGAACAATTCTGAGTGTTCACTTATTTCACATTTTTTTTTATACATTATTGGCCTATTCTTCTAGTTTATTTACACAATTAATACAATACTACTGTAACTCCACGAAGAGGATGGATCCATTTTTGATTTCACTGTGACTTTAAGAACCGAGAATCTATTCCTGTCAAGACTATAGCATTTAACTCATTCATCTCAAATCTATGTCATTGGACGTCCTGCTGTAACACAATTAAGACTAGGCCTCTCAGGCCTGTTTTTCATAACAACAAGGGGTTTGATGACTGGAAACAGGGTCTCTAAGCCCCGTGGTTAATTTGAACACTCTCCAGTTTTACCATCATCTTCTCTTTTCCTTTCTTGCTGTCGTCCGAGCCGTTGGTAGAAACAGGTGTGTTGTTGTTGTTCAGCAGCGCTTCTTGTGACGGAGAGAAGGGATATGAGAGCAGGGAAGATTGTGTGTGTGTGTGTGCGCGTGCGTTTTTTTGCAATGAGACTCATTTGTATAATACAAAGGTATGACCTAGGTTATTAACAAGTATAAGGTGACTTTTCAGGACATTACTCCATGTCCCCACTTTTCAAAACGCTTATAAATCACACAGAATGGAGTGTATTGAAAATCTGAAATAGCACAAAGTTTCCTGTAAGGGGTAGGTTTAGGGGTAGAGTTGGTGTAGGGCAATAGAATATACAGTCTGTACAGTATAAAAAAAACATTATGCCTATGGAATGTCCCCACAATTCACAAAAACAAACCCGTGTGTGTGTTTGTGTGTGAGTGTGTGTGGGGAGTTTATGCCTGTGTTACTGGTAGCATTGGGATCCGAAGCATGACAGCCAATGGTTAGTCAGGCAAATCTTGGGACCTCAGAGAAGCCCACCTGAGTTGCCCACCATATTTCCTGCGACCTCTCCTCCCTAGACAAATGCACGCTCACATGCACAAAGCAAATAAAAACCCAGACACACAGAAGTACATGTTTGCATGCACAAGACCAGAGATATGAACACACACGAGCGCTCAGGCGGGAAACATTGAGCTTTTTTGAAAATTTGATTCATTAGACAAATGCAGACGGATGGACAGATACGGAAGATAAGAGGCTCATTAACACAAACAGATGAACAAACCCCCTCAGTTTGTCTCTCACACACTCATCAATAAACATATAAACATGCAAATGTTTTCCTCCAAAACAAATTGCACATGCAAAAGCCAAGTAAATGAAAAGATAGTCAAAAGGCAATCATTTTATCACAGACGCTCTTTTTCAAGATCTATCGCGTACAAATAGACACATTTCCTGGAGAAATAAACAAAAACAGTTCCCTCCTACATGGACTTCTAAATCAGTCACACATTACAAATGAATGTTGATGCAGTTTGGTTATCGAGATAACCGCAACAACAGTGATGTTTATTTAAAGGTGCACTCAGTAATTGTTCCCGCATTAAAATGTTTCACACATAATGAAAAGAATACTTCAGAAAAATATTGTTAAATTATGTACAGGGTCATGAGTTGAGGACTCTACACATATAAAAGTGGTTTGATTTTACATGAATGGGTTTACTTAAATTGACAGACATTTTCAGATCACATGACCAGCCAAACCCTTGAATTTAGACTGAATTAAGAATGCAAACATGATTCAAAATTGCAGAAGTAAAATTAAGTGAAATTCATATGACTGTAATGTTAACCCTAACTTTAACCCTAAACAAATGTAAATGCTGGGTTGACAAAGTCTTATTTGAATATTTTGACAAACCTTTGAAGTTTGAATGTTTATGGGTCTTACAGACAGACAGATCGCTAAAATAACAGATAAAACAACAGAAAAACTGATAGAAAGAGAGATAAATTTATAGAATGATAGAAAATAAAATGATGAAACAATAGATAAAATGGTAAGACAGACAGACAGACAGACAGACAGACAGACGCAACCAGATAGATAGATAGATAGATAGATAGATAGATAGATAGATAGATAGATAGATAGATAGATAGACAGACAGAGACAGATAGATAGATAGATAGATAGATAGATAGATAGATAGATAGATAGATAGATAGACAGACATATGTAAATATATATGCATAGAGGATAGACATGGATAGATAGGTTACTTTTAGAAAAAGACATTTGTGTCTGAGATCAGTCATTCAGTCAATGGCGCTGCAGATGCTAAATTCTGCATTAGTTGAAACTCCTCCTTTCTTTTACCACTGATGTCATTAACCAACAGTGATTCAGCAGCAGATCAAGTGCATTTTGAGAATTGATCATGAAAAAAAAGCATACTTTTTCTTGGAATGACACACATCAGTCGTTCACAATGAGTAAAGTAAACAGGGTCAGCTGATGTCAGGTTCACTTTGAGCCAGAGAAACTACATATTTGAATAGAGCTGAACTCTTACACGGCCAGGTAAGTTGAGGCAGATGGAGGGTCGTTCTTCTATTCTAAACCCAACGCTGCCTCAAAATGAAGACCATCTTTTCATATGGTCACGTGTATCTGCACAACCTCTGTGGTGGCCACATGAGCAAACATAGTCTGTTAACAAGCTTTGACCAGACATGCCTCAAAAGGCTTGAATACACTCATCCACAAACATACGGTTACGCTGGGCTCAGGTGTGAGCTTTGAAGCTAAGAGCCATTGAAGCAGTCACGTTTCTCCTCCTCTGCTCTCTCTCTTTCATTCCCTCTCTCATTTCATCTCATCTTCTCGTCTTCATACTACTGATCTTTCCACCTTTTCCTTTGCTCCGCACTTCTCCTCTCATCTCCTCCCATCTCGTTCCTGTCTGAAGGGTGCAGCAGGTGCAGCTGAGGCTAGAGAGATAACAACAATTTATCCCCCTCTCTGTCTTTCCTGCTCTTATATTCTTCATGTTTAGCCCACCGCATATGACAATAAACACTTTCAAAACTCAACGAACAAGAGTTGATTTACGTAAATCAGACTGACAACTGATAAACAAAACAGTGTCCGAACCAATTACCGACCATAACCTAGAGACACGAGTCCACTTCCCTACACGCCACACAGTCCAAACAGACACTAGTGTGCTCACAGTCTCTTTCTATAGCTTTTCCCAGAGCAAAATAACACAATTCCTGCTGTTCACGTTCAGTGCTGGGTGAACATAACATAACAAATGATATTTGATCTCAAGACACACCAGAAAAAAAAGGTTGTTATGTTATATTACAAGGTCTATTCACAACAAACTTTAAATTACTTTAGCTTTTTAAGCCATGTTTGTTCGTCTTTTAGGACAGTAATATCTAAAATCATAATAATAAAATAATAATAATCTATATTATTAGGCTATTTATGGCAAACATGCATGGCTAATTTATTCATGTTAGTATGTATGTCTAATAATATATATAATGTGTGTGTTCATTATATTCATTATATCTATTATATTACAACTTTCCTACTGACGACCTGTAGCTATTTATGTATGTTAATATCTAAATATAATAATAATAATTATTATATTACATCTATTCACAACATCTTTTACCTGTGGCTAGCTTGTAAGTAATGTTCATTTTCTTATTATCTTAATATAATATAAATATATATATATATATATTATAAGCTAAGCTAAAATACTAGCTTGGTAACTGTTGCTGAGTCGCTACATTAAGTCTCTAATAGCAGCAAGAGAGGTAAGTGTCGGAAGTACCATTCATTGCATAGCAGTTCGGGGCATGCTACAGCTTTCCTCAGGCACTAAGATTAAAAATGTTCGGTTTTGAGCCAATCATCGGATTGTGAACGTTACATCGACTCTGAGCCCTAGAAGCCGCAATCAGCTGATATGAGACTCTTTAAAGCTTTCAGAATTTTGGGAGAAATCAGTGTTGGATACAGTTTTGCATTTATATTTAGTTTGAGGCTATGCAGAGAACTGAAAACACCTCCAGGCAGGAGTGCTAGGATGTGCAGTTGACTTAATGTGAGTGACAATCACGTATATGTGGCACAATTCATGACTCAGATACTGAACGTGGGTGACAAAGAGATGTCTGAACAAAACCCAAATCATGGCGACTCCGCTGTGACTCTCATCAGGAAAAAGATTCAGTGGCCAAGAGGAGTGGTGTGCCTGATATGCTGCACGTGTGTCGTATCGTTCATAACATTCTGAAATAAAGCTACTTTCTGCTATATATAGATATATATCATATTACTATTATTCTTATTAATAATAATATTATTATAATTTAATCAACAGTTCGTTCTGGTTCTCAAATATGATTGGTTGAGAAACGTGAGATATTGTACTGGTATCGCTACAGGAACGCCCTTTCAAAATTTCGTATCACTCCGCTTGTTCTAGCCGGGTCACGAATCCGGTCCATTGAATTCCGTCTGCCTGTGCCACAGAGGCCCCTTCCATACTATGACTCTTGACCCATACTGTTGCCACTTTACCCGGATAAGTCTCATCAACCATTGCACTGATTACACACACACAGTTGAATGCACACAGCACTGATTGCACACAGCTGTCATAAATCACACATTCACTATATAACACTCACTCAGATCCCTTTCAAACGGCCGAGTATTGTATAGCGTTTATCACTCTCATAGCAATAGCGGCTCTATGGAGCTTGTTTAGTTTTCATAACCTTATCTTAGTCGTGCCTTGTCTGTTTTCTCGTGTCCTGATCTTTGCCTGTGTTTCTCGGATTCCCCCTCTCGTCTTGCCCTATTCGATTACTGTTTTACCCTGCCTGGACCGTTGCCTTGTACCTGGATTATCCCTTAGTCGCCGGTTGATCTGTTCGCCGATCGTATACCCACGCTAGCCCTAGGATATATTCTTGTGTCTTGCCTTCTACATACCTGTTGCCATTATCTGACCCTTGCCTGTCTCTACCAAGTCTATTAATAAAGCTTTGCACTTGAATCCGCAAGTCTCACGTCTCGTCAGCCCCCTGTACCACGGGTCTATGTTTTTTTTTTATTATTCACTGAGCTAATCGTAGAGTACGTTAGTTAATATAACAAGAAACGTCTAGCTTTGTTGTCACTCTCTCTCTCATTTGGATGCACGACTTGCCGCATTGTTTCTCTCTTATAACTTCATTATTTCTCACTAATAACCTAACTGAAGTAGCATATGCCCTTGATACGAATTCTAAAAGTTACGTATGTTTAACTGTCAACTTGAGCTTTGAATCCGTGGCGGAAGGAAGTAGTTCTGCACAAAAGAGGGATTTAGGCACTCCATTGTTTCTTGTTTAATTACACACACGATCCGTCAAACTGTTGTATAAACGCAATACTACTCGTGTGATATTGCTCATATATATATATACTAGATTATAGAGATAGCATAATTATTTTGAATATATTCAGCTATCCATACATCTATGCATCTATCTATTAATCTATCCATCCATCCAATCAATATCAAATTGCTTTGTTTACCTAATCAGAGAAGCTTGGATCTTTTCTGTCATAACTTAACTTAAAATCAGACAAAAAAAAAAAGCATGTTGATTCAGAAGCTTTTCTCATTAGATGGCAGTAATTATAAGCACTGATAATATTGTTCTGTATCATTATTACTGCTACATGATTTTTCAATAATTGTCAGAATAATAAAGCAAATTGTGAACATATACGGAGAGTTTCTGATTTAAGAAACTGATTGGCTGGTTAAAGCATATTAGTCAACAATGTGCCCTTTCGACAAATACATAGAAAATAAATCATTTATAATGTATTCTAACATATCAGTCTTTTTCCCCACATACCAAATCACTCAGAAAAACACAGATGTTCATAACAAGCATCTATTCGTCTACATAAAAAAACCTAACAAAACAAAATCCTCAAATTAAATGCAGAAACATTTTCAAGAGAGCATGAAATGTTGCAAAAAAGGTAAACCAATTATTCTACAATGACAAAAATGTGTTTTTAATAAACCACTTAACACCATGTCTTAATGTCCGAAGTTAATTAAAATATTTTATATCTATGAAATGTGGTTTTATTTACTCCAATCTTTAGTAAATCATGTTCATAATGTTAAATACAATCACACAAAACAAGTGCACCAACACATGTTAACTATGAAAACCGGTTTGCACCTCAGATTAAAAAAAATAAAAAAATAAAACCGTTTTCAAATGAGAAAGTGACATTTGATATTTAAGGATCCTATTACAAGAAATGAAACTGCAACAGTGAGATAAAAAGACAAAGTCACAATTGCGAGATATAAAGTGGTATTTTTAACTCTGAGATGGAAACAGGTTTCCAT
Source organism: Sinocyclocheilus anophthalmus (assembly GCA_018155175.1). Taxonomy (NCBI): domain Eukaryota; kingdom Metazoa; phylum Chordata; class Actinopteri; order Cypriniformes; family Cyprinidae; genus Sinocyclocheilus; species Sinocyclocheilus anophthalmus. Next base: position 198,089 of record JADLZN010005776.1, read on the forward strand.
AATTAACTATTTGAAACAATTAAAAGTTACTAAGGCAGGCAAAACGAAGCTTTTGAACCAGATCGGAACATGTGTGCATTCGTGAAATGCTAACAATGCTTTGCTGGAGTGGCTAGTCGGGATCAAAGGAGAAAAAGGACATGGCCACATTATTGTTCAGGATTATAAGGTGCCACTTGAAGTGACATCCGTGGTTATCTTCTGTCTGTGTGTGACAAAGAAGAAAAACACACACAGAAGTGTTGAGAAAGCTTCACGGCAGTGGCTGTGGAGATAGCTATTGATGCTGTGACCACGCGCTTAGCTTCTAGCAAGCCAAGGGTGATTCATCTTGAATTAGGCCATTATAAAACATATCACATGGACAGAGAGAATCCAATTAAGACCCTGCCTCATCTTTTAGTCTCTCACTCTGTCTTTCTTTCTTTTTTTCGCCGCCTCACCACTCCCCTCTGTAAAGACATTATGCCATTTGGATTGGATTTACTGAGGTAGATTAGAAGCAGACACAGCAAAAATCCAGCCCTGAATGGGTGCAATGGTGAGGTAATGGATGGGAAAATACTGCTGCCTTCAGCACTCGCATTTGCGAACGTCCATTTCAAAACATCATATAAACAAAAAGTAGCCTTTAATATTTCACTTACATATGGCAACACTAAACAATAAGTTAAAAGGAGAGCAATGCCTTGCATTTTTCAGGGCTCATTTAAACACTGTAATCAAATTAATTCAATCACATGCCTATTAATCATATACAGTATATCAAACCTGAAAAGCCCCCATTAGCCTAGTATTATTGAGGTAAATGTGTTAAATAACAAACAGATATTACAAAAAGTGTATTTGTATAGTCAATATTTTGTTTGTTTTATCTCTAAAACTTGGATAAGAAAAATGCATATTAAGGAATTTAAGTAATTTGTATTGCATTTAAAACAAGGATCTTCTATATTCCTGCTGATTAGCAATATCACACTTGATAGTTAATTGGCAAATTAAAAAATTAAGTATGGGAGGCAGGATTAATAATTATAAAAAAAGAAAATATAAAAATAATCATTTAAAAAAGTGTGATTTATAGAAATATATTTGACAATATTATACATTTATCTAGTAACATAATATAATACATTACAATATCATTATAATAAAATAAAAATGATTAAAGTATTTTTATTTTAATTTATGTAATATTAAATAATTATAATGCATTATATCAAATATATGTGAGTTTGTAGTACTGTTATTTTTAAATAATTCAATCGCACTAAATGAATGTGTGAATTGACAGCCCTATAAAACACGCAAACACAATATGAACCCATCTGTTGATTGTGATAAATGAGTGACTGAGGCCTGCTGCTGTTGATGCAGAAATGTGTGGGTGTGGTGGGTGTGTGTGTGTGGGTGTGGTGGTGTGTGTGTGTGTGAAACTGAGATTCTTACACCCATAACATCTTCAACCGTCTTGCCTTTCTCTTTTTCATCGCTGTCAATAAAACCTGCTGCCTTCCCAGGCAAAAGAAAGGCAGTCACCACAGCAACCGCCCTCCATTACAAGCACACACACTCAACTCACACTCACATACTCACACACACACACACACTCTCTGGGACAGAAGAGGAAGTGAATGCTTGATGACTGGTGAAGAAAAGGGGCTTTCAAGACCCCCTGCCTTAGACATATGGGCTGGCTCCCACCGCAGGAGGCAGAAGAGGTGGAAGGAAAGCAAAAGACAGAGACTCTGAAAGGACCGACCTATCTATATCTTTATCTCTCTCTCTATATACTGTATATATACAGTGGGTACAGAAAGTATTCATACCCCCTTAAATTTTTCACTCTTTGTTATATTGTAGCCATTTGCTAAAATCATTTTAAGTTAATTTTTTTCCCTCATTAATGTACACACAGCACCCCATATTGACAGAAAAACACAGAATTGTTGACATTTTTGCAGATTTATTAAAAAAGAAAAACTGAAATATCACATGGTCCTAAGTATTCAGACCCTTTGCTGTGACACTCATATTTAACTCAGGTGCTGTCCATTTCTTCTGATCATCTTTGAGATGGTTCTAAACCTTCATTTGAGTCCAGCTGTGTTTGATTATACTTATTTGACTTGATTAGGAAAGCCACACACCTATCGATATAAGACCTTACTGCTCACAGTGTATGTCAGAGCAAATGAGAATTATGAGGTCAAAAGGAACTGCCTGAAGAGCTCAGAGACAGAATTTTTTTTTTTTTTTTTTTTTTTTTTTTTTTTTTTTTTTTTTTTTTTTTTTTTTTTTTCTTTTTTTTTTTTTTTTTTTTTTTTTTTTTTTTTTTTTTTTTTTTTTTTTTTTTTTTTTTTTTTTTTTTTTTTTTTTTTTTTTTTTTTTTTTTTTTTTTTTTTTTTTTTTTTTTTTTTTTTTTTTTTTTTTTTTTTTTTTTTTTTTTTTTTTTTTTTTTTTTTTTTTTTTTTTTTAAATTTTTTTTTTTTTTTTTTTTTTTTTTTTTTTTTTATTTTTTTTTTTTTTTTTTTTTTTTTTTTTTCTTTTTTTTTTTTTTTTTTTTTTTTTTTTTTTTTTTTTTTTTTTTTTTTTTTTTTTTTTTTCGTGGAGGCACAGATATGGCCAGGTTACAAAAAAATTCTGCTGCACTTAAGGTTGCTAAGAGCACAGTGGCCTCCATAATCCTAAATGGAAGACGTTTGGGACGACCAAAACACTTCCTAGAGCTGGCCGTCCGGCCAAAACTGAGCTATCGGGGGAGAAGAGCCTTGATGAGAGAGGTAAAGAAGAACCAAAGATCACTGTGGCTGAGCTCCAGAGATGGAGTCGGGAGATGGGATAAAGTTGTAGAAAGTCAACCATCACTTCACTGCAGCCCTCCACCAGTTGGGGCGTTATGGCAGAGTGGCCCGACGGAAGCAAGACACATGAAAGCCCGCATGGAAATTGCTAAAAAACACCTGAAGGACTCCAAAATGGTAAGAAATAAGATTCTCTGGTCTGATGAAACCAAGATAGAACTTTTTGGCCTTAATTCTAAGCGGTATGTGTGGAGAAAACCAAGCACTGCTATTCACCTGTCCAATACAGTCCCAACAGTGAAGCATGGGGGTGGTGGCAGCATCATGCTGTGTGGGTGTTTTTCAGCTGCAGGGACAGGCGACTGGTTGCAATCAAGGGAAAGATGAATGCGGCCAAGTACAGGGATATCCTGGACGAAAACCTTCTCCAGAGTGCTCCGGACCTCAGACTGGGCCGAAGGTTACCTTCCAACAAGACAATGACCCTAAGCACACAGTTAAAATAACAAAGGAGTGGCTTCACAACAACTCTGTGACTGTCTTGAAGGGCCAGCCAGAGCCCTGACTTAAACCCAATTGAGCATCTCTGGAGAGACCTAAAATGGCTGTCCACCAACATTTACCATACAACCTGACAGAACTGGAGAGGATCTGCAAGGAGGAATGGCAGAGGATCCCCAAATCCAGGTGTGAAAAACTTTGGGAAATCTTTCCCAAAAAGACTCATGGCTCTATTAGATCAAAAGGGTGCTTCTACTAAAAACTGAGCAAAGGGTCTGAATACTTAGACCATGTGATATTCAGTTTTTTTTTAATAAATCTGCAAAAATGTCAACTATTCTGTTTTTTTCTGTCAATATGGGGTGTTGTGTGTATATTAATGAGGAAAAAAATAACTTAAATGATTTTAGCAAATGGCTGCAATATACAAAGAGTGAAAAATTTAAGGGGGTCTGAATACTTTCCGTACCCAATGTATATGAAGAGTTCAGATGCAAAGCCTCTAAATGCCGTCTGAAATTTTCATCTAAAATTAGGATTTTTAGAAGGCTCCTACATTTATGTTCAGTTATTTCACTTTAAATGGCATAGAAAATGACCTATACATTGCCATTAGAGTAAAATTACTGAACCTAAACATCGGAAGCCTGTTAAAAATGCTAATTTTAGATGAAATTTCAGACGGCACTTAGAGGCTTTTGCATCTGAACTCTCATATATATATATATATACATTATATATATAGAGAGAGAGAGAGGAGAGAGATGAGAGAGAGAGAGAGAGAGAGAGGAGAGAGAGAGAGAGAGAGAGAGAGAGTGTTGGTGTGTGTTTGTGTGTTAGTGGTTAGTCCTTTTTTTAATCAGTTCAACTCAATTGAACAATTAATTTGTCCAAGTGATTCTAGATTCATCAATTCGCTCACAATGATCCAATCTGAGCTGTTCTCAAGTTAGCAGCTCACTGACTCTGTCTCCCACTTATGTTTGAATCAAAACGAGTCTAGAACGGTTGAGTAATAACATCCTTGGAGCTCGAGTGCTTAAGGAATTGACATGTTGAAATGGCTCCAACGATCCTCAATGTGTACTCTGATTGCAGAACTCCAGCACAGAATTGAACCAATAGCTACCAGCATCTTTCACTGAAATCAATTTGACACAAAGTCAAACTCTTTCCCTCTATGAATTTCCTTCAGGTATTCTTCAGGGCAGTTCGGCCTCACAGGTTTATGAAATACAATGAGAATCACAGCCAAGTCACAAACTGATATATTGCACTGACCTCGAAACTCAAAACCATGGTAAGAAATCCTGCACTTGGTCAAAAAGTGAAACTTTCCCAAATCTTCATTTCCCTCTCTAAAACCATAGCAGCACTTGACTTTATAAAAGTTTCTACAGCAAAGGACAAAGCGAAACCCATCTGGACATGTTATATTTCACCGTAGAGTTTAAAAAGAAACTAAATTAAAGGAAAAAAGTTATCACCCACGAGCAGGAGGATCTCTCTTCAGCTCAAGTTGTTCATGCAGGTTAGTCTCAGATGTTGTCCGCTATAAGTGCCCTATCCGCTGTGGCCAAGCACGCTAAATAATTGGCCACACCACTAATGCATGCTATCACCGCTGTCATACACCTGTGTGACCAATGGGACTTTATCTGAAGTGTAGCACAAGGGATTCTCCACCACACTGCAGAGAAACTCCACGGCTCATTAGTACCCTGAATGTGGCTATGGTGACAGGTTTAGGTTTGCCACCGCGTGTCACCTTTTCAGTGCGTGCGCAGCCATTAACGGCCTTGGTTGAGCGATCTGTCATGCCTAAAGTTGTCCCACATGCTGCTTCTCCCCATTTGCACCCCCCTCTCCTTGCTTGGTGGTAAAAGATGGGATTGCTTACTCTGCACATTGAGCCAGACTGTGCGGGACATGATGGCGCGGCTGCTCACGGACCGGCCCACTTGGCACTCGTAGGGGCCGTCATCTTCCAAACTCACGTTGAGAATTTGAAGATGGTACTGGCCTGTAGGAGAAAGCAGGCGGAGCAGAAATTATGAGGAGGAAAGAAAGGAATATGAGAGAAATGTGATCTTATTGTTCACACGGACAATGGAGCAGAAAAGACTTGACAGCATTGAATGAATATTCAGGGTTAGGACAACTTAAACTCTGCTGATAGTATTTGTAATGCTTTGGGTTTCTAAAAAGCATATTTGAAGAGTTCCACCATTAATACAAATTTGGAGATTTGGCATGTTCAGATGCTTCCTAAAATCCACTTTTAATTAGCTAGAAACTAATCGGAGTAAAGAAATTCCAATTGTCAAATGGCAGTGCAAAATGTATGTGCGGTCTCAAATTAATGGCCCAAATAAGCAACGAGCGTTATACAGAGAAAGATTTTGTGATTCATTCTGTTTGATGCTGCCCTTCAACATCGTTCCTGTGTGTGCAAGGTTCTTGTTATTTACTAGCAGAATATTATGCCACCAAGGGGTTGTTTGTTCAACTACCATTCTTCCAGGATTAATGGCTGCTCGGGCGAAGTTTATGCAAGCTGTTCGAGCTTTGAACATTTTTCTTTTCCCCTTTTTTCCTTTTCTCCTCCCCTCTGAAGAAAACTAACATGCAGAAAATAGTATCCTGATATGACAACTTCCACAGCTGAAAAAAGGAGGTGTCAGGCAGGATGGCAGGATAATTAACACCAAACAGCAGCAATTTTCAGATCTATGTGATCTTTGAAGGAAAGGAAACCACTTTCAAATCATTAATGATTTTCCACTCTCTTTAAATTGCACTCGGTACACGCTGACTCGGTTCGGGATGTTTGTGAGCGCGTGTTTGAAGAAGTCCAATAATTACGCCTCTGACAACCAATATGAAACGCCAACGGGGACTCTGGCCCGTCCTCTCACTCATTTCCTTTTGCAAGGTATCAGAGTGTGTGTGCGCACCTACGGTTTGTCACGCAGAACTCATGTGGATGCGTGTCTGCGTATCAGTAGATTAAGGTTGGCAGGGTTAACATTAAAGATGCTTTCAGCATGTCTTTTTATGATATCATTTGTCCCTTACATGGCACTCTTTATCCGTCATGCTATCAATGCCCGGCGGCACAAGCGGTAGTATTCAATAGCGTAAGCATTTTATAAGCATTTGCACTTGCATTTGGCACAAACTGCCTCTCTCTCACTATGTCGGATAGCAGCTTTTGTCCTCCACAAAGAGGAGCAGATGCTCAGGACTTGTTTAGCATTGTCTTTTAATTGGCTTTTTTTATATGCACAAAGCAGGCTGGCCAAGCATCATAGGTTATTCACTGCATCAGCCCAATTTATTTCAATTTACTCTCAATGGACATTAAAAATAGGAGTAATTCAGAGCTGATTTTACTTTATTTATTTATTTATATGGAAGAATTGGGGTGGTTATGAGTCCTCTCCTCAAAAAAAAAAAAAAAAGCTAATTTCTTAAATCTGTCTCTGGTGCTTAAATTAGAAGCCCTTTGATAGTATCTCGCTAAGCTGTTTTTTAAGAGAGCTGAGCGCATTTTGATGAGGAAGGCTGCATCTAAACTAGAAATTGAGACTGAGGCATCTATAGCCATTTGCAGATTGTGATCAAAACATTGTCTAATGATTCATGCTAATAATCTTTCACGCTGAAATAAAAAAAGACGATTTTCCCCCCAGATTTATCATACCCCAAACACTCCAATGTGTCTACCCAAGACAATCAAAATATTAATAGTAATCTCACAAAATATGTCAAGAACATTCTGGGTCACATTTCATCCCAAAATCAAACGGAGGGAATAAATAAATACAGTATTGTAACAAAAGTAAATATTAATACAAAAATATAGAAAGAAATGATACTTTATCAATATAAAGTCTACAATATTTAATTCAATGCCATTGATTTACCCTAAATGTGAGTGTGTGTATATTATAATATATTATATTATATATATATATATATATATGATTTTTTTTTTCCCTAATAAATATTCATTTTTTTTTTTTTTTGGGTCAAATGTACTTTGTGAGATTCACTAACTACTAACTAACTACATAACTAACTCTAACTAAATACATATACCTGGAGGATGATAATCATAATAAAAAATAATTGCTGTCATTGAGATATGAAAAAACATTTTTCTAATGGTTAATGCTAATGTTTACTAAAAAAGCTGATTTTGTTTCCTCATTTGTTCCCAAACACACCCGGCATTTACCCAAGACAAACATACTGTCATTTACTGGTAATTACAATATGAAAATAGAAAAAAATGGTAAATTCAAATATATTTTTATAATTATTTACAAATATTTAAATATATTCCAGCAATCTACCCCCCATTTGTTTATAGTATTATTTTTTATTTATTCATTTATTTTCAATAATTACAACCTTTATTCTTTTGACTTTAGGGTGTAATATGACTTTTATGGCAAGTTTTGTGACATTTTCTAACTGAATAAATTAATAGATGAGTGAATGAACGAACGAACGAACAAACAAACATATAATTAATTCTTTACTTTCTCAAATTGAATTGCACTGTAGCATCTGTTTGGAGAACAGTTTCACATTCTCGTGCTCTTTGGGGACAGTTGCCCGCTCACGCACATCTAACAACATCAGCAAACATCTCAGCAACTCGTTTGTTTTTAATCACTGCATGTCATTCTTTCCATCCCTCCGAGTTCTCACCTTTCTGCTGGTCTCCTGTCATGCTGTAGCGTGGGTAGCCAGGCAGCGATCTCTGAGGTCCCAGGAGCAGCCCATCTTTAACCCACTGCACGACCCCTGAGGCCCTCAGCACTTCACACTTCAGCAGAGCTGTGGCCCCCGCCCTGACCGTCACATTACGTGGCTCTGTCTTGAACGCCTGCTGCCCACACACACCTACAAAAAGAGAAAGACAACAGAAGAAAATGGGAGAGCTGATGCGAGTCAAGGTTAGGACGGATACATCTTTCATTACCAACACAAGCTTCTATTGCTGAAGGCTGCAAACATATTTGCTGGAACTAACTAACTAAAAGTAGAAGTGCTACTGACTTTACAGCACCCTTTTCATTAGTCAGACAGTGGTTCAGGGTTTTTTGTTTTGTTTTGTTTTTTTAATGCTAATGGAACAAGTTGTTTTTTAAATGTCACATTGACAAAGTAGATGCCATTTTTTATTCCAGTGAACTGGTCCTTTCTCTCATATGTATGCTGGAAAGTCTGATTCATATTAATGAATTGGTTTGATACGTGTACCGACGAAAGGACTGATTCTTTTCAGTGTATCAGCTCATCTAGTTGATTCTTTCTCTCATATATATCAGTGGAAAATCTGATTCACTCTAGTGAATCTGCTGATTCAGACAAAAAATTACTCTAGATCAGGCTAATATACTATGCAGTGGAAGTTTGAAGCCACAACAACTGAACCTCGAAATGCAAAAATGGAAACGAAAAGCATCCGTAATAAAACACGAATCAGCATAGTTTGCATATAATTACATTTGTTGTGCATCTACTAGAACAATCAATTCCAACAAATAACCTTTATTTTATATAGTACTTTATACAATACAGATTATTTCAAAGCAGCTTTACAGGGATAAACAGGAAAATAACAATTCAATGATGCAAACTGAGATCAATTCTGATGTAAAGCAGCTTTAAAACAACAACACAAGTCAAAACAACAACGGCATTTTATGCTACTTATCTGCTCATAAGTCATATTTTTCAGATATCTCTCTTTATTTCGTTATTAGGAGAGTTCTGGTGTTGTTAGTGACATTCACACTGATCCATGAATCCATGAATCATGAACACAGCGGTGCGTCTCAAGCCAGATTCTTCAGTGTAGAATAGTGGAGCCGAATTTAACAAAACAATGTTCCGCCACGAGTTACTTGCACTTTTGCGCTTCAACCTCAAGAGGGCCAAAAGTTACATAGTATAGCTTAAATGACAAACTATGCCCTTAATAATATAAATCTAATTTCAGTATATTTACCTGTATGATGTTGTCACCATATCCATGTCTCCACAATTAAAATAATTTTAAAAACTTGGTTGTATTACCAGAGGAATTCAAATCTCAAGATTTCAGGGCCAGGAATAACTCGGATTGAGGTAACAGCTCTCATTATCCGAATGGGATCCAAATAGAGCTCAGACATTTCTCTTCTTTAATTATTCTCTGCCACTGTGCCGAAGGTCAACAACTGTGGTCAGAGAGTTTTTTTTTTCCTGAATGTTTGAAATGGCAAAGGTAATTTAATGCCCTTCAAGCTTCCTTCTTTTAAAAACTTTGTGTGGCCTGGTGGTTATCACATGTGCTCTTGAGCTGTGGTGCTCATGCAAGCAACGTGAGTTCAAACTCGGTGGTCACAATGTGGTTTACCGGTTCTTTCTCTCATACCCTGACAAATCTGATTTATTCTAATGAATCAGTTAATTCAGGTGATTTATGTCAAAAACATGAATCAAGTCCATGCATTTTATTTAATAGTGACATATTTAGTTAAATAATTAAAGCTACACTATGTAACTTATTTATTTTTAACTGTTTTCACTCTTTTTTTAAAATGCTGTAAAATACTGTTATTATTACAAATTCTACTATTGTTTTACTATATCCCAAATGTTCTGACTATTCTAAAATATTCTACAATTCGAGCTGGTTTATGAAAATGTGAACAATGTGAAACATAATAAGAATGGTATAATGCTTTAGTAAATTATTTTCATATTTGTATTTGAAGCATGCATCATTCATATATTTCACCATTAGTCAAGTCATATTTCTATGGCTGTATGTTTTAAAAGTTTTCAGTCAATTTCAGTTGTTAACTAAACCCTGAAATACAATTAGGCATATTAGCTCTCATTTCTGCTCATCTAGATAGCAACTTTTGTATAATGTGACACATTTAGTCTCTTTTTCCTTTTATAACTAGTGTTCAAAATTCATATTGAAGAGTCAAATGTGGGTAAAAAAATAATCATTTTAGCAAACAGATAAAATGGATTGCAGGTGGATAGAGAATAAGACCCAGGCTTTTGGTGGTGCAACTGTTTAGTAATTTTGCTCAATAGTTCTGCATTAGATTATGCAGAGCTGAGTAAATCAAGCATAATTTTGGGTAACATAAATTAAGCTTTACATAAGATTGTCACATATGGATGCTGAATTACCAGGGCTGCCATGCCACTCTCCCCATTGAAGGAAAATTTGCCTCCCACTATGATGTTGTACTTAAGCATTGCTGTGCTGTTCCTCATCTCTGTGTATGTTTTACTGACGACAGATTGGAGCCAATTCAGCTCTGCAAATGAGTCAATAAAGTAATTACAGAGAATTAAATCTCTCCTCAGTGAGAAGGAGAGCAGGCAAAATGAAGGTATGAAGAGATTTCAAATCCCCTTGCTGTTTTCTCAGCTGTCAATACACCTACGGCTAATATCCACCCAGAAGAATGATGACTGGGCTACAAAAAGACGCCTATTTCCTCACCAGTTGTGTTGTGGCATTATGATTTGTGTGACACCCATCTGCTGATCATTCTTTCGAATGGAGTCGGCTTGTACCTGTCATAAACATGATTTAACAGGACATAACACTGACGATGACTCTCCAACGACCCCGTTGTGTAACATCAGGAATGCAATTGTGGAACCTCTGTGTGGGAGATCCTACCTAATTTAAAGAACGTGACATTCAATAGTGGTTTGAGATTTAAAGGAACAGTGCAAAACAAAAAAAAATGTTCACCACTACAAGTGAATAACAACTTATAGGGATAGTTCACCCAGAAATGAAAATTCGGTCATCATTTACTCGCCTTTATATACTTTGTGTATTTGGTGTAACATAAAATGTTGACATGCTTTAATGTTCAAAAAACACATTATTTTTCAAATACTGTACATTATTGTAAGTCCTCTATGCCCCGCCTCTCTCAAACGCTTCGTTTTCTACAAAGTCCCTCCTTCCGACAAGCGCAGTCTGCTCTGATTGGCCAGCTGACCCAGTGCATTGTGATTGGCCGAGCACCGCAAGCACTCGTCGGAAATGTAACGGCCCTTACCATAATCGCGAGCTTCATCTTTAAAAATGAATGTAAAGAGAGTAAATAATGTCATTAGTTTTACCATCAGTTCAAGCCCGAAAGGGGAACAGAGTCGCATTACAGACACAGTAATGATGCAGTCCACAAGCCACGGTTAAGACAGCTGACTCCACTGTGATGTAACGGTCTCTCTCTCTCTCTTTCTCGCCTTCTTTCTTTGCGTGCACATTTGGGCGCGTTATGCAAATATTCCCACATAGTGAGGTAGATATGAGGGGGCATGTTAGACGAGCCTGGGGGGGGTTTTTTTTTTTTTTTTTTTTTTTTTTTTTTTTGTTTTTTTTTTGTTTTAGGGGGGCGGGCAGAGTCTTTACTCTTTGATAAAGAATATCTCTTGGTTTTGAGACTTTTGTCTTTGCAACTTTACAGATCTTCTTTATGAAGGAGCTTGTAACACTCCAAAAGAGAAAGCAAAACTTGAAATCGCATCATGTGACCCCTTTAAAAATAAAGGTTCTAAAATCAGACATATATGGTTCTCTTTATCACTCATGGAACCATTCCAATACACAAAAGATTCTTTATGGTGGAATAAAGCTTCTTTTGATTATTAAAATGATCTTCAAACTAAGAAAAATTATTGTTTTAAGAACTGTTTACTGAAAACTACTTTGGGGAACCCAAAAATAGTCATTTTTTGGCATTTGCTGCAAAACGCGCTTTTTGGAACCTTTATTTTGTGTGTACATGCTTTTTTGTTGCCCTTTACCATCCATAAGACCTTTCCATTAGTAGAGATGAAATTGGTTACTGTATGTCAAGGCTCAATTTGGACTGGATGGAAGCATATGTTGTTGCATGGCACCAAAGGAAATAATCTGCTTCGTGGAACATTCTCATTGCCCGTATAGAGGAACCAAGGTGGTAGTCTTTATGTCTGCATTAATGTAGAACAGTGCATGTGTGTTGAGCTGGATCTTGTGTATTATAAGACAGGAAAAATGTAAGAAAATTATTAACAGTAATTTAATAAAGAATAAAGGCTTCATGTGATAGAATAAAATTACAAAATTATTAAGTATGACATTTCATATTTTCTTTATTAATACATATTTATTTCCTTAATAATTTCCATTCAATAAATTAATAAAAATAATAAATAGTTTTCAAATCAACTCCCATAAAAAAAAATATTGTACACAACCACAATAAAAACCCAGAGTCACCAAGGGTAGCAATTTCAGTACAGATTTACATAAAAGAACTAAAAATAAAAGTTAAATAGAACAATACAGTACAATACAATAATAGAAAAAATTAAATATCATATTACACTAAAAAAAATCAAAGAACAGCGTCGGCTCAAACCCTAATTGTCATTCAAATATGGAAGCCTCATCAAAATATTTTATAATAGTTTTAACACAGTGTTATTCTAGTTACATAAACTAAACCATAAAAACTATATTATATTTGAAATATTAATATTAATCTGAGTTAAATTATTTTCTAATCGTACCTGTACATATTAATGTATTCCAATAAGAAAAAAATAATTAATCACACAAGGGTACCAGGTTAACTAAACATAAAACAATCAAAATAAACCTTAAAAACATTTTGTGTTACTTGAATTACATAAACTTTACTGAAATCAAATGTGCAAAAACCTCTTGTATTTTATTTAAAGTCAGCTCCAAGGCAATATCATTGTCTTATTTTTATTTATATACGAAAATAATTAAAACTACAATATAATATATATAGAGATAATATATAATATAATATATATATAATAATATATTAGATAATATCCGGGTTCTGTGAAAAAGTATTGGCCCCTTCCTGATTTCTTATTTTTTTTGCATGTTTGTCACACTTTAAATGTTTCAGATCATCAAACAAATTTAATATTAGTAAAAGATAACACAAGTGAACACAACATGCAGTTTTTAAATTATGGTTTTTATTATTAAGGGAAAAAAAATCCAAAACTACATGGCCCTGTGTGAAGAAGTGTTTGCCCCCCCTGTTAAAACTGTGGATTATCACACCTGAGTTCAATTTCTCTAGCCACACACCCAGGCCTGATTACTGCCACACCTGTTCGCAATTAAGAAATCTCTTAAATAGGACCTGCCGGACAAAGTGAAGTAGACCAAAAGATCCCCAAAAGCTAGACATCATGCCGAGATCAAAAGAAATTCAGAAACAAATGAGAAAAAAAATAATTGAGATCTATCAGTCTGGAAAAAAAGGTTATAAAGCCATTTCTAAAGATCTGGGACTCCAGCGAACCACAGTGAGAACCATTATTCACAAATGGCAAAAACATGGAACAGTGGAGAACATTCCCAGGAGTGGCCGGCCAACCAAAATTACACCAAGAGCACAGCGACGACTCATCCAATAGGTCAAAAGACCCCACAACAAAGAACTGCAGGCCTCACTTGCCTTAGTTAAGGTCAGTGTTCATGACTCCAGCATAAGAAAGAGACTGGGCAAAAACAGTTTTTATGGCAGAGTTCCAAGACGAAAACCACTGCTGACCAAAAAGAGCACAAAGGCTTGTCTCACATTTGCCAATAAATATCTTGATTATCCCCAAGATTTTTTGGGCAAATATTCTGTGGACTGATTAGACAAAAGTTGAACTTTTTGGAATGTGTGTGTCCCATTACGTCTGGCGTAAAAGTAACGCTGCATTTCAGAAAAAGAACATCATAACAACAGTAAAATATGGTGGTGGTAGTGTGATTGTCTGGGGCTGTTTTGCTGCTTCAGGACCTGGAAGACTTGCTGTGATAAATAGAACCATGAATTCTACTGTTTACCAAAAAATCCTGAAGGAGAATGTCCGGCCACATGTTCGTTACCTCAAGCTGAAGCGAACTTGGGTTTTGCAGCAGGACAATGATCCAAAACACAACAGCAAGTCCACATTTGAATGGCTGAAGAAAAACAAAATTAAGACTTTTGAGTGGCCTAGTCAAAGTCCTGACCTTAATCATATTGAGATGTTGTGGCATGACCTTAAAAAGGCGGTTAATGCTTGAAAATCCTCCAATGTGGCTGAATTACCACAATTCTGCATAGATAAGTGGACCAAAACTCCTCCACAGCGCTGTAACAGACTCATTGCCAGTTATCGCAAACGCTTGATTTCAGTTGTTTGCTGCTAAGGGTGGCCCCACCAGTTATTAGGTTTAGGGGCAAAACTTTTTCACACAGGGCCATGTATTTTTGGATTTTGTTTTCCCTTAATAATAATAACCTTCATTTAAAAACTGCATGTTGTGTTCACTTGTGTTATCTTTGACTAATATTTAAATTTGTTTGATGATTTGAAACATTAAAGTGTGACAAACATGCAAAAAAATAAGAAATCAGAAACACTTTTTCACACCACTGTATATACAGACTATCCCGTATTAGCATGTCTCCTCCCTCAGACAGTCATACTCTGTCCGCCATTTTATTTTAACAACATAAATTATTATACACAGCAGCAAGCCATCTGTACATAAAAAACAACTCTTAATCTATAACTAGCTAATTGAGGCATAATGATATTGGAATATAGCAAGACACCAAAAGTAAGCTAAGGTAAATAATATTAAGCTGTTATCAGCACCAAGTTTATGAAAGAGAAGCTTATTTTTATTACAAAAATATATACACAGGAAAGTTATTTTGACACAGAAGACAAAAGCTTTAATCAAAAACTATGTTAAATATTAAAATATTTTAATACCACCCCCGAAATGCGATCGATTTTAACCCTTTGACGTGCCATGCTTTGGCTGGCGCTGAGCCGAGCCAGAGAAAGACGCTCTCGGTGCTTTTCCTATATCAAAACCATTCAGTGTTTTCAATTGCTTTATTTAATTTATTTTAAGATTTCAGACATTTAAATAGACATTTCAATTAAGTACTAACAAAAAAAGAAATTTATAGTTTGTTAAATACACACTGACTTCTATGGAAAGCGTCAATAATAAACCTTTCAATTAAAATCTGACGACGTGTTGTATTCCTATCAAATACACATTGAGTAGGTAAACATAAAGTTTACTCTGTTTTCTCCCAGTTCACTGGCCACTTACTTTCATGTATTTCGTGAGAAAAAAAAAAAAAAAAAAAAAACAAAAAAAAAAAAAAAAAAGAAATGGGTGAATTGGGGATTACATCGCCAGATC
Source organism: Sinocyclocheilus anophthalmus (assembly GCA_018155175.1). NCBI lineage: Eukaryota > Metazoa > Chordata > Actinopteri > Cypriniformes > Cyprinidae > Sinocyclocheilus > Sinocyclocheilus anophthalmus. Next base: position 213,680 of record JADLZN010005776.1, read on the forward strand.
CACACGACAGCGTCCAGCGCGCATTATAGATCAACTAGCATGGTCATTAAGGTTGTTTAAATGACAAAACAAATTAATTTACACATATTTGACAATCAGAATAGGCTGTATCATATAGTTCATGATGTAGGCTAGTAAACAAGTTTGTGGATATTTTGAATAAAAAAGGAAAAACTATATAAAAGTCATACATCTGTCATACAGCGCTATTGTGCCTGCATGATGCGTCGCTATAGAAATAATAAGATGATACGTATAAATGATTTAAATATTTAATATAGTTTTTTTTTTCATGTACTCTTGGGGGGCCCCTGGTGGCCACGGAGGCCCCAAGCAGCCGTTTAGTTTCTCTTATGCCTTGGGCCAGCTCTGGTCACTACTATTCTCTGACGTTTAGTAGTTTAAATACTGCGAGTAGTGCGTTCACACTGAAAATTCCAAAAAGGAAAAGTACACTTTAAATACCTGGATGATGCACTTAAATAACCGAGAAAAATAAGTGTGGAATGTTAGACACTTCATGTACTCAACTGTCGCAACATTAATTACATAGCGAAGGGGGAGCGGCTATCAGACTCTGATTATGAATGACAGAATAACCTTATATAATTCATACTCTACATGATTGAGTACATAGTGCATAAGTACATATAGTGTATAAGTGCACAGTGTATAGTGCATTATTTGGGACGCAGCTAATGCAGGTGTTTTGTAGCTGGATGTGGAGTGTCTTCATTTTCTCCCGACATGAGAGCCACTGAGGACGCAGTGGATTAGTTTTGTTTTTGATGGTAATGTGCCACCAAATACACCTAAATTAGTTTATGTCGGCGCAAATCATTTTACTCCAGATTGCTTTCTGAATGAGGGACAATTCAAGGCAGGTTTTGCTAAAAAGTTAAAACTCAAGGATGGATCAGTACCCACTGTTCATGATCCAGCTGCACCTCCAGAAGAAGTAAGTCTCACACTTTATATGTTTAATGAATATTTGCAAATCGGATTCCACGGAAGAGGGGGCGGGGTTAGCAGAGCTAATTAGCATTTAAAGAGACATGCACCGAAATGGCTCGCTGTGAACAAAGCTGTTTTTGACTAGGTAAAAAGGTGTTGTTTTACACTACCACTGAGGAATTTTAACCAAAGTATGTTGCAGACATTTCATGAAGACCCTAAAGAATCATACCAACTTGTGGAAAATGGGTACCCGATGTCCCCTTTAATAAATAAAAATAATAATAAGCTAATGATAATACTAAAAAAAAAATCTCATTCAAACTCTTTCTATTTAACTAAAGAATTTGTCTATTGGTAGATGAAAAAACTACTGCAAAAATCTAACACGTGCATTTCAAGGGTATCAATGGTAGTTTGACAGCAAAGTTACCATGGTAAATTTCTGTAGTGGTGTAGTTTTGTTTAGACTAATAGCAAAGCAGTTTAAGTATGCTTTTCTTGATTTTGCTAAACCTCTTTTTTTGTATGTGCACCTTTGTACAAAGATGCTCATGCTTTGATGAAGGATTATATTTATTCATTTAATATGGCACCTTTGGCAGATAATTGTACCGATGCATGAAAACTGTTGCAAATGACAAAGCTGTGGACACAGTAATTGGTATAATGACTCAGGGGTTTTTAGATTAAATACCTTAGTGTAATTATTGTGTAAATGGATCCATATAATGAATACAAAATAGTTATATTTGGCCTTTGAGTTTCAAACTGTACCTTGGAGCTCCATCTGTAGAAAAACCCAGGCACTGGAGAGGACGAACGAAAACCAGAAACCCATCTCCTCCGATCACACACCAACAATACAAATCTGTAAAAATAAGACCGAAAGTTACATATGTAAAGAGATACACACACATGCACTTAAGAGGGTCTAGGGCATTACAATGGCTCTTGATTTTTTTTTTCTATTTTTTTTTTTACCTTCACAATCCATTGAAGCACTTCCTTTGAATAAGTTCAAGTTTTCAGAGAGAACCTTAGGAACACTTCAAAGTGAAGCCCAGGGAGTGTTTCTATACTGCATGGAAAGAGCTCTCTTAAGTTCACGGCCATTACGCCACGCTTTAGCCTCCTCCACTACTCCCTATCGCTCTCTCAAAGCCAATAGCGCTTGCATTTCAAGTCAGGCTGCAATCTCTTCCAATTACCAACCACACTGGAACAAATAATAGTGATTTACTTAATTAAAAACTAAACATTTTCCCATCTAAATAAACAAAAGAAATTGAAAGCGCTGGCTCCTTGAGGCATCTCCCTCGGTCCATTAGTTGCAGTCCAATGGGCTTTGATAGGAATTAACTCACACTCAATTATACTCTGTGCCCGCAAACAGTCCCAGACGCCAAACCGTGAATCCGCGACTGCAATCTCCGTGAATGGATGGAGGGCTTTCGGTCGGAGCATACGCAAGCTGTATTTAGACATTCTTTAAACATATCCCTTCATTTTCTCTGTCTGTCTTCTTTTTCGTCACATGCACCCAGAGAGGTCTTTAGACTTTCATCAGCACAAGCTCCCAGCATTCCTATAAAAACTCTAAAAATTTTGCATGGGGGCACTTTTATGTTTAATACTTTGGTACTTTGGGAAAAGCATTTTTACATACTATTAATGGGCCTTTTCTAGGTTGGTAAGGTAAGTACATTTTTGTAAGATTGCATTATGTCATCTCAAACTAAATTGATTATTTCAGTTTATGTCGTAATATATTTATGCCTTCAGAAAGGTAACTTAGTTTTGCAGTTGAATTTAACATTTCAAAGCTCAAGGTCATAACAAATTCTACGAAAAGAGGATTCATGATTATCCTTCTTTGAGTGACATTTAAGTGAAATGTTATCATGCCAGCTTTATGGAACATTTCATTACTTTAACTCACATTTTAAACACGTTTAATAAAACACTGTTACCTAAAATTGAAATATATTCACAGTAGTAGAATTTATTTATTTTTTTATTAATTTGATTATTCAGCAAGGATTCATTAAATTGATGAAAAGTGCCAGTTTTATAAAATTGCTAAATATTTCCATTTCAAATAAATTCTGTTCTTTTGAACTTTCTGTAAATCAAAAATCCTGGAAAAAATGGAAATCATGGTTTCCATAAAATGATTAAACTGTTGATTCTGTTTCGTGAGGACAAAATCAGCATATTAAAAAAAGACTCCTGAAGGGTCATAAATAAATTACATTTTAAAACAGAAAGTTATTTTCAATTGTAACAATATTACATGTAATTTTTGTTCAAATAAATGCAGCCCGAGTAAGCATACTATACTTTTTTTCAAAACTAAATATTATTCACAAAAATATTAATCAGCACAAATGTTTTCAGTTTTTTATTTTACTATATTCTTGACCAAAGAAATGCAAAAGTCTTGGTAAGCATGATAATCTTCCTTCAAAACTATTTAAAAATCCTATTGATCCCAAACATTTGAACAGTAGTGTATATACAGAGAGAAAATGAAGTGTAGCATACCTGCTAGTGCAACAAGATTATTTTCATATGTATGAGGGACACCTGTTTTGTAAAATGACCCAAATGTTACAATGGGCTTCTGGTTAACATAACTGCATCTATTCCACTACATTCCTTCACAGTGTATTGAATGACCTTTAACCTCCTACGCTTTGGTACAAACATCATGTGTAACTGGATTGTTTGGTGGTTATGACCACAGCTAGGTAATGAAAACCCAAATATCAAACTCATACTAAGAACAAGAAACAGCAAGGATATCCATGAACAACTTAAGGTAACTTTATGCAGTCATGTAAAGGCTACATAAAATCCAGATTAAATTAAGCCAGCTCTGACCCACCTAAATGCCATTTCAGAGGCACTTTTTTCTACCTTTGCAGTGTAAATTTGGCATTACTCCATTGTTTATACAGTATATCTACTCATTCTCTCATTAACCAGCTACTTGTCAGTCTCTCTACTGCCTCTGCGAGTTGCATATACAACGTGATCTCAGAACAAAAACTTTAGTTCCACAGAAAACTATAAGAGTTTGATTATGACTACTTAACTATGGCTCATGTCCCTATAAAAAGACACTAGCGGAGTGCTCCGTTTTTTCTCTACTATTTTCTCCTTCAAATTCTAACGTTCCCCGATTGCGCTGTGGACTAACCAAAAGAAAAACCCACAGTTTTTGTTCAGACTTCACTGCTGTGCTCGTCACTGCTCGTTGTGAAAATTAACTTATCTCTTCTTTTCTTTTTGACACAAACCTTATTTTGGTGCGTCGGAGCTCTGTCAGGGAGATGTGAAGAAGGTTTGAAGTTATGTCTGGAGTCTGGAGCTCTTCTGAATGACTCAGTGATTCATGTCCAGGTCTTTTAATGAGATGCTCTTCAGGCCTGTCCAACCTCCCTTCTCCACTGTCCCCAAAGACAAACAAGTACCTTAATTATTGCAGGGAAAACATCAACATGGCACAGGAAGGGGAAATTAATTAATACATTTTCTCAATTTGTTAAATTAATGCTACTGCAACAGTAGCATTAATTTACCTGAACAGACAAGCAAAGGTAAAACACAGAGTGTAAGTTATATATATATTTTACAAATTAATACTTTTATTCAATACGTTCACGTAAAAAGTGATAGTAAAGATTTTATCATTTTTTTAATCAATTTATTAAAAGTATTGAATGAAAGTATTCAGAATCCTGATAAAAGTATCACAGGTTCCAAAACAACATAACCAATACAATCTGTTTCAACATTGATAAACCAGCATATCAAATGATTTCTGAAGGTTCTGTTGCAGGCAGACTGGAGTAATGGCTTTTGAAAATTCAGATTTCCTTCACAGGAATAAATTATATGTTAAAATATATTCACATTCACAAACATTTATTTTAAATTATAATATTATAAATATTTCTGATAAAATAAATGCAGCCTTGATGATCATATTTATCTCTAGCTTATGTTTTTTTTTGGGTATTATCTAGAATATTAGAGTATATTTACATGTAGATAGCATCAACGCTAAAAAAATTTTTTGGTCCTATATATGAATGTAATATTGACATTGTAATGTCTCTCAGAATAAGAATCATCGTCTTCCTTGGTAGACTGAACATAACTGTAATCTGTGCACATACAGGGTGCATCGACATGTCAATATGATCCCTGCATGCTGTCACGGATGCCATTCTGCTCAATGACAATTGATGCTTGTGCTGCAGCTTGTTTACATCTCATATATGTCCTTGTCAGTCTCCTTGTGTCTTCAGAAATGTGAAAGTTGAAAGATATGAAATTCGATTCCCTGTAGATACAAACTTGGTATGGTTTCTGGCTGGACCGGAGAGAGGCATCACATGCATTGACCCTGTCAGGTACATTTTAAGGTTTTTATTTTATTTATGTATTTATGTATTTATTTATCTATCATTACATCATCAACACAACCCCACACTCAAGCCTGGACCTATTGGATGCAAACAAAAGCATGAAATATCCCAATGTGCAGAAAATGAGATCAGCTCTCTGCCTGGGGCATGCAGATGTTTTTGCAAATCCAAGTACCTGCTTCACAACTAGCATCTCCTGGGTTGTCAGAGTTCAGTTAAACATACAGAGCTTTGTAGAAGTACATTATATAAATTATAAATATACTTTTTATACGCATTATACACTACCGTTCAAAAGTATGACATCGGTAAGATTTTTAAAAGCATTTGAAAAAAAAAACTATTTTATACTTTATATTATCTATTCCAAGGCTGCATTTAGTTGATCAATAATACAATGTTAGACCTACAATGCTGAAAATACATTTTTATTTGAATTTCGAACTTTAGGTTAAGATATATTAAGATACATTTTAATTTTTTTATAAAAAAATAATTTCAAAAATATGTCACCAATTCACCCACCATGTCAAACTTTTTTGTAATACTGTAAACTTTTTTTGTTGAACCTCTAAAATGTCATTTGAGTTTATCTTTTTTTTAATGCAATGACCACCTGTTTAATATCCACATCTGTTGAATTAAAAATACATCTCCAAATCTGATGGCAAATTTGAACACTGTGTAACGAACACAAAAATACTAATAAGGGAAGTCATCAATAGATTGCGGTATTATGCTGGAAAAAGCAAATAATTTTAAGGGCACTAATGGATTTCACCCACTTTTAGCTTCCTGAGGCGGCAGCACTGTTAAAATGCTCTTTGTTTTAACTCTTTGTCGTACCGTTTCAACTTAGTATCTCAGCTTCCACACATAAATACTTCTCCGTCTCTCCCTCATCCTTCCCCTTGACACAGAAGTCAACTTAAAACTGACAAGGGAGAGAGAGAGAGAGAGAGAGAGCGAGACAACGGCCTTCTTTCAAGCCTCTATCTCCTCACTCTTACTTGTCTTCTTAAAGCCAAAGGAGAGATGGGAGAAAAAGAGGAAAAGTATATAAAGCCAAGCAAAACTAAAAAGCCAAGGTATCTTTGAGCGTGATAAAACACTTGCATGTGAGAGAACGCAGCTTACCTGTTGAGTTTCCCAGCTCGCCTTTGTCTCGCCTCATCTGGAGTTTCTTCTCTGAAGACGTTCACCAGCTCTGCTGAGGAAATGCCAATGGGGCTCCCCTACACACGCTCCCCTCATCCTGACACTTTCTTAACAACCAGACAGCAATGGAGGAGTGAAACGAGGGAGGATGAGTGAATAGAAATGAGATGAGGTGACGTGACGTGAAAACTGCTGACTGCAAAAATGCAGAGGTAACGTGGCACTCCATCTAACACTCGGCCTCTGCCCCTTCATCTCATCATATTTCGGCCATTAGTGAGCATTTAATGATCTTTGACACATAGTACATGGCCTTTCTAATGGACTACATCTAGAACAACACACTGCCTTTCTCCATTCTAATTCACTTCTTGTTCTTTTTTGCTCTGTTTGTATGTTGAGGGACCTCTGCACCCTTGTCGACACCAAAGTGACACCAGCAGTCTCCACAGGCACCAGTTTTGTAACATTTATGCTCATGCATAATAAATACAGCACAGACTATTCACTTTATTTTATATACTGAACACTCCTTAGGGGCTGCCTTGGCTCTCTTACTGCGCACAGCAACAGATTTTTACACAGAATTCATTTTCCACAACTGAATATTTGATTGTGTGCTGAAAACCAATTTTTTTAAATTTTTTTTATTATCATATGCTACATAATACAAAAAACGAAAACTCAAGATGTGGCTTGATGTTCTGGTGTTGCCATTGACAAAAAGCAGTTGGAATTTTGATTGATTCTGCACAATGGACAAAGTTTTTTCTTCTTTAGAAATGTCTATACTTGCACAAGACAAGGATCTATAGACACGCCTCATCTCATCTTCCTAAAAAAAAAAAAAAAAGGAATATCAAAATGCTAGACCTTTTCTCAGACCTAACTACCAATGACTAAAATTAAAATAAAGAAAATAAAATGCTACTAAAAACCTCTCTCTCTCTCTCTCTCTCTCTCTCTCTCTCTCTCTCACACACACACACACACACACACACACATTCTATTTTAGTTTTTTATTTGTATTTTTAATTTTTTTTATTTTTTGGATCAATGAAGCCAAGTCTCTTTTACAAGAGAAGGTCATCAGTATTCTACATCGCTTTGTTCATTGTTCAAATGTTCAGAATCTTCTACAGCAACACAGAGAAATGTCATTTACTCCCTCAATTAATAAAAAAACCCACTATATTTCATAAAATACATACATTTAATGCTTCAAGGTCTCACATGAAAGTGTTTTCACTATATCTGGGACATTGAGAGGTACATTGAATCTGAATGTGTAAACAGCAAGAAGTGAAGCTGAGTCACAAGAGGAGACAGATCAATTCAGCTGAACTGGGTGGAGTGCTCTTATAGCTGCATATGCCTCTGTCAAGGCCATAGCCTTCAACACACACACATACACAAATCTACATGCACACGTACAACAGACGCACACAGTGAGGCGTGCTTCATAAGTGGAAGGAGGCATGGGGTAGGTGTTTCATAGAGAGCTGGAGAGACAGATGTGAACAGCTGGGGCCTGTTGCTCAGTCATTATGTAGAGTGGCCCCCAGGCACAGGTTAATGTGAACCCACACACTCACATACTGTATATACACACACATACATTTGCAAATGCAAGCACATGCATAGCAAAACAGCAAAAACAGCCTTACTAATCAAGGAAACGTACACATGGTCACAAAGTACTATAATGAAAAAATTAAAATGTTGTCTGCATATTTACCCACAAATCAAAGAAAGACCTGTGTGTGTGTGTGTGTTTGTGTGTGGTGTGTGTGTGTGTGTGTGGTGTGTTTGTGTGTGTGTAATAATTATTACATATAAAATACAAATATATAAATTCTTTACTGCTGATTAACCTTACTTACATTTTTTTTAATTTTAATTTTATTCACTGCTCACTTTGCTCACTTTTCCTCACAACCCCTTGGCCAATATGTTGTGTGTATGTATGAATATACAGTCTATATATATATATATTATATATATATATATATTATATAGATAATATATATATCTACACACCCACATCTTGCAAGGGATTGTAAAGTGAAATGCAAGAAAGAGAGAACAAAAAAGGAAAACAGGTTGGAGGTAAAAGTGAATGAGAGAGGGATGGGGCCAGGCAACCAGCAGGAATGAGAAGACGAAAAAAAGCACTGGATAAAGTACCAGGAGACACAGATGCTGCAAAGTTAGTTCACAGAAAGTGAAGATCACGTACATTCGTGCACACACGCGCACACAAATACACATGAACACACATCAGGAGAGATACAGTGAAGGAAAAATGGTCAAGGAAAGCACTATCCTCAGCAATAAAAGTATAAGTGTAAAAGGGGCTCTGTAAGAAAAAATGCATGTGAGAGATTGTGGTGTACGGTATAAAACAAAAACACGCTCATGCAATACAAATGTGCTCATTGAAAATGAATAGTGACCTACTGGGTAACCTTTCTAAGGCTTCTGAGAACCAAAATATATATAATATGTATGTAATTTTTAATACTAATATATACACACACAAAGAGGTGTTCACAAACAAGACCTTTTCACTTAAATATGTACAAATTATATATTATATATAAACGGATATAACAACAACAACAATAATAATTTTATGAATTAATTTATTTATTTTTGATGAACAACATCGGTTTGGCAGTCACTCTTTTCTTTACTGCCAAGCTACAGCACACATGCAGCGTATATTTGGATTTCTTTGTGGACTATTTTTAGTAAATAATTAGTCAATTTTACATGAATTCATCTTCGTGTACACATTAATGTGTTGAAGTGTTCCCTTTGCACAGATATACACTCCAAAACACATCAGCACGCACACCATCTATTCCCTTTTTAACGCACAGTGAGTGGGAGACAGGAAATTTAATTACAGACTGCAAACAGTATAGCAACAGGTTACACAGATAAAAGATAAGAGGAAAGGGGTTTTATAGACACTAATAACCAAATTCATAAGAGAGAATTTAACTCTCCCAGCAGCTCCCTTTAAACAGAGACATATTTAATGAAAAAGGACCCCACTGACCCATACGCACCTCCAAAGGCCCTAGATCAAGATCGGATCCCATTTGTGCAGTCTGAGCCTAGGAATTACAACCTAACCCTGTAGCCTTCATTGTATCCTGCAGACCCGCTGTCAGCTTGAGGCTGTTAACGACAGAGCACCATGCTAATACCACACAGCAGCAGTGTGATTAGTGCCAGATTCAACTGGCATGACTTCTACAATGCATTACTTCTGGAAACAACTGTGCCAAGGTAGCATAATGCTGTTTTTTCTTTTGGATTTAACAAAACTTGACAAAAGTTTTACTGCAACTCTGTCTAGCTGTCCAGCAACTTTCTAAGATTTTAAATGCTTTACATCTCACATACACAACACACAAATTGACAAATTTCAATAAGTCCACAACAATTGACTATAGTGTGACATTAGTATGTTGCTAAGCTAACTCAATCAAACAGAATAAATGCATCACACATATACTGTACACTACAGTTCAAAAGACGGGGGCCAGTAATTATCATTCATTCATTCATTAAATCATGCTAATATGCATCAAGAACACATTAATTTGATCAAAAGTGACAATAAAAACATTTATAATGTTACAAAAAAATTCTATTTTTCAAATCATGCTGTTCTTTTGAAATGTCTATTTCTAATATGCTAATAATGTACAAATTAATCATGGGTCTTGCAATTTTCATTAAAAAAAATTAAGGTAATAATTAAAAATAGTGTGTATATTTTCTTAAAGAAATTGTGGTTCAGTGTTGTATAGAAAATATTGAGAACTTTTCACTAATAAAACCAAGAGATTATGTTTTCCTCATATTTTTTTAAGAAAACCTAAGCAGTTTTGAGGCTTGAATTGAGAAACTGATTAAACTGGGAAAATAAATAAATAAAATAATAAAATAAATAAATAAAATGAAGGAACGGAAGCTCCCTATTTATTAAGAGAATAGCTCATGTTGCATGTGATTTTGGCGGTGATTGTTAGTTCCCAGCATGCTTTGCATATGGCTGGAAATGGAGAGTAAATATTGAAATTACGTGCTATTTTATGTGTTTTTGAGTTTTTGAAGTTTCTGTTGTTACCATTGTGCAGAAGAGTAGAGCTTATGGGTTATGGATAATTGCATGTACTACTACTATGAGGCATGATGCTTTGTTCAATGAGCAGTAGCTTTGCTTTTAAATAATTTTTTATAATATTTCATGATCAAATAAATGCAGCCTTGATGACTTCTTTGCAAAAAACCTTCCACCCAGAATTTGAACATAGTGCATTCTGGGATTGCAGTGTTGGGAAGGTTACTTTGTAAATGTAATAGGTTACAGATTAGAAGTTACCCTATTTAAAATGTAATACGTAGCGTAACTATTTCAATTACTTTATTAAAGTAATGTAACTGATTATGTTTGATTACTTTTTGATTAATGTTTGATTACATTTCTAAATTTCTAACAAATGTTTTAAACTGTTAATCATTTTGAAACATTTAAACCAGGCAGGGTTAACCTTCCAGTAGTATTCAACACTGATTACTGTCAGACTTTCAAAATCCTTCTTCACTTGAATTAAGTTTAATTTTAAAGCACAGCCACCACAAAATCCGACTTTAGCACCTCTTTTTACTTTGAGATCTCTGAGGTTAAATACAGATTTAAAATCATAAGATACAGTTTAATAGTTATGATACTGTTTTAAAATCAAATCCTTGCATAGCTATGAAACAGTGGCATCTAACAATGCCTTGGGGAAAAAAACAGTTACTCTTAAAAATAAAGCATATGCATAAACCAAACAGGAAATGAAATGCCCTATTTGTCGTATTTAATTATGTAATTCCTTTACATGTAACTAGTTACTCCCCAACACTGCTTATAAGTGAAGGATAGATGTGATACTGTCTGCTTTCGGTCAAAAGACGGTATCTTACTAGGTAGCGTCACTGTGTTGCCTACTGCCTCTCTGAAACATACCTATGCTATGCCTTCACTCCTGTGATATTTTATGCATTTGGTACATGCAGAAAGAATTAGCCAATTTAAGAATTACAGTCCGATTACATTTGATTCAGTGACCTCTTTTAGATTACGTGATTTGCAAGAAAAAACATTTTTTGCTAACATGGTTTTTGTTAAAACATTATCTCTCTTTCCCTCAAGGGAGAGTTTAGCCCACTTCCGTGGTAGAGATTTACATTGACTTGAATGTAGGTTAGTTCATTACACGCTGATATATTTTTTTATTTAATCTTTTAGTAGGGTTTGTGTGTGTGTGTGTGCTTTTCTTTGTTTGATTTAATATAAAGGGATGAACAAAACACATACAAAAAAATAATAATAAAATCCATTAAATTAATTAGCATCAAAGATCTAAACTCAGTTTACAACAAAAGCATAAACTTTCAGATCATCACACCTTAAAACAACTGATCTGAAATGTCCAAAAGTCATTGACCTGTTTAATATCCAAATTGACCCCATTTATTTTCCTGGTACACATTCCTGGTCTTATTGTGAACAATTCATTTTCTGAAGAAAAAAGTTTGTGTTTATAATCTTTCATCAAAATGCAATAATTTATTTTCTCTAAACGTTTTTGCTTGTTCGGCTAACATCCCCAATCAATCTTATTTTTCAGACATATAAGTGTCATATAGAGACCGATTTTCACATTCAAGTTAATTTTGTCTCTTTAAATATCCAGTTGTACTCGCAAATCCACTAAAGTTTGAGAGGTGGTAAGACTTTTGTTTTTGAAAAACGTATCTTCTGCTCACCAAGGCTGCATTTTATTTGATCAAAAATACAGTAAAAATTGTAATATTGTGAAATATTATTACAATTTAAAATAACTGTTTTATATTTGAATGCATTTTCAAATGTAATTTATTACTTTAATGCTGTCACGAATCGGGTCTATGAACTTCCGTTCACAAAACACAGGCACAACATCAAAACACAGCAACCTGCCTATCTCCGATTACAGAAATCGCCTTCATCAACAAGCATCCGTCTGGCGCGGCGGTCTGGCTGGGACACAAGTCTGCCGTAATCTCACAAGTCTCAAACAGATCTCTGGGATCTTCAAGCTAGGAAACGTCACATCGAAGTTAAAGTTAGTACGGTGGGGGGACGGACGGCTTTTCTAATCCCTTAGTTGTTGGTGACCCACAAGGAGTTGGTTTGGGCAGGAGGAAAAAGTGATTAATTTTAGTTAAGAGGGATTTGGACCACAGATCTGGTTGGGTTTTGCTACTGTACACTCGCACACAAACACACTCTGCCAATAATACGGGGGGTCAGACACAGTGTTGATTGGAAACCAGCTGTGGCAGCCATATTGAAGAGACACTAATCCTCAAATCGGCTCGGTTTTAACCCAAAACCGCAAACAAGCTTCTGAATATGAGCTATTTAATACAATGATATTCTGACAGCTGACGAGGGGTCAGTTAATAGACATTGCTACCATGTTTATGCCGTTTTTAATAGTATCTGATTGTAATAATGACAGACTCTCTAAATTTCTAAGTAGAAATAAAAATAAAAACAGTAATTCACTTCAATAATTGCAATTAGAAAATAAGAATGCATTTATTTTTCTCACCACCCATTGATTTAGGCTGTTGGACTTCCAAAATTGCAGTGTTATGCTCGGTTATGCCACTGGTACACATGCACTGTGTAGGCCTTTGCCACGGAGAAACGAGAGGTTTTTGATTAAATTTGTCAGGAAATCAATCAAATAAAAATGTCAGATAATCAGGTATGACAACATAAAAACAAATATGCTTTCATGTATTTGTGACTTCCAAAAATAATCAGATTATATAACACGCTTACCTTGTAATGCGTTACCCACAACACTGATAATGCAATCCAGAATAAACGCTACAATGTTTGAAATAGATTTTTAATTCAAATTTAATGAGTCTTAAAGATTAAGGCTCATTTACCAAAGGAAACATTTGTGAGTGTGAGACGCATTTAAATAAGTCCACATTCTGGAAATACCTCACACTTTATGTGAACTAGATTTTACTCGGTGAACTGGACTGGACTTCTGCATCTGTTCCAAGAAATCCATCTATGGCATGGAAGACATGGCGTCAATGTTCCTGCACTAATTACTTCATGTCTAATGGTGACATAAGTGAGGTGCATCACTCATTAGCTGTGTAATTTCTGTGACTATAAAACAGATTAAATATGAAATTACATTTATATCTAAATATAAATGTACAATATGATAGAAATCAAATAGAAAAGCTTATATATAGAAATATACATGACTAATATATGGTCTGTGAAAGGAATTATTGACAAATCAAATAATACCACATTTTAAAGTTAATTTATATTTGTAATTTATATACTGATCAAACATAAGTACATTTATACAGCATCTAGACATATGGCATGGTTATACAGCAAATTACATATGGTCTGGATATGCAAATATCCAGACTCACAATAATAAGTAATTATGCAGTTTACGCAACTATTTGATGGAGATCATAGATGATATAAAAGTTAATTTCTGCCGAGATGTAAACAAATAAAAATTGACATGTGGTCTGGTAAGGTAATTATTCAAAATAATAATCAGCAGTTATTTAGAATAATGATGCATCCGCCATGTGTACAGGTGCATGAGTGGAAGAACGGCAGAGCATGGAAGTGTATGTGTGTGTGTGTGTGTGTGCATTTTTGTGACATATGAGGACACAAATTTGTATAATGACATGGGTATAACATAGGCATTACAAGGAGAAGGTGACTTATGAGTACATTACCCCATGTCCCCATTTTTCAAAACACTTTTAAATCATACAGAGTGAGTTTTTTTGAGAAAGTAAAAATGCACAAAGTTTCCTGTAAGGGGTAGGTTTAGGGGTAGGGTTGGTGCAGAGCAATAGCACATACAGTTTGTACAGTATAAAAACCATTACGCCTATGGAATGTCCCCACAATTCACAAAAACAAACGTGTGTGTGTGTGTGTGTGTGTGTGTGTGTGTGTGTGTGTGTGTGTGGGGTGTGAGCCAATGCGCAAGAGAGAGGAAGTTGTCAGAAAGACAGAGGGAGGGAGACAGCGAGAATGTGTAAGTGGTAAAATATTATCAGGTCAGTGTGAAGAGGGAGAGGGGTCAGATAATAAGACTCAATCGCGCTGAGTGAAACGTACTGGGAGAGAAAATGCTGACGTGTTTCCTCCGCTCCATCCAATTCTGGAAGCAGCAGCCCTCTCATTCTCTCCCTTACTCTCTTTTTTATGCAGAGGTGTGGGTTCCATGGCCCACAAACTTTAGCACTTTACTGTCCATCCACGCGGCCATCTATCACAATGAAGGGCTGATGAAGAGACAGGAGGGTGAATGAGTGGAGGAGAGCGAGGAAGGGGAGGAATAAAACGAGGGATGGGGCCCCTATTGAAACGGGAGGTCAGAGAAGATGAGCATCATGGCCAACCTTGTGTGTCCCGTTCTCTTATTTACCGCTCCACCACCATAAGCCTATTACTGATGCTATCTTTCTCTCTCTCTCTCTCTCTCTCGCTCTCTCACACACACACACACATACAACAACAACAACAATACGAACTCAAACAAACAACACACACATGTGACCTTTTGGGAACACAGCTGGAAAATACTCATTTGAATAATATGAAACTCCAGCAAACAGTGCAGCTAAACATGCTACATTAGACTAATTAATTTGCATGCGCATGTCCTTGTACAGACAAATACTCACAGAGACCTTTAAGGCTAAATTAGTTGAAGATGGTTTCATATGATGCTAATGATCTCAGAAACCGGTTGACATTAGTAGATTTAAAGGAAGAGTTCACTCAAATGAAAATTCAGACATCATTTACTCACCCCCATGTCGTTCCAAACCTGTATCCAAACCTTTCTTTCAACAAATGTAACAGGTGATGCTCAGAAGGAGCTTCATGTTGCAAATCAACATAAATGGCTATAAGGGCCGTCAAACCTCAAAACTGACAAAAAAGCACAATAAAAGTATTATAAAAGTGGTACGTACAACTTTCCAAACATGGAAAATCTAAATGTAATGCATAAGTTCTTTAAAAATCTTCCTCTTTTATGTAGCTCTCAAATCTCATATGGGGAATTTGAATATGTGCATATTTGAAATTGGTGCGTTGCAACTGGCTAAACATGGGATACATGAAAACTAGCGTTTTATCATTTTAAATGAACCATGACACCACATTCAAATAAACAGAATGAAAATGAGATATGAGAGCTGCATTTTCTTTCCTCACACAAAGTTATGATTTGACTTCAGAAGACTACTTTTTGGTACCTGTATTGTTAACCTTTTTTTCAGTATTCTGCTAAATGTCTCATTTTGTGGAAACAAAGGAATGAAAATCATACAGGTTTGGTGAGTAAATGACCAAACAAATAAACAAAAAATAAATAAATACTGAATGAACTACTTTAATGCAAAATATGATTTATGAGCATTTGGAATATGGCAGTACTGTAAATCTGTACAGTATTAATACAGTATCTGTACAGATGAATATTTTTTTATATTTATTGTTGAATATTAATATTTTTTAATTAGTATTGTTTTAATAGGTAATAATATTTTTTTCAACAAAGAACTTAAATGGATCAAAAGACCCGTAAAAGACATAATAATGTTACAAAAGATGTCTTTGTACACTAAATGCTCTTCTTTTTAACCTTCCATCCAAAGAGATTCAAAGAGTCCTGCAAAACGTATCAGGCTTTCAAAAATATTAAGCAGCATAACTGTTTTCAACAATATTAATATGAAATGCTTCTTGAGCGGCAAATCAGAATATTAGAATGATTTATGAACGATCATGTGATGCTGAAGACTGGAGTAATGATGCTGGAAATTCAGGAATAAATTACTTTTTAAAATGTGTTCAAATAAAAAACAGCTATTTCGAATTGTAATAATATTTCACAATATTACATTTTCACAGTTACACAATATTTTAATGTATTTTTGATCAAATAAATGCAGCAGAAGGTATGAGACTTCATTAAAAAACAATCAGAAATCTTACCGATGCAAACTTTTTAAAGGTAGTAGTGTATTATTTATATACACTTTTTTTTTTCAGGCCTCACAAATAGTGATACATAATGTTTTTAATACAAAATAAAATTGTATATACATTTTGGGCCTCATGAACACAGCAAAAGTGCACACTGACTGCACAGTACAAAAGCTAACACACACAAGCCCTCTTTCCTTCTCAAACTCTCTCATTCAGCACAAAAACAACAGCTTTAACACAGATCTACAGGCTAAAGGTCTCCAAGGACCCACAAACTCAAGTTGTGCCAAGCACATCCGTTGTTTTACCGGAGACACAATCATATCTGACAATGATGGACATGGCAATGAAGTAGAGCCGCCTCATTGAAGGAGAACACACACACACGCATTAGTGGGCGCAGTACAATGAGCGCTGCAAACAGGTCTGAGTATCGCTAACCAAACGAGTCAGATTAGAGGGGTAAATTCGGTTAAATCCTCCAAAAGAGGGAAACGGTAGCGGCAGAAATAACCCAGAACAGATCGGCATGGAGCCTCTAACAAAAAAACGATTAAGCAGTAAAACAGTCCTTTAATAGTTTAAGCCATGTGCTCCATTATCTCCCTTCCTCCACCCACATGCACTGTCTCATAGCTGCCCCTGCCCACGTGTAAACACTCGTACTGTCACGTAGCCTAACAGATGGGGTTTGGGGTGTGTTTTAGGTGAAGGCCACCTTCTTCTGCTTTGTGAAAGGCATTTTAATTAACAGTTGAGGTCAAAAACTAGGCTTAGTGGCATAGTTTACGTTTTAATTCATCACATCTTTCCAATATCTGACCATTGAATTACACCGTGATCAAACTATCTCTCCACTTCAGGCTTTCAGGATTCGCAGAACTGATTCAAGTGTGAAATTCTCACTAGTTCTCGACTGTTAATCTCGGCTAGCCGGTTCTCATTTTAACCAAAGCAAAATATCTGAGGCTGCTTTGATTTGAGACGGACACACAATGAGATCTTACTTCGCTATGCTTTTCTGCTACCTTTTCATCTCCATGAACAAGTTTTTTTTTTTTAAGTGGAACTTTGTCTGATTACAATTATTTTCACTTCCTCAAACCTCCAACTTCTGAACTCGCGATGCATGGAAATGTGATTATATGAAACTTGCATAAATAGCTGAAGGCATGATGGTGCATGATATAAAAAGTAATGTGTAGTTGAAGACTAATTGCTGAGCACCCGCATCTGCATGTAATTTCTATCACGACTGTGATAATGTGTTGACAAGTGTACAAGAACTTGATTGTTGATAGATGGGGGGAAAAATAAACTTCTGATGTATAAGGTGAAACATCAGTCAGATCTTTGTTTGCTGTTA
Source organism: Sinocyclocheilus anophthalmus (assembly GCA_018155175.1). NCBI lineage: Eukaryota > Metazoa > Chordata > Actinopteri > Cypriniformes > Cyprinidae > Sinocyclocheilus > Sinocyclocheilus anophthalmus. The sequence continues at coordinate 231,729 of JADLZN010005776.1, forward strand.
TTAATAAAGCCTACTAGATTATGATCCATTACAACCAAATTTGCTTTTACTGATTATAATAATGTCAAATGCAACATGAAAATAAATTTCTTGTTAACTTTTTTAAAAGTGAAAGTAAACTTGAATTTTAATATTCACCTAAAAATAAAAATTCTGGAATCCTTTACTCACCCTCATGTCATTCCAATCCTGTATGACTTTTATTTATCTGCGAAGGACAAAAAGATGGAATATCTTATTTTGAGTGATGCATGGTACTTCAGTGAAATGACTGTACTTTTTTTTCGAATTTAGGCATAACATACCCAGAGAGAGATGTCTGTTAACATCCCCTTATGTGCTAGAGCAAACTAGCCCAACCTTTGAACCCCTGCTTCCAACCACCTGTCATATACAGTACAGACAACTTTTCACCATCCAATCAAATCCCTTGAGATGTGAGAAAAACATGTGATATTAGTTTTTAAATATAAAACTATTTTAAAATAATTCTGCTTTTTAATTAATGAGAGAAGATCACTAAAATTCTCTAAACAAATAAATAAATATGTGATGGAGTTGATATATCATGGCAATTCAGAAAATGTATGCACAATTAATAAAAATTGAGGAGCAAAAAATAAAATAATAATAATAACCAGACGTCAACATAGGAACAACTGTGAATCCTCATTAAAGGTATATTTTTACAAATAACTTATCAGGATATATTAGTGGCATTTATTTATAAATATAAATGAAAATTGTCATCATTTACTCTCAAGCTCAAGTTGTTCCAAACCTGTATGAGTTTCCTTCTTCTGCTGAACACAAAAGAAGATTTTTTTTTTTGAAGAAGAATGCTGGTAACCAAACAGTTGTTGGTAGCCATTAACTTCCATAGTATAGAAGAAAATACTATGGAAGTCAATGACTACCAACAACTGTTTGGTGCAACCTGAGACTGAGTAAATGATGACCATTTTTGGGTGAACTCTCCCTTTAACCTAAAACAAAATATTTTTAAATTTGAATTAATTATGCATACGTTTTCTTTGATATGTCAAGTTACTCCATCACATAAATAGTAAAGTAGTTGGGATTTTTAGACAATTTAAGTAAATCATAATTTTATATAGCAGCACCAGAAAAACAAAATGGCTACTGCATGTGTGAAATGCAAACTATGGTTATTTTAGTCACCGTCAGCTGTCCCAAGGTAATATTTCCTGTCTGACTGTGGGGACAATTCAATAGATAGAACTGAAAATCAGTGAGTCTCTGTTCATTGATTCGCTGAGGCAAATGCCGGATTTGTCAAGATTTCAATTTTTTTGTATCTGACAGTGTTGACCCATATTAAGCGACAGAGAAAACAGAAGAAGTGGAGAAGATTCACTCAAACGTTACTTCCTTCTCAGTTTCTGCAGCTCGTTTTGAAAGAATCAGTGCCTGCTTTAAAATACAATATTCCTAAAGACTCTCTCATTAATGACTGCACAGTTCCTGTCGACTGCAGGTGTTCTCTCCTTAGTCTAGGTAGGCGAGAGTCATTAGTTTAGCTTCGAAATGTCAACTCTCCCACTTTGAAAGTACTTAAAAAGTAGCCGAGCAGCCTCTCGGTGCACGTGCGGCTGCCTCGTGAAAGGCTCCAGAGCGCCGTTAAGGGGCTTTTCCTGAAGGCTCTCTCAAATCTCTTTTCTCTGGCTTCCTTTAAGTCACCATCATGCCGTTCTCTAGCTCCCTCCCCGCCTCCCTCTCTCGGTGAATGTGTCCGTGGAGACCGCGGCTGGATGACTGGCCCACCCTCCACCTGTGGCGGCTCCAGTCACAGAGTCCTGAGGAGAGCCTTGGGAAAGAAAGTCTCGCTAACAGATGGAATCTATTGTCTAGAGGGAGACTGGAATAAAAGGAGAGAGTGCTGGAACTCAGGGGTGCAAATGTGGAAAGAGGCGGCGGTTAAGGCTTACTTCAGGGTGGTGCGGGTGGGCTTCAGTTAACTTGGATTGTTGCCTTGCTTGGTTTTTAATGAACCTTTGAGCCAATAAACTTAATGAGTTGTAGTCTCTTAGCCAAAGCCCATCCGCACTCACAAACACATGCTCAAACCTGACGTCAACGACACACTTGCTACTCATGCTAGAGAGGAACTATGGAGGTCAGAGTCGGACCATGTGACAATGCTGTTCGCCTTTATTAGCGGTCACTGAGAAGCTATAATATTAATGGGATTTTCAGTGCAATTTTAGCAAAGGTTTTACTAATTATTTTTTTTAATAGCTACGTTTATGTCTATATAGTTTGAAACCATTTTTATTTTAAGTAACAAAATGTTTTTAATGTTTTTAGTCTTAGTTGCTTTATCTATAAAACTCTTCAAGAACCAAAAACACACGCTAATGTGAATGCCGCAATTGCTGCTCCTTGACACTATTGTGTTAATCTTTATTAGCGCACTGAGATACTATAGTATCACTGAGATACTAGCAGTTTATTATAGCTAAATATTTCAAATTAGATTTTATTTTTAGTAATTTTGTTGTTGTAATTGTATTACTTAGTTACTACTAGTTTTTATATATGTCAAGACATTTTTATTAGTTTTATTTCAGTTTTAATTATAGTTATTTTAGCTATTTTTATTTCAGTTGTAATTTTAGTACATCAGTTTTTCACTTCAAGTTAAAATAATTAATAATAATAACTTTAATAATATTAACTATTTAAATATAAAACATAATATAATAATAATAATAATAATAATACTATTAATAGTAATTTTAGTTTATATACATTTACAAGAGGCCTTTTTATTAGTTACTGTTTTTAATTTTTTTCGTTTTCATATTTTTTTTTTTTTCAGGTGTAGTCATTTTAGTCATTTTTATTTCAGTTTAAATTTTAGTTTTAAATTTTAAATATCTGAATTGGTTTTATTTTTGAATAAAAGTTTTAATAATTGTTTTCTGTTTTGCCATTTTTAGTTACTATATTTTTATTATTATTTATTGGTTTTTATTTCAGGTTTATATTTTTTACTAAAACTAATTAACATCATGTTTTTAAGTAACTATTTTTTTTTCATTGTTTTAGTTTTAGTTAACGATAACTAACGCATCCACACACACAAACACATGCTCAAACCTGACATCAACACCACAATCTCTACTCTGCATAGAGGAATTATGGAGGTCAGGGTCAGACCATGTCACTATTCTGCTCATCTTTATTAGCGTAAGAAGAGGCGTTCGAGAGCTCTGGCGTTCATCATTTCCTCGTCCGCCTCTTTGTATGATTGTTGTGTGACATAAAAAGAAGATCGCCACCTAGACCTGACGCCTTTCTGTCTCTTGATGCATTCATAGCACACATACTCAAGTACACACACACACGCATTCTGAACACTGATTGCAGTTTTACTATCCCTTGTGCAAGTGAGGACCTCATTACATACCAACACAAACCAGGACAGACAAATAAAAAGAAGTGTGTGTATGTGTACGTGTTATGTGTTATGTGTGGCACTCTATTAAACTGACAAAGCTGCTAATTAACCAGACCTTTTGTGTAGCATCTATAGAAGCCGTATATACCAGCCCGCCTCAACATAGAGAAGAATGTAAGAGTGGAATGCACAAATCTGAATGGGCCACGACAAGAATGTCCCACTTCAAAGAAACTCCTCTCCAACAGCCAAATTTTGAGTAAATACATCATCACAATACTTAGAAACCTAGGAGCAAATGAAGTGGCATTGCAACTATGTAAACACACAGATGCAGACTGATAAACTCATTGCTTTGATTTCTGCACAGAAACAAATAATCCACAATCTGCACTTGTGAATGTTATGTGGAAAATAAGAATTTGTGTTGTGTTTGTGTTGTTATATAATACAAAAATGGTGTTCTACTATTATTATTTTACACAATTTAAAGTCATTATTTTGAAATACAATTTTGAAATATTTTATTTTTGCATTTAAGTTTATTTAAAATGTTGTTTACATTTTAATGAACTTGTTGTGTGTGTGTGTGTGTGTGTGTGTGTGTGTGGTGTGGGTGTGTGTGTTGTTTTTCATTTTTCTTGAGGCTATTAAAAAAAATATGCTATCTCTATTTTTTATTTTATAATTATAATTAATTTTAGTTTTAGGACATCAGTTAAACTAAATGCGAAACGTTGCACAGACAAGACAGACAGGTAGATAGGTCCATGTCAAATTTGCACCAAAATACTGTGAAGCTTGACAGCTGTTTCCTTTTACCTTTTAAAAGTAATACACCTATCATATCATCCTAAATGCATGATTACATGGTTACTAGCATTTTATTATTTGAATTTAGAACAGACATCTGATCTATTTTTAGGTCACGATTCACAAGTTCAGAACCACTGCATTTCGCCCAAAAAAGAAAAGTTCCGTCATCATTTACTCCCCCCTCATGCTGTGCCAAAACTGCACGATTTTCTTTCTTCTGTGGAACATAAAAAAAAATATTTTGAGAAGTTTCGAGGGTCGAAGGGGTTCTAAAGTTTCATGCTCCAAAAAGGACAAAAAGGTTGTGTAAAAGTAATTCACACAGCTCAAGTTTTCTGAAGAACACAAATTAACACAAAATGATCAACTAAATGATACAAATGCAATTGCGGCAAACACGGAAAACTGAGAAAGACCAAAAAACTGTGAGAACATTAGAACAACAGAATGATTGATAGAACGATAGAACGATAGATAGATAGACAGACAGACAGACAGATAGATAGATAGATAGATAGATAGATAGATAGATAGATAGATAGATAGATAGATAGATAGATAGATAGATAGATAGATAGATAGACGGACGGACGGACGCGGACGACGGACGGAAGGAGGATGGTGATTTGGCCTTTTTTTAATTAGAAAGGAGGAAGGAAAAACATGGAGTCATGATCCCATTAGAAGGAGAAATAAAGAGGAGGACGGGATTGGAGGGGGGGGGAATTTTTTTTGGGATTTGTGTGCATTTTTTCACACATAAAGAGTTTGAACTCTCCTGTCTGAGCGAGCCATTCATTATGACTCTCATTACAGTAAACACACAGTTTATTATAAAATAACACGCTCAAGCTCAGCACACCAAGATGAGTATGTCTATGCATATATACAACATGCTGCAGTACCTCGCGTACCTCGAAGTCCCTACAGCAATTTTCTTTCCAATCTAACTTAATGTCTTTAAACGGTCATACTCATCCATCTGTAGTTTGTTTTAGGCATGTTTGCACCCTCATTTGAAAGAAAGTCATATAGGATTGGAACAGTAATATGTTGTAGATGATTGATCTTGGTTGAAACTGTCCCTTTAAATTATAAATAGTTGAAATATTTAAGCTAAATATAAATATATATATAATTAATTTACAATTTCCCAATTCAATCATAAATGGTGCACAACCCTGCTGCTGAAACTACAAAACCAGGCATTTAAAATATGCAACTAGATTTTAAAGTTGCTAGTAGTTCAGGGATTCTTAGTGGTTACTTACTGGATCACGTCTCCTATTATATTATGGTCTCTATTTGACTTGAAATCAATCAATGAGATTTGTCCAGCCGTATTTAAAATGCCCAACAGGCAAAATTTTTACTTAATTGCTAGAAATATCAATAATTTAAATGGTCTCGAGAGTTTCGCTCCAATAGAAAAAACAATGCAACTATGACAAGATAGTAGTCATTTACTTAATTTTGGACAGTTCACAAAAATGGTGTCAATTTTACTCAATGTTATTTTGTTCCAAACCTTTAGATACTTCTTCTTTTTTTTTTTTGCCCGAGCACAAAAGACGACTTTTGGCTCCTAATTGGACCCAATTTAATGAACTGAAAAAAAGAAAACACATTAGGTAAATGATGACAGAATGTTTTTGGGTGAACTATCCTGTAGGCATTAAAATATTCTCTAAGGAACTCTCTGTGAAACCTCACAAAGCAATTCTGTCAGGTTTTGCTGTTCCCAGGGGAGACTTTTCAGAATTTGTCCACACAAGGATGCAAAACCTGCCCAAATAAAGACATGTGTATTAACACTGGTAAGACACAAACCAAAAACCTATGTAATGATTTATGGTTAGCTGTCTTCTCTTTTTTTTTCTGTCGCAGTCTCAGCAAAGTTACTTGCTTCCCACATCTCTCATTAAATGGACCGTGATTGCTTATTTCATTGTAATATTGAGGCTGAAAGCCATTGTGTGTGTGTGTGTGTGTATGTGGATCAGTGTGCCTGTGTGAGATAGATGGAATGCTGCAAGCTCAGAGTTGCCTGGTCGACATTCCTCCACAACCCTAAGACTAATGGATTGGGGTGGTCAGAGGTGTGTTGCTGTGTGTGTGTGGTGGGTGTACTGGTATTTATCACGTTATGGGGACCAAATGTCCCAACAAGGATAGTAATACTAGTAAATTTTGACCTTATGGGGACATTTTTTTGGTCCCCACGAGGAAACAAGCTTATAAATCACACAAAGTTTTTTGAAAATCTAAAAATGCAAAAAGTCTCCTGTGAGGGGTAGGTTTAGGGTAGGGTTGGTAAAGGGCAATAGAAAATACAGTTTGTACAGTATAAAACCCATGACGCCGATGGAGCTTCCCCCAAAAAAGGGAAACCAGTGAGTGGTGTGTGTGTGTGTGGGTGTGTTGTGTGGGTGTGTGTGTGTGAGTGAGAGAGAGATAGTGTGTGTGTGTGTGTGTGTGTTGTGGGGGTGTGTGTGTGTGTGGTGTGTGTGTGGTGTGTGTGTGGTGTGTTGCGTGCGTGCGTGCTTGCGTGCGTGCGTGCGTGCGAGAGTTCATGGGTGTGAGGGTGAATGTCTGCCAGATGGTGGAGGGATTGCAGTTCGATTAGTGTGAATGGGCATGAGCCTAGTGATTTTGTGCTTGAGAGTGTGTGCACAAACCGCAGTGATTTTAAAACCTCAAACTTGCTCTAAAAGACAGGACTTTGTGCCGCTATTGGCTATCGCAGAACCTAACCCTAAAAAAAAAGCATTTGCAATGGTTGCCTTTTGGGATGGCGTCATAACCAAGGATTTCTTTAAGAAAGCAGCTTGCCGAAACATTGGCTGTATCCATGGAAATCGTGAGGCAATGATGTTTGATTTGTTCCCACCTATGGCTAACAAAAGAAGTTAACTACACCATATTTGCAGCTCCAAGTCTCAAGGGTTAAATTGGGAAGTCATTTAAAACCACTCTCTAGCCTCGATGAAAATATATGGATGCTTTGTGTAATTATTTTAATTGTCCACAATTAGCCTTAACAATACTCTTCAGATGTTACCTCTCCCAACAGGGTAGTTCTAATTGTTTCTGAAAAAAAAATCTCACCTGGATTTTCTAAATGCAGCACTTGATTGATGTCTACATGCTCTCAAAATAGCATTTGCTTTTGTATTAATATATCCAAGATTGTTTTATGAGCGTTAGTGAATTCAGACATATCATGCTGGTCATAATTAGTAAATTCCCCAATGCACTTTGACCTAATGTTTGAGTAAATATCATTCCTTCAGTGTGATGTCTATGGTTTAGTCCCGCAGTGGATAAAATCAGCAATCCATGTCATATCTTTAAGCCCAGATCTCTGTTAAAGTGCATTTTACCTGTCTCTCTCCCTGTCAGTAACATGAAGTGTCATTAGAGGTTAGCCATCTGTGTTGCTAGCATGAGCCTTGAACACTTGCAGGACTCAGTGTGTATGTTTGGGGTGGGCACATGCTCCATTGTTTCCGAGCACTCAAAAGCATGAGCCTTCCCTTCAGCCTTAATGGAACAGACTGAATAATATGTAACTAATGATTCTCTCACCTTCACAACTCCCCTCCCTTTCTGTTCTGTTCCCACTAACCATAGCCATTTCTAAAGTTAATGACACAAAAATTGAGACAGAAAGAGCAGCTGAAAGTGAGGAGAGAAGCTGAATGAGCAAAGAAAAAAAAGATAATGATTGAGGGAGCATATGAGAAGAAAAAATATGAGAATTGAGAATAGCAGGTACATATTGAGAATATTGAGGTATATTAGGAGAAACTTGTTAGACAAGAGAAGTAGCAAACAGAATTTTTAACATTGCAATTAGTTAAAAATTTTTATGAATAATATGTTGATTAATTCGTCATTTTTCTATTTTATGCAATTATTCAAAAAATAAACAAATAAATAACAGTGATGCTTCTGCTACTACTACGATTTGTTTCTTCATTATTATTTTTATTATCTACAATTTTATATACATGATTTTGATGCTGTTTTTGATTTAGGATTAATGATATTGGCGATTTTGAGCTTATTTGGAAGCATTACTTTGTCCCCTTGTGTCAGTTCCAAAATGGATAAACAATTCATATTTTCCCATTTCTGGTGAATTTTGAGAAAATATTACATACAATAATTCTTGTAAAATAAGTGCAAGTTTGTCTAAATCTCATTTGTTTGAGAAAGAAAATGCACATGCACCCTTGATTTGGGTTCAGGTGTAGGACGCGATGAAAGAAAATTGAGAAAAAGGAAAGGAAAGGAAAGGAAAAGGAAAATTACATGAAATTACATGAAATTACATGAAATAATTAATTAGACTACTAACTTTATCAGGCAAAACCACATTATCACCTTAATATTAGTTATATAGGACAAAGGGACTAATTACTTGCCTAAACGTCACATTATATACATTTTCAAAAATGTATTTGTATACAGTACTTGTATATTTTTTATTTCACATTAAGATAAGTGACTTTTTATCATTTATTTTTTATTTTTTTAAGTACATGATCATGTCACTTCTTATGGTCAGTAATTAGACAATGACACTAAAACTACAATGTGATGCTTTCCAGATCATGTGCTCTTTCACAGACTTCCACATTAGCAGAAGGATTATTGGGCAAAGTGTTGTCTAAATGGCCACGGTAATGTTGTCAAAATAGCTGCAGTAATGCTTACATAGCAGCAGCTGCAGACTCCTCTTTTACACAGCACTCTACAGAAGTGAAGGGTGGGAGGATAGAGACGAGAGTGAGAAGAGACTGACACAGCAGAGTGATAAAACTTTGGCAGTTCAAATATGTATCTTGGTCATGCCAATAAAGCTAATTGAATCTGAAATTGAATTTAGCTAGAGGGATAGACGAAGAAAAAGGGGGAGAGACTGGCAGAGAGAGAGAGAGAGAGAGAGAGAGAGGAATTCACAAATGGGGAGTCGAGTACTGGTAGTTGTGCCCCTGCCACGGATTAAAGTCACAAGCGCTCTGAGGCAAATGTAGTATTAGTCACTTTAATAATTAATCATACTCTGAAGCATGTTTTTTGAGCCATGCAGTGACCCATTTTTAATTCCCTTCCACTAACAAAAATAAAGCAAAGAACTTGGTTTCTAGCTTTAAAAAAATGCCTAAAATTAGCGAGAGAGGAGCGTTTGCCGTTTAGGGTCTGCTGGGTCAAACAAACTCATCTATTATCTAAATTCCCAGGGTAAATAATAGGGAATTACTGTCTGGAATTACCTATTTGGCTTTCAGAGTAGCCACACTGCAAAAAAAAAAGAAAATAAAGGGGGCTACGATGGGCTCCCAAAGGTCTGCAGGATGCCGTCCTGGAGAAATATGAGGCCCATATGCAATGTGTCCCCGGTGAAAGGAGATCTCCCGCCGTGCTCCTCCTGGCTTTGATGCTCACCACCACAAAAGCAGATGGTTCTGGCCCTCAACTCTCACTGCTCCCGTCCCCCACCCCTCCCGCACCGTGAAGACAATCCCATCCACTGCTATTAGCCCCCTGCCTGCTCTGGCTCTCTATTCGACTGCAGCTTCAGACTCCTTTCAGGCCACTGCCCAGAACCCAGGGGGCTGCCGGGGTAAAGTAACCTAGTCAAGCATTCACCATCGCTGGCTGGCTTTGAATGGAAGTCAACTGTGTGAAAAAGACATGTTTTTAGAGGATGGAGCGGAAAAGGGAAGAAAAAAGCTGGTGAGGAGAGATCGATGAAGGTTTTTCCCCTCCAATACTTCATTCACCACTCGCAGGTTACAAAGCAGCAGCAACCGCAGGTGGTGTGGAATTTTCCGGATGCTTGTCTGAATCGTCAAAGGCCGGCGGTCGGGAACCTTCATGCAAAATGAGATCAAAACCACCAGTCGGAGACACACCGGTGAAGCTGTTTGCACTCTGTTTTTCTATTTTCGACACACTAAATTGAACATCCCAGTCGCTCTTAAGCAGTTCTGCAATCAACGCAATAAAGAAAACCTGCAAATGACCTCCGAAACCTCATCTTTGTTAATACCCCAGCTTGATCTCTCAGGCTCTCTTTGGCACAAGTCAATTAACTGCTGCTCTCGGAGGTCGGGATCAAGTTCTTAATTGATTACATGGCGATAGCTTATTCAATTATCAACTAAAGAAAGAAGAGCTGAAATGAGGGTAAAGGAAGTTTCCCAAATGAGATCCTCAGAGGTTTTGTCTGAGATATGTTCAAATGGTTGTTTGGGAAGAGAATAACAGCAAATACGCAGACTGCAGCTGAAAGGGCTGACAGGACTGCTTAGCTGCACTGCTCCAGACTTCACCCCTCGAGTTCAAAACCTGCATTACGGGCAGAGCGAATTTAGAAAGTCCGGTGAATAACCATCAACAGGAGACTTTCCTGCATGTCCAAGTCAGATCTTTACATCCTCCACATAGAAGTGTGCTTTCAGATCACAAGGGGATTTGTTAGCTTCACTTCTTCTGCTATCTGCCTCTGGCATGGAGGTGAACGACTACCCTTGGCTCTATCCTTCAACTCTCTCTTCCCCCGTCCGGATTGTTTGCAGAGTCACTGAGGGATAGCCTTCTCCAACTTTAGCAGTCAGCTTAAAAATAAATAAACCGTTGTGCCTGGAATGCTACCAGGCTAATTTCCCTGGATGGCATGCTAGTTTAGCCTCATCCTGTTTTTGCAGCTTGCACAAAGTAATGAGAACATGTTTTGGGGACACACCAATTTCAGGAATGTCTGTGACATGTTGTCAACTCCATCGCAGATTAATATAAATAATAGTAACTAATACTCCACAGTTAGCCTGACTGAAAGCCAAACAAAAGCAACACACAGATCATTAGCTTGACAGTCTTCTTGGCAGCATCATGTATTTTAGAGGGCAGCATCGCCTGGAGTCAATCAAAACAGATGTCACCCCATACATCTGACATCTGGAGGCTATCATCCAGTGTATAGCCAATATTGTCAACCTATCAAAAAACACAAATGTCCTAATTATTCTTCATTTGGTCATTGACTTCATTGGCACCTAAACAATCAGTAGTGAGTTTGGAAACCAGTGTAAGATGGTTTACTGGATGGTTAGTTGATTTAATATGGTCTTCAATCCTGGCCAAGCTAGTGTTTAGCTGGTGTAGGCCATTTAGTTAGCCTAAGATGCTAAATATGTTTTTGAAGCAAAACCTACAAATTACTCATTTGGTCTTTGCAATGAAAGAATAAGGAGTTTTAAATCAGTCTAATATGGTTTGCTGGATGGTTAGTTGGTTTAAGATGGTCTCTCAAGCTGATGTTTAGCTGGTTTAGAACAGCCTAAATTTCTAAAGAAGAGGTTCTTTAAGCAAAGAACACAAATTACTCTTAATTTGGGTTTTGCACTGAGACAATCAGAAGTGAGTTTTTAAACAAGTTTAAAATGGTTTGCTGGAAATATGTTTTAAGATGGTATCCTAGTTTGTTTAGCTGAGCTGGACCAGCTGAAAATAATTAAAAACTCTCTAAAACCAGACAACAGACTTGCCTGGCCAGACTGGGAGACTAACTAAGACCACAAAACCAGCCTAAGATGGTTTGATGGTCTTAGCTAAGGATATTTTAAACAGGGCTGGAAAAAGTCAGAGACATTTAGTTTCAACTACATTGTTCAACACTTAAAGGCACAATATGTAAGATTTTGTATTAAAATATCCGAAAACTAGAACAGTGTTATATATTTTGCTGACTTGTGTACTTACATTATCCCAAATGTTTTGAAGAATGTTTAAATCCAGAGAAATAAGCAATTTTAACTAGTGACATGGACCGTGTCCATAGTGTCATTGTGTCGCCTGCCAATGACGTCATAACCCCTCGATAAAACAGCGCTGCTTTTTTTCCCCACATACGCACGACCGGAAGGAGCGGAAGCGGTAGACTGTGGCATAATAAAAGGTCCACTGCTTTCGAGCCGTGTGTCGCGCTTGTTCAGCGGCCTTGTTTCACTTCGACGGCTTTCAGCCTCACCCTGCTTCATTCTACTACGTTAATAAATCATTAGCTCATCCATGAACATGATTTCTGCCTGAGTCCCGTCGGATTGCATTGGCTGTGGGGATGAAGACGACAACTCCCATGATTCCACACTCAGTCACGGCGTCATCAAACTACGCCTTTGTCGCGTTGTTTATTTTGAATACGTGTCCTTTAGCAGCGAAAATTACATATTGTGCCTTTAACCTGGATTTAACACCCAAAGGATGCCGATAACCATCAAGGAATGTGTAAATTAAACCATTGTACTTGTTAACTATTTTGTACAATCCCGGATGAGTGATGTCCATCCAGTCCTCTCTCCTGCTGATGAAAAAAACAATCTGCAGTAGGAGGGCTTTTGTGGGGAAGGCCACTGAACGCTCGGCTGGATAGTGAGAGCTTCACCGAAGGAGAGAGAGGATGGACAAAAGTGTGTTGTGAAAAGAGCTCCGTCTTTCTGACAGGCCCAGCATGCCGTACAGGCCTCGCTCCAGATGGTGATGTCCCGGCTGCTGGCTGGGGGACTCTGGACTCTTTCTATATGGCTGTCAGCTGGGCTTTTCCTCCCCCTGCCTGGGCCCAGTGATTTCATCCTACAGCGTTTCAGTAATAAGATAATTCACACAGTACTCCACATGCTGCTCTCACATCAGCATCACCATCCAACACAGCCAAAGCCAAACTGTGCTTCCATTGGAAGCATGTGGGACTCTCATAACATTGTCCAATCTGGGCTTGGACTTTTTGAGCTCACATCAAGGAAAGGTCAGGGTGATGTCTGAACCTCTTCAGTCTGTCAAAACATACCACCACTGAAGAGGTGAAATAGGGTTCAAAATCTCCCTGTTTTCCATGTAGTTGTTTCTGGTGGTAAATCCAAAGAGACCTCCCAAAAATAGCACAAGAAACAGGGACTTGTGTGTGATTTAGTTTAGCGATGAAAACTACAACTGAATAAAGTAGTTTAAGCACATTAATACAGTGTATAAACAACTCTCAAAAAATTCCTATACAATACTTTTCAAAAGTTCTGGGGTTGGTAAGATTTTTTTAAATGTTTTTGGAAGAAGAATACCAATAAACTAATTATGATTCAATACAAATGATGATCTTTTGGCCTTTTATATCATGTCTATACACTGACCCTGCTCACACCTGGTGTTTTCTGTCTCCTGGTTCAAAGTTACAGTGGTGTGTGGGTGGGTTTTTCATTGTCCTGACCTACTTTACTAGGACATTGGTGGAAGGGCACATGAAAGACAAGGATCTACCCAAAGACCAAAGGTTATGTGGAAGCTGAACTGGCACAGGCCGTTACAGCCTGGCCAAGGCACTGAAGCAGAAAGACACACACATGCCATTAAAGGAACAGGTCAAACAAAAATGAAAATTCTTTCATCATATACTCACCATCATGCCGTTCCAAACCTAAACAACTTACTTTTTTCTGTGGAAGACAAAAAGAGAGCTTGACATTTTCAAGGTGTTTTTCCCCCATGCAATTAAAATAAGCCCATATGACTTGTGCACTGTATTCAAAATCTTCTGAAGAAATCTGTTTGAGCTTTGTTGGAGAAACTGACCAAAATTGAAGACGTGCATTGAAAATCTTGACATCTGCTTTAGCTGACATGAAACCCGGTTGATCCAGTTTACAAAACCAACCTAATTGATTCATTCATGATTTGGACTGATCTGGAAGAAAGAAAGTAATATGGGTTTGTAGCAAATTAAGAGTGAGTGAAATCAATTTTGCGGTGAACTGTCCTTTTAAAAACACAAATATGCACAATGCCTCTCCTCACACACTAATAAAAACACATGACATTCAAAATAAAATAAAATAAATGACTGTATTTCTGCCCACAGCACAAATCCAGGTTTGAGCTTTACATCTGATAACAAACACATAGACAGGCACAACTATGCGCAAATTAACTGAAATTGAAGCTTTATTGATTTTGTGTGTGGCCAAACATGCACACAATGGACAGCTAAGAAATCCTCAGGATATGAAAGATATTGTTTTTGTGACCTCTGGGTTGTGTCGTTGAAGAGACACCAAATCAAAACCATACAAGTCTCACAAAGACAAGAGGGGGAAAAAATAAACTCTCATATAACATGCCTGTAAAACACTGTACAACATCAGAGCAGTTAATACAGAGAGATGTTTTATAGAGTGAAAGAGACATGTGGCGGGTAGGCTGTATATCATACTGAAAGGGAGAGAGAGTAGAACTATTGTTAAGAGTGACTTAAAGGAAATTACTATGTTGAGGACAGAGAGAAAGAGAGATTGAGAGAGAGAGAAGTTGAAACTGAGGAATAAAGAGCAGAGGCAGCTGGAATGAATGACACAGATAAGGAGAATGAAATAAGATATACTGTCGAGCTGTTAGAAGAAACATTAAATATATGTGTGAGAAAACTGAACACACCACAAGAAAGAAGAGACTAGAATATTGTGTTTGAAGGAAAATTACACCAGTTATGTGAAAAGAATAAAGACAGAGAAAGGTAAGGATAGTGCAGAGCCCTTGACAGTGTTACCTATAGTCTTTCACTTACAACCACATGGTTTTTCAAGACCCGAGCCGCTGCCTCATTGAGCAAAGTGCTTCATATCTTACTGTCTGATATACAGTGAAGACCGGGGCAATTTTAACACACTAAATTTCTTCAATCACAAAATTTCTTCAAGTCAGTGTGATGACACTCACTTGGCACATGATCAGTAGAGTTATCTCTCTGCCTGAGGAAAAAGTGTAAACATTTGACTTTATGAAGTGAAAAAAACTTTTTCGAGGCATAAAAGGGATTTTTTTGGACATCGAATATCTATTTTAGCTCCAGGTTGCTGGTTGAAAATAAACATGAATGACAGATTCTAACAATGTCACTGGTAGCTAGCATACAAAATATTTTTCTTAATTTTAGGGCTGAAAATAATTAAAGCACTAGCCATGAAATAGAAATTGTATGAATTGTGGAAATACATAATAAACACTATCCTCAATTTCTTGGGTGAAAAAAAAATGCTGCTGCAAGAGGTGCTATAGTGGGCATTAGCTCAACTTCTTCAGGTCAAATGTTGTCATCGCAAAGCAACATTCTGAAGAGGAACAGAGTAAGTTAATTTAAGTTGACATGTTAATAGCTAGCTATTTGGATAACAACACATCTAATCTAATGGCACAGGCATTTGTAAGACAGACATGGTAGCCCCTGAGGTTTGTTACCGCCATGAGTCAAATTTTAGCTTGTCAGCGTTAGCAATTAGCACTTATAGATAGCAAAACTGCACTTATGTAGGCAACAAACATCTTTCTCCATTGATGATCATTCAAAAGTAACAGTAGTGGTATTCAGAAAGTTAAAATATTATAACATAAAAATTGTAAATAATTGTACTGTATGTGTTATTGTGTTGCCATCAGCCAATTTAGTGTTGAAAACAAAAGTTGTATGTATATATATATATATATAAATACATAATAACAAATAAATTATTGTAATGTACTGTTTGTTGTGCCATCAACCAATCACTGTAAAATAAAATAAAGTGTACTATATGTTTATTGTGGTACAATCAGCACTTTAGTTTTTAAAACAAAGTTAAATGAAAAAATATCTTTAAATGCATACAATATTAAAAAAAAAAAAATTCTGTAGTGCCCTTTTTTCTTTTGGTGCCATCAGCCAATTTAGTGTTAACAAAAGTAAATAAAAATAATATACACATTTTAAAGACCTGAAGATATGTGTAATTGTGGTGCCATCGGCCAAGCACTGTAAAATAAAATAATAAAAAATACAATAACTGTACTGTATGTGTTATAGTGGTGCCATTGGTCAAACTGGTGTAAAATAAAATAAAATTAGATCAAATAAATAAGTAAATAAATACATAAAATCACATAAAATAAAATAACTGAATGATTCCTAGTTTCCAAAGATTCCTAGTTGTGTACTATTGGGGCTGAATGCACCAACAAGCAGCTGCCCTTGAGATGAATGGGAACACTAACAGACAGCTCTCTCTACGTACAACTTGGTTACTAACACAACAAAAGCAAGATTGTGTGTTAAGTATGTTCAATGGGATCGCTCACTGTACAATTAAGTATATTTCTAGCCTTATTAACTCATTCATTTATTTATTTATACCTTCCTCTCTCTTTCTTTCACGCTCTTACAGTCATTTATTCTCTCCCTGAAGAGTTCTGTTAAACGCTGTCGCCACAGCGACCTGATGGAACATCGCCATAAAGCTAGACTACACTCCCACCTTCTTCTCACACTCTCACTCCCTCGCTCTCATGAAAAACACTGCACAAACAACAGTTTTCAAGAGGTAGGAGCTCAGCTGCAGGGACACAGTAAGAGGTGGCACATTGGGAGAGAAAGATTGCGAGAAAGAGAAAGACAGGGCACTTTTGAGGAAGAAATGCAGTCCCAGCACCCATTATAGAGAGAGCACCTGCAGTCTCAAAGTACCATCCAACAAAATGGCCCCATGTGGTCTGATGACACATAAGGCTTGCTCTGCACAGAGAATATGGAGCTCACGCAGTAGGGAGGGAAAAAAAAAAAAAAAAATATCTATAAATATATAATATTATTATATATATATCTAATCATATAATATATAATGATATAATACATCACTCATTTCCATAGTGCATCACAGGAAGTCCTGTACTTTATACAAAGGAATTGAGCACTGAAGTAGAAATGTGTTAAAATACTTTTTACTTTCCCAATTTAATGTGCAGATAGCTTGAAAAAGTAAGAGTGGTCTGTTTGTAGGTGTGGCCTGACACAGCAACAGAGACTCAACCAATCGCATGAACTTGAGATGGGACTTTCTGTTTAGCCAGCCAATGGCAGATTGGTGGAGAGTTTAGGAAAATATTTTAAATTATAATTATTGCAATTATTTGCAATTCTTTTTGGTGCCACTAGAGGCTCAGAAATGCTTCACTTTCAAAGAGTGAAAAAACACTTGTTTTACTATAGATCATGACATACTCATAGATCGATTACAAAACTATACAGGTATTCAAGGGCAGGCTTTAAGATGGTTTAGATCCTACCTTTCCGATCGCTACCACCTTGTTCATTTTCATCTCAATTATCACCAGTAAAATATTGAGTGTCACAAGGATCTGTCCTAGGTC
The DNA here is from genome assembly GCA_018155175.1 of Sinocyclocheilus anophthalmus. Taxonomy (NCBI): domain Eukaryota; kingdom Metazoa; phylum Chordata; class Actinopteri; order Cypriniformes; family Cyprinidae; genus Sinocyclocheilus; species Sinocyclocheilus anophthalmus. Next base: position 249,202 of record JADLZN010005776.1, read on the forward strand.
CTCTGTTATTTTCGATATACATGTTGCCACTTGTTAATATTATTAGGAAATACGGGATTAATTTCCACTGTTTTTATGCTGATGATACTCAACTATATAATCTCAACAAGACCAGATGAAACTTCTAAATTACCTAACGACAGACTGTGTTAAAAATTTAAAAGATTGGATGACCAATAATCTTCTCCTATTAAATTCGGATAAGACAGAGATATTACTTATTGGACCAAAAGACAGTACACAGAATCTCTTGGATTACAATTTGCAATTAGACGTATGTACTGTTACTTCCTCTACAGTCAAAATCTGGGTGTTATATTAGATAGCAACTTGTCTTTTGAAAATCCTATTTCACCAGTTACAAAAACAGCATTCTTCCATCTAGAAACATTGCCAAGTTACGAAACAAGATACCTGTTTCTGATGCAGAAAAGCAAGTCCATGCATTGATGACCTCTAGACTGGACTATTGTAATGCACTGCAAGGTGGTTGTCCTGCATCTTCAATAAACAAGTTACAGGTAGTCCAAAATGCAGCGGCTGGAGTCCTTAACAGGTCAAGAAAATATGTTCATATTACGCCAATTTTACAGTCTCTTCACTGGCTACCTATTAAGTTCTGTATCAGTTACAAAATATTATTACTTGCCTATAGGCCCTTAATGGGTTAGCTCCTGCGTTCTTAACTAGTCTTCTACCATGCTACAATCTATCACGCTCCCTAAGGTTGCAAAACTTTGGACTTTTGGTAGTTCCTAGGATAGTAAAGTCCACTAAAGGAGGTAGATCTTTTTCATATTTGGCTCCCAAACTCTGGAATATCCTTCCTGATAATGTTCGGGGTTCAGACACAGTTTCTCTGTTTAAATCTAGATTAAAGATGCATCTCTTTAGCCAAGCATTCAAATTAATGCATCTCATAATCTTGTACTGCTATTTATATCTGATCAAATGCACATTATTCTTCTTTAGTTTGGGTTAAACAAATTAATTTTACTTTGTTGGAACAGCATCTACGCTAATTATGTCTCTATTTGTTTCTCTGTTTTTTAGGATTTACACAAGCTTCAGTCTGGATCCAGAACACCTGAGAAGAGATGATGCCAACCCCTCAGAGGACCTCAGATGATGCCAACCCTGAAACAACATACAGAACTACCACATTTTGCTATATGTTTGATTGCATCATATAATAACTGCTGTTAATAGTGTTCATCGTCTGTTTGATTACGTCTTTAATGGATTTTTCCGTACATTTCTGCCATATGTACATTAACTGACAGTCACCACTGATAAGCTACCACTAAATATTGTAGAAACTTAATTTGCTGTAAAGTTGCTTTGCAACGATTTGTATTGTGAAAAGCGCTATACAGATAAACTTGAATTTAATTGAATTTAATTGAATAACAAATAATTTCAGCCTTAAGTGCCCTATATGCACTTTATACCTCAAGAAATTAAATTTTTCTTCTTTAACGTTAAATTACGTTCTACTTTCCAATGTTTAACGCGCAATGGGCTTGAAAAAGCATGGTCTATTTGTAGGCTTGGCCTGACACAGCAACAGTGGTTCAACCAATCGCATGAGCTTAGGGCGGAGCTATCTGCTTAGCCAGCCAATGGAAGATTGGTGGAGAGGTTTTTTTTTGTTTTTGTTTTTAATTATAGGCCTAATTATTTTTGCATGTCTTTTTGTTGCCATTAGAGGCTCGGAAACTACATGCATCACTTTTAAAGAGTGAAAATGTAACGATTTACACATACACAATGTTCAGAACTTAAAAACTAACTGAATAAGAAACATCCCTGCATACTGAATCTTTCAGGTTTTTTCATAAATAAATGTTTTTCACCTTTCTACATGTCAAATCTTAGACTTGAGTTCTCACACTCCATGTCCACGCATCCTTGGTAACTTGATAGAGTGGTAGTTTTTCTGACAATGAAAATGCACCGCAAGTAGCATTTTAACCAACCTGAAATCTCAGAAATCTGCTTAAAAACATTTTTAAAGTCTTGCATTACACATGCAGTTCACAAAGTCACAAATGCACAGAAGTGAAAAAACAGCCCTGTCGGCCATTAAATTGGTTAAAGTATAAGTCTTCATCATTCTCCCTGGCAAAGTTTCTCTTTCTTTTTTCCACCGCTCTCCTTTCTATCCAGTCCTTTCAGAAAGCCTGGGAGCTCACCCGCATGTTTCAGGTCTCAGAAGGGTCTCTCGGGGAGGGTTGATGGGCATGTCTGAGTGTGTGCACACGTAAGGGAGGGGCGTCAATGGCATAAAAGCCCTTTTCTTCTCCTCCTCCTTTCCTTTTTCTTTCAGATGAGAGACAAGGGGTTGCCAAGGCGATGAGGTTGGTTGTTCTCCCACTGCGTGGTCTGGGAAGAGCAGCAGCTTGTTCTGACATTTACTGAGGGCATTCACACCAGACAACCTTCAGAGAGAGAGAAAAAGAGAGCGAGAAGAAAAGGAGGGGGACTGCACCTGTAACATCAGGAGAGCGCTGCTTCCTTCTGTTGGGAGACAGCTGTGAGCTTTCCCTTCATCTGGCTCTTTTCCGACGTCTGCGCGATTCTTTTCTCTGTCCTTGGTTTTGTCGGTGAAATGCTTTCATTCACTTATTCTGTCTGTTAGCAGAAAGTCAGCCAAGTCAAAACACTGCCTTGTTCTCGCTTTAGCTCTTTCGCAGGTTTCTCATCTTCGCTCTCTTTCAGGCCCCCTCACGTTCTGTCAGTCTCGCAACCATCAGTAGATCTTCACATTATCTAAACCCCGGGGAGCAGATCCGGTGCGGTGTCAACAGCTCACTGGCCGTCATTCAGACAATTCGCTATAAAGGCGTTCACTCACTTTGCGCTACATGAATAGCCCCGTTTTTATAGACTGCTACAAGTGTGTTTGTAATCTGAAGGCAGCCGGTAAGGGAGGTCATATCATGATTGAGAATAACTGTCTACTTTTATCTCTCTCATGCTGGTAGTGGAAAAAAGGATTTCTTATTTCTCTTTTCCCCTGCTGCTACACAGACGCTATCAGAGTTGAACTAGCAGGCTGAGTCTCATGAAAACATATCATATTTCACCTAAAAATCTAAATTATATTTTGCATTAAAAATATTTAGCATTTTTTTAGGATGATTAAATATGAAGCATGTAGTTTCTACAGAGGTAGTAATATTTCACAATCAGTCTTTCCTCACCCATATTTTATCATTAAAATGCATGGTGAGCAGTAGCTGCAGAATAACAAACAAACACAAAAAAAACATTTAATTTTATACTTTTAATACCTATTTATTTATGTGTGTATCGGGTCAGTACGTTTTTTAATTTTTTTATTTTTCTTTAAATAAATTAACACTTTTTTTCAGCAAGGACGCATTAAGTGATGAAAAGTGAAGGTAAATATTTCCACATTGTTACAAAAAAATGCAGACGAGGACGATTCGGTATCGGTTCAGTAATAGACCATAACCGATTACAACATACTGATGCTTTTCTGACGTCATTTGTCACGGTAGCACACATTAGGCGCATTCAACTTGAAGCACCGCTGCGCAGAATGATCAGTGTATGACATCAACTACCGCAAGAGCGATAAGAGAGCAGACGGATCCTTATGCTTTCGAATCACTCTCGCGGTTGATGTCATACACTGATCATTCTGCTGAGCACCGCTTCAAATAGAACGCGGCTAATGGCGGAGGGAGGAGAGACACGAGTGCGAGTAATTAAAATGTTCCAACTGCTTTAAAAGCCGACATCTGGGCACATTTTGGCTTTTAGGAACAACCTGGTAAGCATGACCTGGAGAAGACACATGCTGTGTGTAAATCATGTCACGCACAATAAAATATGCAGGGGGTAATACCACTAACTTGAGAAACCATGTCAGGTACAGTTCATATATCTGACTGCTTGTATTTATTGACAAAATTGTATAAATGTGAAGTAAAATTGAAAATTGAGGATTGTGATGCATCGTGATATCGAATTGAACCGAATCGATGACATGATAATCGTAATCGAACCGAACCGTGAGACCAGTGTAGGTTCACACCCCTACTAAGTAGCCTAACCCTAACCCTCAGTTCCCTTTCGTGGAACTTCGAACTGCGTCCTCTAGGGGTCGCTATGGGGGAACGCCTCGTCGTGACCCGTGTCTGAAGCATGCATTGAAAAAACTCCAGCTCGTTGGCCGGCAATAGCCATGACGTCACTACCGCTGCGACTAGTACAAAGTAGGCGCCGGTAGCGCACATCATCACTCTCTTCGTCTTCACTGACCGTTCTGTTTGAAGCGTGCATTCCAAAAGCAAAGTAAGAGCATTTTCTTTTCCTAATATGGCGAGCACTAGCGGAGCGTTTAGAAAGTGTGTACATCCGTGTCTTCTGTTTTTCTTCGGACACCCCTATGATTCCCACTCGATATATGCGTTGGTTGTTTGTGCGAGGAGCACGCACTGCATTCCTCGAGGGGCAATCTGCGCGCACTGTGAGCTTTTTCGCTGAAAAAGCTCCTTTCTCGTTTGTCCCTCTCTCGAGTGGAGAGGGACAACCATCGGTTTCCCGCAGCTCGGGACCCGCCGTTGCTGAGGCACGGAGGAGAATGAGCTTTTGGGGATCTCAGGTGGACCTAGCCGATTAGGCTGAAGGGGGGGTTCCCCTCTTCTGCGCATTGGTGTCGGGCGAGAGACAGCCACTGGATGATGATATCCTCTCTCTGATATCATCTGATCCAGGGGCCAGTGCTCAGTTGGCCCAGCCCAACACGAGCCGCAGGAATGGATGTGGATATGGAAGAAGCTGAGGCGTGAGCTTTCCCAATCCACTCCCTGCGTATGAATGAGCTGTTAAGGTGATGGATCGGCCACGCAAAGGCCTCGATTCAGTGGAGAACGGCCAAGGAGGGTGACGTCGCGAGGTCCGCCTCGCCGAACATTTCTCTCTGGCCTACACCTCCCTCAATTGAGCCTTTCCTCCCTTCCTGATCCTCCACACTGAATCGGAAGGAAATGGGATAGGCCGTTTTCCCTCACCGCGTATACCGGTTTCAGCATACAGTTATGCGAATCTAGTCAATGCGCGAAGCGGCTTTGGGATGATGCCCCCTTTGGAAGCGACGCTGCCAGCTTCCTCTCTGGGGGATGACGTCATCTCTCAAAACTCCCTCCTTGTCATTCGTGCCCCTTCAAGCCACATCTCGCATGAACGGCAAGGCATACGCAGCGGCAGTTCAGGCTGTGGCTTCGTTGCACACGATGGCGGTGCTTCAGGCTTACCAGGCTGACCTGCTGAAGGACCTGGATGAGGGGCAGGGCCTTTCCTCTGCCGGAACGGCTGAGCTGCGGCGCACCACAGACTTAGCCCTCCGGGCTACTAAGCAGGCAGCCTCTGCCATGTTTCAGAGCGATGGCTGCATGGTGGTGACGGAGCGGCGTTGTGGGTGAACTTGGGGCGGACATCGTGAAGAAAGAAAGGGGCTTTCTTCTCGATGCCCCGGTTTCGCCCTCTGAAATGTTTGCCACCTCCGTTGAGATGGTGGTCGACAAATTCAGGGAGGCGAAGTCGCGCACAGCAGCGTTCAAGTCCTTCATACCACAAAGGCCCAGGTCTGAGCCCGAACAAACCAGGGGTCCTGGCCCGTCTCAGTTTGAGGATCAGAGACAGGCACAGAGGGCTAGTGTCACGACTCGCGCCCCGCCTCCACCTGTGGGTGGGGGTATGAAGTATCGTGGGTCAAGGGGAAGCAGGCGAAACCCGAGGGGTGAGACCTGGGCAAGGCACCAGCGCTTTCGTCCGGGTCAGAGTAATACCTTGGTATTCACTCTCTCCCGTAGGGGGTACAACATCTATCCTGTTCTCCCCTTCTTTCTAATTCCCCCTTCTATGACCACCATCTCCAGCTGACCGAGGTTAGCTGTACAATAATTTTCAAACAGTCTCCTACTGGGCCCATGATGTTTTTGGTGGTTCTATGGCCAGATCATAGTAACCGCCTGACTGATGGTCCGGTCAAAAGATCCCCGGACAGAGCTCCGGCAACAAGCCTCGTGGGTGAGTATGATCCATATATCATGAGAGCATGTATACTAATGGGAGACCGAGGTGGTCATGTGTAAAAATAACCTTAGAGCATGTATAAAGTTACCTGCAGCAGATGATCCGGTCAGAAAGATCCTCGGAGCAGAGCTGCAGCACAGAGGTCATGGGGGTGAGTATGATCCAAATATCATGATATCTGTATATTGAGGACGGACGGCTGTGTGTGCGTAACCTGCTATAGTTCCATTGCAGTGTTTCCCGGGACCTGTACGTTTCTGTCCCTTGCTAGACGCCCTCGGTGAGGTGCCGTTGCTGGGCTCAGAAGCCAGGTGCTCTACTTGCAGTAAAAAAGGCGTTCACTTGTCGACATATGTCCAGGTGGGGGGGATAAAAAGCCGGGCTCCGGCTTCATACCTCCTGGAGCATGCGGCCAAACACGGGTTTTTGCGGGAGCCTTCGTGAACATCAGGCCCCCGGGGCTACGCTGCGATGCACCCGGATTGGGCTACAGTGCCTGGTCGCCCCGAGGGGCTTCCTGGCCACCAGCGTATTCCTTCTTGTTGAGGCAACGAACGGGAGGTACGGGGCATCACCAGGATCCTCATGTGTAAGGCTGTCCTAGGCAGGGCTCCATCACCACTGAGATGTGCGAGCCGGCTTCTTCCGGCTGGCCGATATGGTCGGGTTTTTATGAACTTAAATTCCAGATAATATGGTATATGTCCACGTAAAGCAAGGCTTTGCGTATTTCTCCAAATGCCACGTGAGTGGGTGATGTGCACGTGAAGCTGTGCGCATTTCTTTAAAATCCACATAGCTGGTAGATGGGCACGTGTTGCTTTGCCCATTTTCTAAAATTCCACGTAGGTGGTAAATGGGCACGGGATTCTTTGCCCATTTCTCTAAAATCCTGTGAAGGTAAGGGTTACGCGTGCTGTCTTCGTTCCCTTTGTTTAGAGTGGGGTAACACCCCGGTACCCTGGGTCCCACTCAAATGGTGTGTCTTGGTCGACACACCCTGGAGACATCACTCCCCTCACCTCTGAGGAGGGTGCTGGAGTTGCTGTTCCCGACCGGCCATTGTGTCCGGGTGACAATAGAACCCTAAGGAAGTCCAAAGATTATGGTAAGAGTGCTCATATTGCGCACCTTCTAAAATCCACATGAGTGGTAATTGTGCACGTTATCCTTTGCCACTTTTCTAAAATCCACGGAAGTGGTCGGTGGGCACGTTAGGCTTTGCCACCCGTCTAAATTCCACCTAGGTGGTAGGTGTGCATGTTATGCTTTGCCACTTCTCTAAAATCCCCCGAAAGTGGTAGGTGCGCACGTTCTTCTTTGCCCACCTCTCTAAAATCCTGTACGGTGAGGGTTACGCGTTTTCGGACTTCGTTCCCTGTTTCGGAGATGGTTAGACCCCGACTTCCTGGGCTCCTCTCAACCAGTGTGTCTCGATCGACGCACTCAGGAGGCACTGCCCCCCTCGATATCAAGGGGTACTAAGAGGGTGTCGTCTGGCGAGCAGGATCCTCTCCGAGGAGTTGAATCCCTCGCTCCATGGGCTGTCCTCGTGGTAATGTTGAGCACTGCTCCCCTTTCAGGAAAGGGGTCACCTGGAATGGGAACAGTATTCCTCCGCTGAGGAAAAACGGAGGTGCCGCTTTCATGAGAGGCTTGAGCTCGCTGTCTTCCAGAAGACCTCGAACCAGCTGCATCAGTAGGATTGGGCCGTCCTCCGCCTCCCTGATGCGCTGGCGATGTGGCTAGCCTGCAGTATGCTACCCCTCTGAAGAGTTATTAATCATGCTGATGGTTGGGGGCCCTCCCCCCCCCCATCTCGGTGAGAGTTGGGTTTGGGCTCCCCCGGCTAGAATGAGCTACTGCCAGCCGGGGAAAACCCGGCATTAGTAAGGGTCGAGCCCCCTGGGCGTCTGAGGACCAGGCGTGTGTTCCCACGCCGGAATTGTTGCTAGCTGGTTCCGCTAGTTGGAACGTGGTGCGGGTCGAGTCCCCTTCTCGGTGAGGACTGGGCGTGTTGCTCCCCCAGTTGATAACTGCTAGCTGTTCCACCAATGGAACGTGCTGTAGGTCGAGCTCCCGCTGAATGGATGTCTGCTCCCTCAGCTACAGGTTCGCGGCTAGCCACGCCAGCGTGATAGCCGTAGGTGAGACTGATGACTACTCAGAGTTCCATCTATAGGCTGCCCTCCAGAAGTGCCACGAGAACCCCCTAGAACGGTTGTATCCATCTACATATGGACATTCTAAAATCCACATGGTGGTAAGTGGGCACGGTATCTTTGCCCACTTTTCTAAAATCCCACGAAAGTGGTAAGTGCGCACGTTCTACTTTGCCCACTTCTCTAAAATCCTATATGGTAATAGTTACGCTCTCAGCTTCTTTCTCTTTTTCTGAGTGGTCTAAAACCCTGGTTCCGCCTGGGACCCACTCCTCATGGTATCCTCGAATACCTGCTCTGACAGGGTGTTTCCACTAGAGGCCTGTTGAGACAGGTCCTTCTGCAAAGGGAGGTAGCCCTGAGTGACAGGCCAAGACTAGTAATTGATCCAATAAGTAGGCTCTTGGTCGTATTCCCTGGAAGGAATCCTTCATGATTCTAGGCCCTGGCGCCGCCTCCGAGGAGGCTTTTTTGGCACAGCTGGTACGGTGGCCCTGCCGTCCCGCAGTTCTGGGCACCAAGCCAGCCGCCCTCGTTACACCGGAGGTTAATCTCGAGAGACTGGTTCCCGTGGTAGACTATTGGTAGCCTGTGTTCTACTACCAATCTTGTCCCAGTGGGACCTGCACACTGTGAGGCTCTAGTAATGTCCCTTGGCAGCCTAGGCGTCTGGCCGCAGGGAGTAATGTCACTGAAAGCCGTCTAAGTGCAGGACAGGGGCAACTCCCATAGCGGTATGGTGTAGTTGGTACTTAGTGGCTCGCCATGGTTCTGGCTTGCACTTCCCTCAGCATGGCGGCGTGGGTATATCTTTCCCCATAGCGACCCCTAGAGGACGCCGTTCGAAGTTCCACGAAAGGGGAAACGTCTCAGGTTACTTATGTAACATGGTTCCCTGAGGGGAACGAGACACTGCGTCCTCTAGTTTTTGTGCCATGCAGTGGACACAAGCTTCAGAAGAAGAAGTGAATGACGTGTTCTCCCGGCACCTATTTATACTAATTGTCGCACCGGTAGTGACGTCATGGCTGTCGCCGGCCAACTTGTTGTTGGTGTTTTTTCAATGTATGCTTTAGACATGGGTCATGACGAGGCGTTCCCCCATAGCGACCCCTAGAAGACGCAGTTGTCTCGTCCCCTCAGAACCCTGGTTACATAGTACCCTAGACGTTGTCACAACTTTCATTAATAACAAATGTTTCTTGAGCACCCATCATCATAAGTAGAAATGAGTTATGATGGTAAACTATACATTTAAAACTAAATCATATCAGGGCTCGCAAAATTTCTAATCCTGGTAAGTCCTTTTCGGGCCATACATTCCTTGATTTTGGTAACCCAAATCATTTACTAGCTCGAATAAAGAGAAATCCGTTAAACTTCACTGCGGACAAATCAGCATGATCAAAACTACTGTGATTGTTTTTTTTTTTAAATACAACAAGTCAAGAGTGTTGGGGTGCAACGGTTCACAAATCTTTCCACCGAAAAAAAAGCCATTTTATAAGAGTGGCGTCCCACAGACTTTTTGGCGGTAAAGGAAGGAAAAAAAAACTAACCGAGGGTAGGATTTAGTTTACGGCACTTCTCATTCATTTCTATGGTATCAATAAACGCCGACTGACTGTCGCACAACTCTGACTGAAATTCAATGACTTCAAGGCTGTAATGTGATTGGTTATCAAGGCACACGTGATCCAATTGACCGTTATGCTTTCTCCAAGTTAGTAATACAGACCCTCGTATCTCCCAATAATAAGACTCATTTGATTTCTTTCTCAGCTGTTTTCCTTTACTTAAGACAAAACCAACTGTTTAAGAGAATACTTGCCAAGACGGGTATTTTGAGATAAGTTTGTATATGTATCCGTTCATGAGCAAGGAGACATGAAAGAGGACTCAATTCTGTGTTTGTGCGCTGTACTGTATGACATGTCGCTCTCTGTGTGTGCGCGCAAATAACAGCAAGGAGTACAGAATTGAGTTATTTCACCTCTTCTTGTGCTTGAATGGTTTAAAACTATTTAATGTTTAAATTGGCAAGACTTAGAAACATGTACAAAGGATCAACTACTCTCCGTTTCACCCCTACAAGCAAGTGAACAATGCGAATCAAGGAAGGGATTTTATTTCACTACTCAAGATTGCATTGATACATTTTGGTAAGCCGAATATGGAAAACACACAAGCCCCGGGACGTCGACGGGCTAGCGATTTTGCAAGACCTGCATATAATCTGGATGTGTTCTTGACAGGAAAAATGGGGGAAATCTGATTTTGTCCTGACATGAAAGATTCAGATTGCCATGTATAAAATATTAAACTTTTATAGAAACCCTGCAGTACATGATGAATAGCAATCATACTTGTGAAACATACATGTTAGATGTGCACGGCAGGTTGAAGGCTGCTCAAAATTCTTTTGAAATACAGTAACTTGAATTTTACTGTAATGGGCTGCAATTAGTGCGATCCTGTTCGTTACATCTTCAAACAGCAAAAGACTATCAGCACATTCTGGTACAATTTGACTATGAGACCTTTTGCAGTGGTATACACCAAAAAAGAAATACGCGTGGCATAGAAATGCATTAGTCTATGGTGTGTTTCTCTCTTTTTTTCTAAGTATTCAAGTGTTGAGAGAGAAAGAGGCTACACAAGCTTCCCCTAAGCAGCATCACAAAAGTGCCATCAAAAAGAGGTCTGTGACGAGGAAAGCCGACGGAAGTCACAATGCAACACGACGGCGCTATCACACTGTATTCAAACAGAATCTGTGTTTGCAGTTAAAAAGAGCCAGACACATCTCTCAGGCCCTTGCCGCACAGTCCATTCTGTACAATCGATTCAGAAGCACCAAAATCATCTTTATTCTTCCTTTCATTCGTCATCTCAAATAATAAAATGCTTTGTGTGTTTTGAGGATGCGATGTCTGGGGAGCACTCTATACAAAGTGTCACACACATACTTTTGGACTGATATCAGAGATATGGAGCGCCGCTCATTAAATGGGCAGCATTCTGCACGCCAAGTCCATATGTGTTTCTTTATGAACTTGAGACCAAGAATATGCAAATAGGGGGATTTTTTGAGGAGCGAGTGAGAGAGTAAGCGATTGAGAGAGTGATTTAGGAAGAGGACGAGGGGAGCGTTTTAAGTACACATCACCAGCATTTGCAAATGAGCCTTGTGTGTGTGTGTGTATGTTTTTTTTCCTTCTCCCTCTCGCCACAACCATCAACGGTGCTCCAATCTCCGTTAGCAGTCTGTGAGGGAGTGGAATGAAGATGAGGACGTTTAAAGGAATGCAAATGCTCTCTGTGACGGCCTCCTATCATATCAGCCATTCCGCAAAATTCAACCGTACAAACACATCCATATTCCTGTAGAAAGTCCATGCTGAAAACAAACTCAGTTTAAAAACAGCCTGAGATGAGTTTGTAGGTCTTTATCGAGTTTAAGGTGGCCTCCTGACCTGGTTAAGCTGGTCTTCATGGTGGGGACGAAGAACCCAAAACCCACTAAAACCAGCCAACAGATCAGACTGACCAGGCCAGGAGAACAACTAAGACCAGCTTAAAAGGACAGTACAACCAAAAATGAAAATTCTGTCATAATTTACTCACCCTGATATTGTTCCAACACTGAGAAAAATTTGGTGTAGAAACGATTTTAATTTAGAAATTGCTAGTAAATTTTACAACTAACAAAAAAGAATTGGCAGGTAATACACCGAATTAAATGTAAAATTTTGAAGTAGAAAAACTGAAACAGTAATTTCTTGTAAAATATACACCAATATTATTATTATTTATTTTTTTTTACAGTGTATGCCTTTCTTTCTTCCGAAAAAACATTGAAGAAGATATTTTGAAGAATGTTTCTATTGACTTTCATTGTATGGACAAACAATGGAAGTTAATGGGAATGGAAACTGTTTGGTTACCAACATTATTCAAAACATCTTTAATGGGATATTTCACCCAAAATGAAAATTCTGTCATTAATTACTCACCCTCATGTCGTTTCAAACCTGTAAGCGTTTCTTTCTTCTGTTGAACACAAAAAAATATATTTTGAAGAACCAAACAGGCGCCTTTCCTGACCCGGCATAGACAGCAACGCAACTGACACGTTCAAGGCCCAGAACGGTAGTAAGGACATTGTTAAAATAGTCCATCAGTCACATCAGTGGTTCAACTATAATGTTAAGAAGCTACAAGAATTTTGTGCGCAAAGGAAACAAAAATAACAACTTTATTCAACAAGTTCTTCTCTTCCGTGTCAGTCTCTGCTGCCATTCACAAGAGTACCATGACGCATGCGTGTGGTGATGCTGACACAGGAGCCAGAGTTCTGATGTAGAACATCCATCTCTCTTAGTTCATCATCTGTATATTCTGGTTCAAATAAGTAAGGCTGGGCAAAAAATTGCAAGTCATCCTCTCTGTCGAAATCTTCAGATATGTTTACGAAGATTGTTTTATGTACAGCGTGCGTCTTCTTCTGGTTGTAAACAAAGCGCAGTGCATCAGAGTTCGACGTCATGTGTCGTGGTACTCTCGTGAATGGCGGCGGTGACCAGTCAACAAATCAGACTGACCAGGTCAGGAGAACAATAAAGATCAGCTTTTTAAACTGATCTAGATTGTCAGAATTGCTTTAGATTATCAGCTAGCTAGGCTCCCAGCCTGACAAGTGTCCCAAAAACCAACAAATTAGACCAGACTAAGACTCCAGTTTACACCAACAAACCAGTTTAGGTTGGTTCAGGGTTTTTTTTTTGTTTTTTTTTTCACAGCAAGGGGTGTGATACTGGCTAAATGGAAAATGATGTGAAAGCGAAACGTAACATTATAAAAAAAAAGCAAGCAATTTAGAAATGTTTTTGCAGCTTAATGTCGCTCTGTCAAGTTTTGTTTGCTTCTCTAATGCAGTAACATTGTGCCCTTGAGGGCCACCATAGAAACAGCTACTGTGACACATTTGCCAACTCAATGACGGCATGTTTGAATGGTAGTTAGCAAAATATACTCCACCACAAACTTTCTCTTGCTCCTTCCAAAGAGGAGACAAAGAAACACACTAATCCCTACCTTGCATGTTATTGGTAAGTCACCTTAGAGGGAACCACATGGCTTAGGTTCTGCAATATTTCTCTTTCTAGGAGGGTCAGGGTTTAAACTGAGTGACAGACCAAAAAGAAACAAGCCCTAGGGGAGACCTCACTCACTTAGACTGGTGATTACTTCCAGAGCTTTAAGTTATGTTAATATATTCATTTCCAAAAGCACAGTGATTATTTAGAGTTCCTAAGAAACTGTTTTAGATTTTTTTAACTTGCCATTTTATGCAAAAGGGATTTTTTCTTCCCATTTCTTTCTTTTTTTTTAACTCTATCTCCCCTTTTCTGAAGCAAGCAAAGTAAAGTGGTTGTAGATAAGGGGTTCAGAGGGAAAGTCATAACGAGAGTAAGAAATTTCAAATCTTTTAATATTTTGCCAGATATGTTAATGTGTCCTTGATGTACGAATTAATACAAATGAAAATGTATAGAAGAAAAGAAAAAAGAAAAGGGAACAAAAATACAATGGAAATCTGATGTTGCAATTTCACTAAATTACAGTAGAGCGAAATCACATGAATCATGCATAAATTCCCTCATGCTTTCTTCCCCCACTTAGACCATCAAATTAGAATGGGCTAATATTTCTCTTTCCTAGTAGAACAATGACTGAATACATGCTCTTTTTAATGTATGAATTATTTCTTTAGTTGGACTCCTGTAGCTGTGAATTGATCCGAGATGAACACTGACGGACAACTGAACCATCTAAGATGTGTATTATTGGACATCACTGAGTTGTCTGATAATAATGAGGAAAGCAAAATTTAGATGGATAAAAAGATAAATGCAGCAAAACCTTGGATAGAAAAGTGCTGAACTTTTGAAGCGTGATGTGTTTGGCAGGTCTGGACAATTTAAAATACATGTTTTCTATTTGAAATTATTTTAAAATATAATTTCTTCCTGTGATGCAAAGCTGAATTTTCAGCATCATTACTCCAGTCTCCAGTGTCACATGATCCTTAATTAATTTAAATTTTTGGGGTCAGTAAGACCCCCCCAAAATACTTTTAATACTTAAAAAAAAATCCAAATTTATATTAAAAGATAAAATATTTCTATTTCAAATGAATGCTCTTCGTTTGAACTTTCTATTCATCGATGAATCCTAAAAATGGATATAAAGTAGACTTCTTTCAAAAGCATTGGGCTAATAAAATTGTAATTATTCCAAAACTTTTGATGTGTGGGGCACAATGTGTGTATACTTTAGGTATACGGGATACATATATAAATATACACATGTATATCTCTAACTGGTGGATGACCAACTGAACACATTCTCTGGTTTAGCCAGACATACACAGCCTGTCAGATCTCTGACCTCAACCCATGAGAGGCTGGAGATGCTTTGCACATGCGGCCGGAAGACATGGTTATGCGAGTTCCAGCACACACACGATGACTGCTAGTTTGAGGCTTGGCTGCGACAGCAGCAACTTTTACAAGAAACGGGCAAGGAAATTCAGCCTGGGAGCAGACGGAATGGGCTGGAGCACGTACACAGTAATCCCAAACACGGTGTAATCAGAGGAGACTGCTGCTGCTCTTAACGGCTTTGACAGCCTGGTGCCCAGAGACGTTCACCGGGGTGGGGGGGGGAGTCACAGACGGACACACAGACAGCCGGATAGATGAATGGAGTGAAGACGATGAGATGAGGATGGAGAGAAAAGAAAAGTGGACTAGGAGGAGAGAAAACAGATTGATTGAGTAAATGATTGAATTGGAAGAGTACTCGGCACAAAGACAAACGGCCGTCAAAGACGAACATAGACAATGGTCGGAGAGAACAGAAGGAAATTAAATAAGAAAAATGAAAAGGGGAAAGAAAAGAGAAGAGGAAAATGTGGAGGGAGATTTAGACGGATTTACAGGGCTGCGGGGATTTGCAGAGAATTTGGCGAACGATTATGGGAACGGGAACTTCTCATGCATAGTTATGACAGCGAGCTGTAATATTAATTACAGTAAAAAACGTGACGGCACACTGACTCCGTATTGCCCTTTATAAACACTAAACCAAGTCCTCCATTCCATTTATTACCACCTCCTTCATCTTTTTAGTGGTCAGGAGCACATAGGAAGATTCCGGGAACCCATTTCCACGTAATTGAACAGGAAGGAAGATAATGAAAGCAAACACGTCCTCACACAAAGTCATTATTATCATGTGTCCGGCTAAATAAATGATACAGTAGAGAGAGAGAGAGAGAGAGAGAGAGTGACCAATTATAGCACACTAGATCTGTGAAGCTAGTCATGTGTTCCTGATCAAATCAACTTGCTCTTTGTCACTTATGAAGTCGCTGATCTCATACCGCTGAAACTGATTTCTTTCAAAACAGCTTTATGTTCGGCTCGTACAGTTTCCTCTGATATCATTCAGATGATGCAACTCGACCCTCTATTGGCCTACTTCAAAAGACTGATCCGAGACCTATTGAAACTAATTTAGAGTTGAGGATTGGCTTGATTTGCTGACATTCAATGGTTCTGGACCAAAATATAATGCAACATCATTAAATAATATCCAACTGACTACACTGTTGTGCACAGTTAGACTATCAAAACAAACTGAGGGAAAATGCTTCCAATATCTTGCTCTTGACGAGGATGTCAAAAACTATTTTGATTAAAAAAACTACTCAAGGTCATAAAAAATACAGCTCATCCTAGATATGGTTTGTGTCGTCCATGTGTTTTGTGCAGCTAAATATTGGCTGCCGAGAGCATGAAAACATCAACAATCAAAAGACATTTAGAAACTTAAGTTGTCAGCTTTCCCATTCAGCCTGTCTTGTTAATAATTCAGTTCAATTTAATTGTATAGTGCTTTTCACAATACATATTGTTCCAAAGCAGCTTCACAAAGAATAGTGACTTACAACAGGATACTGGCATGGAAAACTCTCTGCTGTTAAAGAAACCTTTGGAGGAACCAAGACTCTGGGGAAGGCCTACTCCTCAGAATGCTATACATTTAATAAAATAAATGAAGTACAAAAGTTTGAGTACAGTAAGAATTTTTTTTAATTAATGTTTATTCACCAAGGATGCATTAAATTGACGAATTGACGAAAGCCCCTTTATATTAAAGAAATACTTCTCGAACAGCATAATCAGCATATTAGAATGATTTCTGAAGGATTATGTGACCTTGAAAGCGGGCGTAACTGGCTGCCTCCCCCTGCTGAAAATTCAGCTTTGCTATCACAAAAATACTTTACTTTTTAAAATATATTAAAATAGGAAACCGTTTTAAATTGTAATATTTGTAATGCAAAAGTTGGCAGTTCTTGGCCAGAATAAGCTGTAAAGTAGACGAGAACATATGAGTTTATTTAAAAGTCTGGCCAAAAGAGACTAAAAAAAATTGCTTTTTTTTTTTTGTTACAACTGCTGGCTAATGCTAAAAAAGAGGCCTCAGTTCTCTTGATATTCACAGAAAAGCTTAAAATACGTACACATAGGCCAAATCTAACACTAATTTAGCCGTGATTTCATCAAATATCATAAACTTTTATGTTCTTAGGGACCCTGTAGAGACAATCATAATAAAAATAACCCCTTACAGAGTGATCAGAACCTCTTTGTAGAGCTGAGAGGTTTTGGATCATCCTGAAGGGGTTTATTTTGCTATAATAACCACCTGACTGAACACTATCCAAATTATTACACAGCTAAACTGAAACTGTATTAATTGATGAGAGAAAAGACACCGCACAGCTATAAAGAACACTGCACAGTTGCCTGGAACAACAGTCAGTTATATAGTTTAGCATCATTATCCAAAATATCTGACCTCAGAATGCCATGACGGACCAATCAGAATGAAGTATTCCAAAGAGTCATCCAATAAAGACTAATATTTGCATGATAACTGTATGTTCATGTTCACTATACCACTGAAACCCACCATGACAACAAAGCAACATCAAACTAAGCCATGGTGGTCGATAGAAATGGTATTTTCCCTTTCTTACAATGTTTCTCCATTACCAAACTCCCGACCTCCCGGTGAGAACTCCCGCTTTAATTCTCCCACTGATGTTGGGATCCAAAAAAGCTTTAGTGAATAAATAAGATTAGGCTCATGGTCATGCCACTAAATCTTATCGTTTTGGAGCAGAGTGGCAGAGATCGACAGAGCAAGGGAGAGAAGAAAGGGTCAGTGTGGGCAGAAGCAAAATCCACTGTCCCCTTCATCTGAAACAATCCACTCCCCAACTGGAAATGAGACAAAAAAAAAATCTCCTTCTGTCCTCCCTCTCACTGCTCTTTCTCTCGCCCGTTCTTTCTTCCGCACTGGGGAGATAGCAGAGGCAGCTTGTCCTCCTCGCCACCCAGAGAGACTGAGGGATAAGCACTTCTTGGAGCTTGGCAACAAAATCGTCAACTTTGCTGTTTTAAATATGCTTGTCCTCATAGTGAAGTGGATTTGGAGGGCTGATGTACGGGGTAGTGTGTACCCACACAACACTGAGTTACTGAGCTATAATGGATGTTCACTGCAGGGCAGATGATTATGGCGCATTACAATATATCATAGAAATGCAATGACACTTCGCTGGTCAGACAGTTTATTTCAGGTGATGCCGATTAGCGAGTGAGAGCGTAAAAATTATGTTAGCCGCCCAGCTAAACAAGATTTGGAATAGATGAATAAACCAGTGAGGCAGAATAATCAAACAAGGTTATTAACTATGCATATTTCTATGGTTTCATGCCGGGGAATCATTGACAGAGTAACAGAGTCTCAATGTTGAGAACAACAGTATTGTACCTCTAAAAGCATGTCACCTTACTTGGCAGCCATCTTGGTAACGCTCATGTAAGGCTATGTAGGGAATAGGTATACAAGTGAAGCTGCAATCTACTTGAATGTGGCAAAAAAAACACAAATCTACAAAGCTGAAGATTACGTGTCAGTAACATTGAGATGGTCCTCACTGCGGAACACAAGATCCAGGGGGCGAGGTTGGATCCAGATCCAATTCCTCCCACCTTATATATACCTAAACCTACCCATCTCCACCTCCTGATCCCTAAACCCACCCATCTCCACCCCCTAGATGTGGATCCAACCCCGCCCCCTGGATCTTTGTTCTGCAGTGAGGGGCTACTGATAACGTTTTTAAAAATAAATCTGCCAACAATGGGATATTAAATTGTACTCTTTTAGCTAAAATTATAGTAGCCTAGCGATTTTCAGCAGAATAGCTGAATAGCTTATGGTAACAAGCTTGATTTTTCACAACCAAGCAAAACAATAATCAAACACATTGTTCTTTTCTCTTATATGTAACACCAATTTTAATAACCTTTAAATCACTTTAGTGAGCTGGTTTGTTCACTGCAAAAAGTTTACACCTATTTGATCTTAAAAAACATTCAGTTCAGTTCAGTTGTTCAGTTGCTGCCTTAAAGGGATAGTTCTCCCAAAAATTAAAATTAGTCCATTATTTACTAACCCGTAAGCCCCATCCTAGGCGTATATGACTTCCTTCTTTCAGATGAATCCAGTCAAAGTTTTATTAAAAATTTACTTTGATCTTCCAAGCTATTTAATGGCAGTCAGCGGTTGTTGCAGTGCTTCAGTCCAAAATAAGTTGAATAAAAAGCGCCCATCCATAAAAACATTTTCTCACACGGCTCCGGGGGGTGAACAAGGCCTCCTGTAGCGAATCGATGCAATTTTGTAAGAAAAATATAAATATTTAAAATGTTATAAACACTTACGCTCGCTTGTGCCACATTTGTACACAAGCATTCTCCGGGCTGATGACGTAAGATGTCGGCGTTGTGCATGCACTGTAAGAGTCTCATGAACCCACCATGTTTACGAGCAAAGGAAGCAAACTTTCCTTACTTTAGCAAAGGAAAACCAGTCTCCTCCTGGCTTATATTGAAATCCTCCGATATTTTTCTTTAAAAAATCCTTGTTTTTTACTTCTAATTCATGACCAGTGTTTTATTTTGCTCTCTCCCCCGCGCTTTCACGTTGTGTCCCTTCGAGCGGCGCTGTGCAACACGCGACGTCTCGTCATCCGCCTAGGGCTCGCTGTCCCGTTTACAAAGTTGAGCGCATGTAATTAAATTTTATTATTACATTTTCAAATGGTTTTTTTTTACAAAAATGCATCGATTTGCTACATGAGGCCTTTGTTCACCCCCCGCAGCCATGTGAGGGACTTTTTTATTATGGTTGAATGCGCTTTATTTCACTTCTTTTTGGACTGATGAACTGCAACACCCTCTGACTGTCATTAAACAGCTTGGAAGATCAAAGTTCATTTTTAATATAACTCCGACTGGATTCGTCGAAGAAAGTCATATACACCTAGGATGAACTGAGGGTAAGTAATTCAGTTTTTGGTTGAACTTACCCTTTAATTTTAAGTATAATCATCTTGGTGTAAAGTAAATTTAAACTTTTTCAATTACAAAGGTTGATGAGTTAACTAATTTCAACAAAAGTTTCCATAATAAATTTTTTTACGTGTTGGAACATTCCAGGTGATTAACTCTGTCGGTTTTTATAATACTAAGATATTGTAGTTAAATCAGCTATTTACCACCATATTTTTTCTTTTTTCTCCATTGTAATGAGTTTCAATTTACGATAAAATACGGCTTATTTCCATAATAATACCATCTGACAGTTATCGTAAACAACATCTATATTTGTAAATATTTACTAAAATTAATTAATTAAACAAATAAAACAAATACTGCTCAGTTTAAATAATTACAATTTTTTTTTTTTTTTGGGTCACTGATGAAACAATTTAATAATGCAAACACTACAATGAAGCTAGAGAAGTAACGGACTTATAATATAATTTTAATATAATATAATATAATATAAATACTTTTCTAATGCAATACACAGACATTTACAAAAAAATTAAAAAAATACGATAACCAGGTTTACAAAAACTATGTATTACTCTACTTGCTCGGACAACCAATGTGCCACTGTGTGTTACAAGCTGAGGAATTCAGGGTGACAATTACGCTACACATTTGTCATTGTAAATACACATTTTATGAGCAAAGCTTGGTTGAGGGTGAAAATGTTGCCGAGCATTGTGCTTAAGAGCGAATTCCACACTAATTGCACTCTGGAGTGTAAAATGATATGTGCGTTTGTTGTGTGCGCACGCATTGAAAGCCAATAACCAGATTTTAGGGTTCACATATGGAATGGATATGACGCTGTTGGGTGGGGAAGTCACCTAGTATTAGGATCAGACATCAGACCAGTCATTTTAATGCAAGCCTAAACAGTAAGATCGGTGGAAAACACATAATCAGGCTTATGTTTGAAGGAAAAGAGATCTAAATGAAATAAACAAAAAATTAGTCTGTTAAATTAGGCAAAGAAAGAGGAAGTGCAATTACTTCAAAGGAATTTGTGATGAGTGCCAGACCCACAGAGGAATGAGTTAAAGCTCAGCATCAAGGGGTCAATCCCTGATTGTGAGACCAAGTGATTAAGGACCACCACAATTCAGAGGTTTGGAAAATATTATGGTATTATCAGCTGATATTATAAACCATTACTGTCTAAATGGTTTTAATTGGGGAGGGAAAATAGGCCCAAATGTTTTCGTAACCAACAATATGATTGAAATCGTTAAAATATCAAAAACACAATATATATGGAGAATCTAGCCTAGAGACTCAAAAACTTGCAGCATTATGTAAAGATGACATCAAAACAAAAACAGACTGATGATGTAAAGAACAAGAATAACAATCGGGATCTCTTCTATGATATAAACAGCCCAAACAAACCAAAAAAAAAGCTATGGAAATGCTGAGCTATTTTTTCCTGTTTCTCTCTGTGTGACAGACGCTGCTCCTCACAAATCCAAGTGTATCTCACGATAAATCCGCCTAATGTGGATTAAAAGCTGTTAAGATATACAGTGGGGAAAAAAAGTATTTAGTCAGCCACCAATTGTGCAAGTTCTCCCACTTAAAAAGATGAGAGAGGACTGTATTTTCATCATAGTTATACCTCAACTATGAGAGACAAAATCACATTGAAAATCACATTGTAGGATTTTTTAAAGAATTTATTTGCAAATTATGGTGGAAAATAAGTATTTGGTCAATAACAAAATTTCATCTCAATACTTTATTATATACCCTTTGTTGGCAATGACAGAGGTCAAACGTTTTCTGTAAGTCTTCACACACTGTTGCTGGTATTTTGGCCCATTGCTCCATGCAGATCTCCTCTAGAGCAGTAATGTTTTTGGGCTGTCGCTGGGCAACATGGAGTTTCAGCTCCCTCCATAGATTTTTCTATTGGGTTCAGGTCTGGAGATTGGCTAGGCCACTCCAGGACCTTGAAATGCTTCTTACGAAGCACTCCTTCGTTGCCCGGGCGGTGTGTTTGGGATCATTGTCATGCTGAAAGACCCAGCCACGTTTCATCTTCAATGCCCTTGCTGATGGAAGGAGGTATTCACTCAAAATCTCACGATACTTGGCCCCATTCATTCTTTCGTTTACACGGATCAGTGGTCCTGGTCCCTTTGCAGAAAACAGCCCCAAAGCATGAGGTTTCCACCCCCATGCTTCACAGTAGTTATGGTGTTCTTTGGATGCAACTCAGCATCTTTCTCCTCCAAACACGACAAGTTTGAGTTTTTACCAAAAAGTTCTATTTTGGTTTTATCTGACCATATTACATTCTCCCAATCCTCTTCTGGATCTTCCAAATGCTCTCTAGCAAACTTCAGCCTGGTCTGGACATGTACTGGCTTAAGCAGGGAAACACGTCTGACACTGCAGGATTTGAGTCCCTGGCGGCGCAGTGTTACTGATGGTAGCCTTTGTTACGACCACGAGGGAAAAGCGAACCAAAAAAATTGCTCCTAGCTCTCTGTAGGTCATTCACTAGGTCCCCCCGTGTGTTTCTGGGATTTTTGCTCACAGTTCTTGTTATCATTTTGACCCCACGTGGTGAGATCTTGCGTGGAGCCCCAGATCGAGGGAGATTAACAGTGGTCTTGTATGTCTTCCATTTTCTAATAATTGCTCCCACAGTTATTTTTCTTCACACCAAGCTGCTTACCTATTGCAGATTCAGTCTTCCCAGCTTGGTGCAGGTCTACAATTTTGTTTCTGTGTCCTTTGACAGCTCTTTGGTCTTGGCCATGGTGGAGTTTGGAGTGTGACTGTTTGAGGTTGTGGACAGGTGCTTTTATACTGATAACAAGTTCAAACAGATGCCATTAATACAGGTAACGAGTGGAGGACAGAGGAGCCTCTTAAAGAAGAAGTTACAGGTCTGTGAGAGCCAGAAATCTTGCTTGTTTGTAGGTGACCAAATACTTATTTTACCGAGGAATTTACCAATTAATTCTTTAAAAATCCTACAATGTGATTTTCTGGATTTTTTTTCTCATTTTGTCTCTCATAGTTGAAGTATACCTATGATGAAAATTACAGGCCTCTCTCATCTTTTTAAGTGGGAGAACTTGCACAATTGGTGGCTGACTAAATACTTTTTTGCCCCACTGTATATAGTTATATCAGAGGAACAGATTGGACCAGGCCTTGCCACCAAACAAATCCCCAGCATCATGCCCAGAAAGACGGGGAAATTACTCCAAATTAAGGTCGAGACTAACTGCCACCCACCTACCATCCATACTCTCTCTTTCTCTCTGTTTTTCTATCAGTCTCACTCACACAAACACATACATATATACTCTAGCTTGTAATCCAGGCTTGTTCTGGCCTCCATCAGCTACTGTCCATTAGGATGTTTTTCTCTTTTTTTTCCCCAGCATGCCCCCAAATCCCCTCCACTTTTCCTTCATCAGTGCATAAAGAGCCACAGCTGCTTGCCTCTGTACAACATTAACACACATTTGGACTCACAGCGCAACAGTTATAAAATCTGATGGTGCAAAACATCAAATTCTGAAGCGTTCCTTCAGTTTTTTAGTGGACCTCTACAACTGTTGGGCAAAATCAGCGCTATAAAAGAGTAAAGTTAATAGTTTAAGTACTTTCTGCAGAAGTGAGCTAGCATAGCTATTTCCAAATCATGTAGATTTCAATATCAAATCTATTTGACTGCATAAGTAACATTTTCCCTGACCAATATTTTAACAATCAAACAGTATGTCTTGTATTTTCTTTTGGATTTTTAGAAGTGATGTTCAGTAGTGATCTCATATGTCAATAACTATTTTAATCAGGTCTTTCTAAAAAAAAATTGGTCAAGTAATCTAACATAACAGCTGAATTGGTTTGCACGACATTTACACAACACCATTTTCAGCTACAAATGAAAGACTTTTTAAGCACATTGAGGGCCTGAAAACTTTTGAAAACAGGTTACATAGTGCACATTTATGAAAACTATACCATTATCATCTCCAATGTAAACTAGAAAAATGTGAATTTATGAAACATGGTAACATCATGCGCATGCAGTCCATGCACGAGTACTTGAAAACCATAATATAATGTTTTGTGATTTTCGCAGATCAATGTCAACGGGGAACGTTTTGACAACGTTGTCATGTACTTTTCAAAACCACAAAGGAACAACTTTTCTATTTTTAGCACATTGTTGTCATGTAAATGTACCCTCAGTTTGAATCATTCAGCCAGTGGTTCCTCACTTCATAAAACAATAACATAATACTTTAAAATGGTGATGAATGAAGTGGATATTTACCTATAATCAATTGAAACCAAATCTGCAAATGCATCTTGTTTGCTAGTGCTGAAATCTAAACTGTCCTAAGGTCTGCGCAAACAGCAATATAATTTTTCCATTTTACTTGTTTATCAGATGCTCTTTGTTTTCTAGTAGATCAAATTACCACTGACTATATGTAATATTTTTTTCATATAAATAACTAAATAAATTAAACTCACAACAAGAACACTGCACAAGATTGCATGTTTAGAAATGTCAAGGGAAGTAGGCAGTAAATACTGCGAGAGAACTTCAGCAGTCTTGGATCAACTAGACACCAGGTGCACCACAGCTGAACAACATAAAACGGCACAGAAATGAAAAAAAATATGTTGCATTATACCACATGATATACCAGAAATATGTAACACATTATACTACATAAAAGGTAATCAATGTCAGTCTGTGAAGAGTTAGTGATATATAGTCATGCTATAACCCCCAGCATCTACTTTCAAAGGGCTGGTGAAATGATGGCACGTCAGCTCATTCAGAGAGATGGATGGCTGCGGATCAGCTCAGCGACTCACATTTATCTCAGACTGAATGTGAAACTTATATATTAGAAAACTACTTGACTGATTTATCTTACACTTATTGAGTGGACAGGCCCCCAAAGCACAAGTTATTAAATGCTGCTATCAAAGACTATTACAATACAGCAAACTATCTAGGTTGCTTAACCTTCAACCTCAGAACTTTTAGTCCAACTTCCACTTTATGTCAATCTACAAAACATTGAATGTTTCTCAATCGGCTTCTTAGTTCAGCAGTGCACTGGCTATTTCTCGAGCTTTATCATTGTCATTCAGTGCACTAAAAACGATTTGCTCCCTCCGAAAATCCTGCAATGCTGCAGAAGAACCAGTCAGCATTGGTGCTCACTATATTTAATTCATATCCAAAGTGATGTAAATATTGTTGTATTTTCTAGTAGAACGGTAGAACGGTACTTTTTAACATTCACAATATGATAAAGAAAAAAAAAATCATACCTGAAGCATATCCATTTTAATGCATTACATAGCAATGCCGTTGATAAATCCCAGTGACGGTTTGAGGTGTGAGCCATTATTGTCCCAATGTTCGGTGGATCAAGTCTCTTGTCAGCGCCTGAAATCATGTGTACAGTATACTGGATCATGACATAGGGAACTAGAGATCAGAATAAGACGGCAATTGTCAATAAAATACAATAAATATAAAGCAATCTTCATAAAGTGGTACACTTAAAGACTTTCATTGCAAACAATGTTTTTTCATAAGCAACAACCACGTGCTACAAAAGTTCAACATCCAAAAAAATTAGTTTTAATTTTGTACAGTATATCCACTTGAATATTCAATATTTTAAGTACACCATAAATCATGGGGTCACTGAAATTTACATTAATCTGCAATCTCTCTTTGCAAACCAGGGTTTTAACCATAAGGCCACCTATACCATTTATACTGAAGTCAGCTTTTTAACTTCTAGAATTGTAGAAACAGAGCAACCAGCGGTTTAATGACAGTCTCACAGACAAGCGATTCGTGAATTAAGAGGTTCTGTAAAGCTGTAAAGCTCAGCTGACATGTCTCGTAATGCATATATCCCTGACAACACAAAGCCTGTAAAAAACGATGGTCTTGATTAAAAATGCAGCGCCTACTGTTACTGTCTTGTTGCCAGTAAATGGTCTGTGATACAAGAAAAACTGTCTGTTTTACTCACTCGCCCTCATACAAAAAGCAAATAAATAAATAAATAAAAGCATCCTACAAACATCCTGAATAAAATTTCTCCAACCAAACATTTTTTTTTTCTGAAGGGCCCATATGTTCATCTACCACCCAAAACAGGTGTAGCAAAATAACAGATTAACACTCATTCCCAAGAGCCATGGGCCGCTTGTTTTCACTTTACTTAAACACCATAGCAGCTGTGGAAAAGAGACCATCAGCGGTGTTTGAAAAATCCCAGCTAACACTGAATGCACAAGATCAAGAGACCAAACCACACCTGGAGATACAGGCCTACTTGTGTATTCTATTTTATTTATTTTTTAAACACAAGGCCTACATTAAGTTTTTCGAGCACACTCACGCGGTCTCTAGGGGTCTTAATTAGAGGTGGCCAAAACCAGGGAAATCTAGTTCGTTCCCAAGGTTGGAACCATCTGCATGCAAACTCACCTCCGCAAAATAGAAATAAACATATTAAAAACTCAGAAGCCACGTGTGATGAACACCTGCTCAGTCTGGGGAATATCTCTGTACCAATCTGTGGTGATTTCGATCTCCATCTAAATAAACAGTAGGTTAGAAGAGGTGAATTTATTTTTCTTCCATCTTTCTGAACATCAGCCCAGTGCTTTCAAGGCCCAGCAGCTGGTGGGAGTCTGGTAACATAAGGGCCGGGCACTAGACGAATAATGAACGTAACAGATTTGTGAGCTCCAAAAACCCATTAGGATAACACTATTAACGATATTGGAGAGGGAGTCTGTGATGCACGCACCACCGTTTCCCTCTGCAAACCCGTATTTGACACCTTTTGAACCTTAAATGATGATTGAGAGGTGTACTACTTGGAGGACACTTCTGCAATGCTACTTTTCCAGCTTATATTTTATGAATGAATTGGTGAGATGCTAATGCTTGCGGCTTGTGGAATAGAGAACGACTGGCTTTTGGATTCTGGATGTAACGCACACAAGGCTATGTGAGAGTAAAATAAACATGAGATCAGCTAAACTCAGCACCTCAGAGCATCCACTAAAACCTCCACTCACCTTCACCTCGTGTTCAAAAACGCATCCTTCATTGTGTGGAAGAGTAGAAAATTAGTGCATCTTTTTTTTTATTAGCGATGGTGTTGTTATGTAAATACTCCGACTAAGTCAATTCAGCTCACTTTCGTCCCTTGATCTCGCGCATTCGCACGGTACGTGTCATTACAGGCCCGCGATTGCTTTTTATGGTTGGTTCTAACGGATCTGTTATCAGGTGGTTTGGGAAGCTCCATATCAGGTTTTCGTTTGCGGAATTTGTTTTTGATCTGTCGTTGTTCATGTTTTTGTTTGTTGAACATTCGTGTTTGAGAAATGTCTTGTTGATGGAGTTTTGGTCTGCCTGGCCCCAGGCTAGTCGGAGCTCTGGCGTATGTCCTCAGCGAAAAACCCTGTAGCGGAAAAACACAGCATTTTCAGTTAGAGGCATTGAAATTTTACAGCACTGTACATTAGACCTGTAAAAGTAGACCTTTTATGAATTAGTTCTACTATTGATTTCCTATCCAGCTTCGAAATGAATTAATCTAGCGGCACTGCAGCATATTATAAAAGACAATACTGATCCAGAACAAGATTGTAAGCATAATTCATAAGTCTTGAGCGGTCGGGTCAGAACCTGGACCTAGACAACATCGGTTAGAGGCTCGATAACATGTTCACCGTGTAACCACAAAATACTGAACCTGATATAATGCACTTTTGCTCCATATCCTTTCCACTAAGCATGGGTTGCGAGTAATCACAATACGCTTGATGTAGTGCTCAAATTGAATGAGGCTCTTTGTCTGCACTTGAGAGGGCTGTGTTTATAAAAGCATCTTCTTGACGCCGAGACGTATAGCTGAAATATGAGGACTCTTATTGAGTAGATGGCTAAAGACTCTGAGGTAATATAGCAGCGCTAGACTGATGAAAAATTCATGCTCATAAGTTGGGCAGGTGAAAGCATCTCTCTTCAGGTTTTCATTTTCTCTGTTTGATTTCCTTATTGGCAGTCTGACTTCTCACTCCATTTTATTCGGCTCCTGAAAGTAAAGGGCTCTTATTTGTCTGTATGCCAGCAATGAATGTTTGTACGTGCGTGTTTGTGTGTGGGCATGCAACATGTATACGGTACATTTTGGCATTCCGTGACTTTTAAAAGCACAAAACCCATGTTGTTGTGAGACCTATTAGAAAATACTTTATCAAACTTAACGTTAAATTAATCTAGCATGAAACGTACCTTGAAAACACACTAAACACTCAAAAAATTAATTCAGGGGACCTTTTGCCACAACATAAATAAATGTGAAGTTGCAAGTTAAAAATTCAAATTTATTGATTTAATTAAACATTTTAAGTTGCAAACATTACTTTGTTGAGTTCAGTTGAAATGATAATATTGATCATTACATCTACTTAATACTGTGTAAATTGTCTTGTTAACTTTGGAAATTAGGTAGTGGATTTCTAGTTCCTAGCATGTTTTGCGTAGGATAGGATAAGGAGATTAATGTTGAAATTAAGTTATATTTTAAACTGTGAACATCTGTATCCACGCAAATGGTGGTTTTGGGCTGTCTCACTGTTTCAAAACAAAACAAAAAACACAAACAATTAATACAAACTTAGCTATGGCTCACATTTTGTGCACAACCCGCATGATTTTCCTCATAACAAAACATTGTAATCTAAATTTTTTTCAAAATTTGTACGCAAATTGTGTTGACATTCATCAAGCTCAACCTAGTCACCCTGTAACCCTAATAACTAAAAAGGGGAAAAATATATTCCCGTTAAAAAACCAGCCCCTACTAAATGACAGATTTTTAGAAACTTTGTAAATCTTTCACACATTTTGGTGTTTTCAATATATTATTATTGAAATTATTAATTATGTATTAATATTTTAAAATTTGTGCTGTTTAGCATTTTTATGTTACTTGTTTGTAATGTTTTGTAGTTGTAACTAATTTATGGTCTTGTTGTGAAATTTTTTTGTAACGGCAATAAATAAACATTAATACAATAAAATACATTAATTTAAAATGTGTACACATTTATAAAATAACCTTTACAATTGTAGTATGTATTTGGGAATAAATCACACAAAATGAGGAGAAAAAGGTTTTCAACAGCATTTAAAGGGATAAATCACCTTCAGTTGCTGGTCCCCATTGACTTGCATAGTGGTTTTTTTCCATACTATGGAAGTCAATGGGGACCAGCAACTGAAGGTGATCTATCCCTTTAAACATTCCCAAATTCTGAAAACAAGGCAACAAAAATTGCAAACCCTATGGTAAATGAACATAACAAACCTCTTTTAAAACATAGTTAGACCTCCTGAGTTTTCTGAAACCACTGATTACAATTACTCAGTTTAAGTAATGATTTCTATTTTGAATCCTATTTGTGAAAAGTGTTAGGTGTAGAGGCAAGGATGTGTTTGTACGTGTGTGCATTTGTGCATGTGTGTCCACGTAAAGCGAGGGAATCGGATGCCTGCAGAATCCCGAGGAGCTGGGCTGTCAGTCACACAAGTGTTGGAGAGCTTGTTGGGCTCTGATAAGTGCATTTATGGAAAAAGCCTGCCTGCTTTTATCTCCTCATTGCAGGTTTGATCACCAATAAAAAAGGGCTAGATGAGGAGAGAGGGAGGAGGGTGTCAGATAAGTGCGCTCCGTCCCTCTACCTGCCTGTGGTGAACCGAACATCTGAACCTTTTGGTATAGAGATGAATTGGAAATGACCATAAGCCGCACTCATCAACAGCTGCCAGCCTTGCGGGTCTCTTGACTCTGCGTCTGGCTTCAATCCAAGCACCACATCATCCTCGGACTGGTTTGTTCCTGTAAACAAAGGTCTTGCAGTTAGGTTAGATTACTTCCTCACCCGCAAGCCATCTCTCTTTGTCTCTCCGCTCCAATTTGAAACCCTCGTCCTTGTCTATTTCACTTTTTCTGACCCTTACGACCTCTCCTACTTTTTAAACACACTTTCGCCCTCCCTTCCCAATGTTTTTTTTTTCTCCCGTATCTGCGGAGAGCTGGAACCTAGAGCTTAGGGATGATGGAGTATGTTTGGCACGCCTTGGGCTCCCTTCCTTTCAAAGCCGCATGCAGAATGGCATCGGTTGCTAGCTAATGCCTCACTGTGCAGGACAGGGTACCGTGAGGAATCACTGTTTGCCTAGCCAAAGCCGAGCCCCGATAGGTTCAGCCAATTCTCACTTTTAAAGTATGAGATTGTGAAGAGTGAAAAAGGAAAAGCAGCCACGAGCTAAAAGCACGCTGGCACACATCCTCTCATAGCACCACATTTATTTGTGTTTCATGTTTTCCATCTGCAGAATTTAATTTATGGGCATGACAGCGAGTGTGTGTGAAAGGCCACACTCTTACCACCGCACACACACTTTTGCGTACAACAAACATGTTATATATAAGTACTGGCTCGAGTCCACAAGAAATGTGACAGAAATCAAAAACTTGTGCAATTATACACAAGCACGCATGCAAGCGTCACAAATTTGCTGTTAATTTTACCAGGCACACATATCAAGCGATTAACACATCAGGTAATTTTCCAGTTCTTTCTCTCTCCCGATTTATTTTCTCGTCTCTCTCTTTTAGAGACCCTGTGTTTTACACTGGAATCCATTTAAAAATCCAATTTATTGATTTCTACACTCACTTTTTTTTCTAGTGACTTGACCCCCACAGTTAAATATTCATAAGGCGTTAAAAATAAAAGATGCACATTTTGTACATCTGACCTATTGTAATATACGGCGGCAGCAGCTGTAATTTGCTCCATGCAGCATAGTGAGGTGAACCTGCCAACATCAGAGACAAACAAAACCATCAGCGTCCCACATGCTCAACGTTGATTAGTACGCCACGAAAAAGACAATCCAATTCTCCCTTTTGGGAGCACAGGGGCTTCCATGACTACCTTCATAACATTATGTTGTTGATGATGCTCTTATAAATGGCTTTTTTTCTCCCTCACTCAAAGCCAAACTGGGGAAATTGGCTTCCATTATGGCTTTTAAATAAAATAAGCGCAAAGCAATAAGAACTGAAACTTGGGAAAGCCATAAAACCGCTAATTAAGGTGCGTCACTGCTCAGCTAGCGAGAGAGATACAGTAGAACGGAGAGTATATTTTTTGAAAATCCCAACAGAGAGAGGAAAAAAAGATGGTGGCAGTGGGGGAAGGGGGCTGGCTGAAAGAAAATAGAGAGACGAGCTTTATTCCCTGGGTGAGGCTTAGTCAATCTGTCCTGTCTGGATCCAATATAATGCATTAAAACTGAATTATACAGCACCGCTCGGCGCATTCACTTTAGTGATGGAGGAAACCAGGGACAAGCGGGTGTGAGCTACTCTTTTTTTTCTCTCCCCACCCATGACTGTTCCTATCTTTTCTTTCCTCTCTCTCGCTTGCTCTCATCATTATTTCTCAGAATGGTTTACAAGGCCTGTGATATGTGAAAAGGATGCCATGTTGGCTCAGTGTGGGCCCTTGCATCTTCCGAGAGGGAGGAAGTGAAGATCCAAAGCTCCCTTGTGCAGCCATATGGATGAGAAGGATGTGTAGAGGGGTCCCTGACGGTAAGTAAGAGGCTCCCCCTGCGTCACACAAACGTCTTGAGGCTGACTATACAAGAGGGGGTTTAGGAACCGTAGGGGTCCCTCGACAGGAAGTATGTGCTAAGCGTTTTAACTACAACAAAACACTCCATGGGAGTCTAGGAGTAGAGGAAGATGAGGATGAAGGCATTCAGGAGAGGCACATGCAAGTTAACAAGTTCATTCACCATTTAATTATTAAAGGGATAGTTCACCCAAAAATGAAAATTACCCCATTACAATCGGAGTTATATTAAATAATGCCCAGGCTAATCCATGCTTTATAATGGGAGTGGATGGTAGCCCAAAATTAGAAGTCCAAAAAATTGCACCCATCCATTATAAAATAAGTCCACACGGCTCTGGGGGGTTAATAAAGGCCTTCTGAAGCGAAGCGATGCATTTGTGTAAGAAAAACATCCATATTTACAACTTTATAAACCATAATCTCTAGCTTCAGCTAACTGTCATACACGCATTCACGAGAGAGTGGGGTCCAGTGGATGACACAGACAAACGCAGAGACGAACGCGGAAGTGCACGGAGCGTGGAACGGGAAGCCGCAGAGCGGGAAGAGAGCAAAATAAAACACCAGTCATGAATTAGTAGTACAAAACGAGGACTTGTAAAGAAAAATGTTGGTGGATTTCAATATAAGCCGAGAGGACACTGGTTTTCCTTTGCTGTAAACAAAACTTGGTTCTCGCGAGACTAGCATATTCTCACCGGAGTTTACTCTACACCTACGTGCTACGTCATGCGCTCTGGAAACGCCACTCTCTCATTATCTTGTGTACGACAGTTAGCGGAAGCTAGAGATTAACGTTTATAAAGTTTTAAATGTGGATATTTTTCTTACAAAAACGCATCACTTCGCTACAGAAGGCCTTTATTCACTCCCCCGGAGCTGTGTGGACTTCTTTTATAATGGATGGGTGCGATTTTTTGGACTTCACATTTTGGGCTACCATCCACGCCCATTATAAAGCATGGATTAGCCTGAACATTATTTAATATAACTCCGATTTGTATTCGTATGAAAGAAGAAAGTCATATACACTTAGAATGCCTTGAGGGTGAGTAATTCATGAGCTAATTAAAATATTTGGGTGAACTAACCCTTTAAAAAAAGTTATTAATGAAATGTATAATAATTTATAATAAAATGTCATAAATAAGTTTGAGTGAATAAGGTTTTATTAAATAAATTAAAACTTCATTAAGCAATGACGCATTAAATTGATCAAAGGAACAATTAAATAAAATATATGCTGTTAGGTTTTGATGTTTTTAGGATATAAACATTATATATATATAATAGTATATATATATATATATTATATGAAAGTATATATATATGTGTGTATAGATATATATATATATATATATTCTTATATATATATATCATATATATATATATATATATATATTATATATATATATCTCTATATAAATATATAAAGTTTTTTCGTTTTCCAAAAAATGTACTAATAAATGTTTTTGAACCAAGTTGTTTCATATTAGAATGATGCGAAGGACCATCTAATAACTGAAGGACCGGAAGGAATGGCTGTCAATAGAAAAGTCAGCCCATTTTAAAATATAACAAAAGGAAAATTGCTATTTTAAATGTAATGTTTGACTTTAAAATGTGCTGGTAAAATAAATATAAAAAAATAATAATTCGACAGAGCAGTAGACAAAAAAAATCAATGAAAACAAAGTGTAAATATATGTAGTGTTGCATCTCGAATAAATGTATACCTTGACAATGAATTTTTTCACCTAAAAAAACAAGTAACAAAGACACAAACATGTTAATAAGAAGTAATGTTTGGCAGAGTAAAAGCAGCATGTGACTCTCACAAGAATTTTGCTGAAGAAGGATTACACCATATACCAGGGGTGGCGAACGTCGGTCCTGGAGAGCCGCAACCCTGCAGAGTTTTGCTTCAACCCTAATCAAACACACCTGAACAAGCTAATCAATCTGAAAGGTTATTAGGAAGCTACAGGCAGGTGAGCTCATTGGGTTGGAGCTGAGCTTTGCAGGGCTGCGGCTCTCCAGGACCGGAGTTCGCCACCCCTGCCATATACTGTACATAACCACTATGGAAATCCAATCCAGTAAGGTTTTTAAAATGAACTGAAATGCATCTACTTCTCATTGCTCAAATACAGTGTTTCCTTTACTGCTGAGATTAACAAATGTACACATAAGAGCAGTATTACTTGGGTTTTAAGAGTTTCATGGCACTTTGATTCAACAGGATAAGGGATAAATCACAAACCCATGAAGAACCAGCAGTTCTTTATCAAAAAGATTAGGAGATGAGCTTTGCTATTTAGGCATTATGGGAGATTTGGTCACAAAGTGTCACAGTTCTAATGTGTTGCATTTATATTCCATTTACTCTGCCAAGTGACTGTGAAGAGGTGGGTAAATGATAAATCCGCTCATGCTGGAATGGATGATCAAGTCATATGTAATTCCATTCCTTCTTGTGGTAGCAATCTCTTAAACTCCTGTGACTTACATTTAATGTCTAAAACTGACGTAGATACGATTGTTTTTCCTTTCATGTGACAAAAGACAGTGACCAGAAATGACTGGGGAGAGAGAGGGAATGTGATCTGGACTCAATGCTGCATGACCAGCACGTCAGGAGCACATGTGGTAAACACTGTGCCACGAATAAGCTTTCATGGTTAAGATCTAGCTTTATCAACCCCCACCTTTGTTGTTTTTGTTCATGTCCTCCTGCTAGCTTCTGAATGTCAGAGGTCTCATCTAATGGAAAATCAGGCTGTAGGTTATTGACTGACACGAGACAGCTGGATCAGTAGCAGATAACTGAGGGTCAGATTGAGAAGTCAAACCCAGACAGATCTTCTTTAAGGCCAGGAGGAGGAGGATAATGTCTTACTAGGGATTTACTTTAAGATACACATGTAATTACACTACTGACAACAATGGAAACAGATAATACAAGCACACAGAATGATAAAAACAAAAACTGATATGTTTTTTTCTTAGGTGGGCCACCACAGTGGTAATCTAAACTGATGTTGAATGCCAACGTGTTTTCTTTTTTTTTTGCCAATGATAACACAAAAATGTAACACTGCAAGTCATTAAATAACAAAAAAATAAGAAAAATGTAACGTAAATCCAAAGTAGGTTGAGAATAGCTTCACCTGAGCTGAAAGAGCAAATCTAGTAGACCGAGTTATTAACTATAGGTCAAATAAATAACTATTATTTAAATTGAATTAAAGTTGAATAAAGTAAATTAAGCAAATAAATTATGCACACATGCATACATATGTCAACTAAATGGACTAAAATAAATTGAATTAAATCAAATTAAAATACTGAATTAAATTTGAAGGAACTTTTCACTGAATTAATGAATGAATGAATGTTAAAAAATAAATTACTGCCATGTTCCACCATTAGATAAAAAAGCGAATAAACACATAATATGTAAATACACACACACACACACACACACACACACAGACAGAGAGAGAGAGAGAATTGAGAGAGAGGAATTAATTTCATTACACATTTTAAAAATATATATATACTACTGCATTGTTCCACCAATAGGTCCGAAAACAAAACAAAAAAGGACACATTCTGGTGAAAATACAGATTTAAATAACTCCACTTACAAATGCTATTTCCAACTCTAAATGCATAAGAAAATCCATTATCAGCCAAGTCTTTTTTAACGCATGCTATTTGATTGAAAAAAAAAAAAAGATACAAAAGAATGTGGTTGGCAGAAACCACCCTATGCTCAATCTAATTAGCTTTTTGGCAGCTTGGTAGATTTTCAAAAGTGAAAAAGATAAAAAATGTCATGCATTCATCTTTTTATAATAATAATAATGATTTTTTTTTATTTATTTCAAGCTTATTCTATAAACACTCTCCTTCTCTCTTGATAAATGGCTATTGTTTATCCAATTATCTGAGGTTGCATAGTGTACATCGACTCTTTGTGGCCTGCTTCCAGTTCTTATTCCGGACACTTCGCTGGGATGTACGAGTATGTGATACTCTCAACTGCTGTGTTTATGTTGGGGAGTGTAAAGTTGGCATCGGGGCAATGTGCCCCAGGACATCAGCCTAGCCAGCAAATCTCTACCCCTGATTCCCAGACCCCTTCCAAACCACCCTCCCCCTTTTATCAATATAGGTCACTTCCAAGTGAAGCCAGTTGGCAAAGAAAAGAAAACAGGCTTTCTAAGCTAAAATAAACAACAAATGTAAGGGGAAAAGGAGGTATAGAGAAGATCAGATTCCAAATTGTCTCTTTTATTCTCGACTTTGTTTTCTAAACCCCTAAATGCTGAAATTCTGAGGATGTGATCTGCACCGGAAGGAATTTTGCTGGTGGGGAGCAAGAGCAGCATTGTCTTTAGGCAGGGTGTTAGAAATGAAAGCCCGACATAGCCTACATACAGCCAGCCCACAGTGAGCGCATGTAATCCACCCAAGACATAAGCTGGAGGGAGGAATGTAATTGAAGCTGCCTTGACAGGAGCAAGGAAACACACGATTGGAGATTTGGAAAGGATGGATGGGTGATCCGGCTGCGGATGGGTGTGTATGTGTGTGTTATGTAGGCACCAGAAACAGCAGATGGTTAATTTCCTGTGTTGATTTCGGGGGCAAGATAGACAAAGCTGATGATGGTCTTGTTGGGCTATAATACGGAAGTCCGTGAGGCCAGACGCTAACAAGCCAAATACCTCCACATACTCGCACGGACATTTCCACACGTAGGGAGCTGTCTTGGCTTTGAGCTGAAGGAAAAAGAGACGGAAATGACAGAGATTCTGATGTATCTTGGTTGCACGTCTCTGTGGAAAAATTGGTAAGTTCAGGAAGTACTGGTACAAAACATACAAACTCAGTTTGTTGTACTTTGTCTCATTTTCTAGTGAAAACATGTCAACATGCTGAAACAAGATAATTTTTGACAGCAAGATAAACAAGATAAAAATTAAATTTTTTAAAGATATATTAAATTTATTTTGCATGGTTTATGCTTAAAACAATCATTAAAAAAATAGGCTATATGGAATAAAATAAAAATTGACTTGTTTTCCTTTTAAATAAAGCTTTTTTTAACCCATCTAAATCATTTATTTTGAAAATAATGTAATTTTACTTCAAATAAATGTATGTTATTTTAATAATGTTGAGATATTTGTACTGGAAAAAGACAAAATACTGAGCAATTTAATTTTTTTGTGTTGTGAATGTCCAGGAAGCAGTTTAAAAAAGCAGGTGTTAAAGCTGGTTTGATACGCCAATGGTCCACAGCATTAAACAGGTGTAAACACTATGTAAATAATATGCGATCCTATTTGTGAAAACATGACTTGTCACATTTAGCTTAAAAAGGAAAATAACCAACTAATTTACAATTTTAGGAAAAAAACATATGCACAATACTTCACAGAACATCTTCAATATGTCTGATATCAACATGTTGTGAAAGATATAATGTAAAGCACTTCCAAAGCTCTCCAAATAAGTTAGAATTTTGCTCAAAATTGCTTTTTCCTTGTTTCTTTTTTTGCATTTGTCAACAGTGCACTTTCAAAATGAGAGATGTATCTGTTCACAAAATCAGGGAACCATCCCTCAATATTCGATCACACACAGTCACAGGAGACGCATTTGAAATGCATGTTACTGCCAGGTGCAAACAGCAGTGCATCTTGTGCAACTTGTGATCAGATCACCTGAGACAGATGTTACTGTAAGTGGAAACAGGGCCAAAGCAGCATCTCCGAGCAGAATAATGAAAGTGATTCCCTGGTGATTTTACCAAGTAGGACAAGTTCTTGGACCAACACCTTTGTTAGTCCTGCAACAACATTCCTGCAAGCCAATCATATTTTAGGGATCGGGAAGGTTTAGAGCTTTGAATAACCTTCTTATCAATAATTTCTATTTATTATTCCTCTCAGATTATACACTCTAAAACATGCTGGGTTGTTTCAACCCAAACTTGGGTAAAATATGGACAAACCCAACTGTTGGGTTAAAAATGTAATTTAAAAATGTGTCCATATTTTACCCAAGTTTGGATTGAAACAACCCAGCACAGTTTCTTTGACAGAAATGTTGCATCAGGACCAACAAAATTCATTGACCCAGGAACACATCCTTCTTTGCAAAAATCACAGTGAAATGGCTGGAAATGGCAGGACAAGTTGAGCGCAATGCACTGTGTGATACAGTACCTCACACAGTATGCACTGCTGGCAAATGTATTTGATTATTTGGGTATTTCATGCAGTCAACAGTACATAGTATACATACTGCAAAAAGTATAGTATAGCATAGCATAGCATAGCATAGCATAGCATAGCATAGCAAGATAGTATAGTCAGTGCTGGGTAGTCACCTGGATTACGTAATCAGATTCCAAAAATTAAGCACTTGTAATTAGATTAGGCCTATATTACATTTTAAAATGCTCATAATCAGATTACAGTTACGTTTTTATAGATTACAAAATGATATATTATTCACACAATGGCGGTAAATTAATCATAATTTCATTCACACTAATTTTATTTTTTTCTTTCTTTCTTTCTTAAATTTTCCTTTCTAAAATCCAACTGCTTTCATAGATTTGGAGAGTTGCCAATTTCATCAACTCACAAACCCCCTGCAGTTCTTTCATGAACCCCAGTTTGGGAAACCCTGGCCTAATGTAATGTTTATTACACTTCATGATGTTGATAACAAAGGATGGAATATATTTTAGGTCAGAAGTAATCAAAAAGTAGTCAGAATACCTTACCTAAAATGAGTAAACTAGATTCCCTTACTAACTACAATTTTCATCATGTAATCTGTAATCAGTAACAGAATACAATTTGTAAGTAATCTACCCAGCACTGCATACATCATATTAAACATACAAATCTGTAAGGAACAGGGCAATTTAGCTCAGGGGAATCATTTAAGATTGTACAAGGGAACTCCACATTATATTTATAGGGAATTTGGTCAGAATCACTGTTTTACAGCTGATCACGGAGACGGCCAGCGATTCAGTGAACGAGCCGTATGACATCAATTTTGCAATGGATATTTATATCCAAAATATAGTGAAAAACACTATTAATTAGCACATGTAAAAAGATCGGCAGTTTAAGACATTAACTTGTGAGCACAAAACACAAGATACTTCTCTTTTCAATATAAATAAGGCTTTATTGGATAAATCTAAGACATATAAACTAATCTAACACACGCATTCACACAAGTTGCAGAAAGAGAGAAAGTGAGGAAATAATTAGTTTAAGAGAAGGAAAATGTGAAATCCCAAGTTTACAGAAATATATGAAAATGCATAGACATGAACAACCATCAATCACTTAATTAACCCTCGCATTGAGTTCCTCAATGAGGTTAAAATTATATTAAGTGCACCAGTTCAGCTAGAATCTGGAGGTACTTGCTTTCCTGTGTTGCGGGGTTCCCTTGCTTGTCTGGTTGCCGAAAGGGGTTTCCTGAGGTTGCTGATTGGCTGGAGGTTCAGTCTTGGGAAGCCAGTGGTTGGGCGTTGGCTGGCGACGCGGAGCTGTGGTCTGCAGTTGAAGTTTTAGACAGCACTTTTTCGGAGATGCGGCGTTAGGCAAACTTAACTCAAAACACGAAAATAAATAAATAAAACAAACTAAAGAAATAGAAATATAAGTAAAGTTTGAAGAGACCAGGTGGCGTTTCTCCTCATGATTTTGGAGGAGATGGCGTGCAAGCCAGAGCACACTCAAAACTAAAGAAGCATGACTAGAAGTGAAAAGCTAAAAGCCACATGGCTAAAAGCTAGACACAAAAAGCTAAAAGGTAGACACAAAAAGTCAGACCCAAAAAAAAAGCAAAAAAGGCAAAAGCCTAAGTTTGATGGTGTTTCTAGTATTTAAACCGGGCTGTTTAACACACCCCAAATGGTGCTTTGACCAATTAGATGTCGTCGTTGCTCGGGGTGTTGCGATGTTTCTCCTTCCCATTCATAAATCGACTGTTATCTCATCATTCACATGATCTGCGTTTTTTCCCGCTCTGGTACGAGTATACGTTTTGGACATGATTTCTTATAATAAGAATAAGATACATTTGACAACGAAGTGATTAGAATAAACATTTCAAGCATGAATTCTCAAACACACACACACTAAACATGAATATGAACCCTTAAGCTATTCAATAGCTATTCAAAATACATTCACAATAAATGATTAAGACCTGATAAGTCACATGTAGGTTGCATACATAATATGGAGATATATATATATAGCAATGATTAGTTGCTTGAGTCCTTTTAGTGTCATTTAGGTGCAAGGAAAGGCAGTTTCCGTGCCATTCTGTGGACGTAAGGATACGTTCTGTTGAAGTCCAGAGAGGTTAAAATGTCTGTAAGGAATTTCAGTATGTTCTGTCTCCTAAGTGGGGGAAAAGTCAATCCGAAGAGCTTGTGACCACTATCACATGTTTCCATTTGATGGTCACGCAATGCATCTCTTTTGACCATTATTCTTGATAAATTGCCCCAAAATTGACAATCTCCTTGGAATTGTCAATAAGTGTTCTTTTGTGTTAATGTTGAAAACTGTTTTGTGACAGGGTCTTAGGTTTAGGCTTGCTTCAGTGAGGCTGGGGTCTGATTTATGACATCTTGTTGTCTTGGGCCTCTTGTGGAATGTTTTGATGCTCCTAATGTTTCAACCATGTTTTGACCAAATCTTAGTTTGTCTGATTCGGTCTGATATCCTACACTACACTGAACAAAATTATAAATGCAACACTTTTGTTTTTGCCCAAATTTTTCATGAGCTGAACTCAAAGATCTAAGACTGTTTCTATGTACACAAAAAGGCCTATTTCTCTCAAATATTATTCACAAATATCTCTAAATCGGTGTTAGTGAGCACTTCCCCTTTGCCAAGATAATCCATCCACCTCACAGGTGCGGCATATCAAGATGCTGATTAGACAGTTACGACGACGAACTGCAGTCAGGTCGAGACCCCGATGAGGACGACGAGCATGCAGATGAGCTTCCCTGAGACGGTTTCTGACAGTTTGTGCAGAAATTCTTTGGTTATGCAAACCGATTGTTGCACCAGTGGCTGGTCTCAGACGATCTTGGAGGTGAGGATGCTGGATGTGGAGGTCCTGGGATGGGGTGGTTTCAAGTGGTATGTGGTTGGGAGGCCAGTGGGATGGACCTGCCAACTTCTGAAACAACTTGGGAGACGGGATTATGGTACAGAAATGAACCTTCAATAACGGGCACAGCTCTGGTGGAAATTCCTGCCAGTCAGATGCCATATTGCACGCTCCCTCAAAAACTGGTGGCATGTGCTGTGGTGATAAAACGGCACATTTAGAAGGGCCTTTTATTGTGGAAGCATAAGGCAACCGTGCAAGAATTGTGTCTAATCAGCATTTCTTGATATGCCACACCTGTGAGGTGGTTGGATTAACTCGGCAAAGGAGAAGTGCTCACTAAACACAGATTTAGACAGATTTGTGAACAATATTGAGAGAAATAGGCCTTTTGTGTACATAGAAAAATTCTTAGATCTTTGAGTTCAGCTCATGATAAATGGGGGCAAAAACAAAAGTGTTGCGTTTATAATTTTGTTCAGTGTATATACTCTCTCCAATCACTTCCTGCAAAAGTGGTCCACCATGGACCTGGCGCACCGTTTACATGCAACTCTGAGAACATAATTGAAATCAAATTCCTTTCTATTCATAGGCGTGATAATG
The DNA here is from genome assembly GCA_018155175.1 of Sinocyclocheilus anophthalmus. Taxonomy (NCBI): domain Eukaryota; kingdom Metazoa; phylum Chordata; class Actinopteri; order Cypriniformes; family Cyprinidae; genus Sinocyclocheilus; species Sinocyclocheilus anophthalmus. The sequence goes on from JADLZN010005776.1 coordinate 290,510, forward strand.
TGCTTCAATTAAATATGCTTCACACTGCTACATGTGGTGGATTGTTTTTGTATGTGTAAGTTAGCTGTAAGACAGCACCATCAACAACAATAACATATCAAAACATCACAGAAGAAGCACCATAGACAAAGCATTCATGAACATCTGGAAATGCAGTTTGCTGATGTAACCAGCACAGGAGAGGAGTATCATTCAGGGAGATAACAATCCTCGTGATGGCCAGAGATATAATGGTGGTGCGATGATGACGGTTATTGTTCTTTGTTGTCTTTTTTGCAGCTGTAAGGTGGCGGTGAGAATCGATCCCCGAGTCTCAGCTTGCTGCGGGGCTCTGAGGAAGACTGCGGCACTGAGAGAGAGAGAGAGAGAGAGAGAGATAAAGGAAAAGAGGGAAGATAAAAGATAGCAGGAGATAGACTGATTCTTTTCTCCTCCTTATGTCTCCTCCCTTCATTTGATGGCTGGCCCGCAGCTTTGATTGCTATCTACTGCTAGTTTAATTGATCTCGGTCACGCTTCCACACGAGCCGGGATTAGCGCTTATCAGAGTGGACGGGGGGTTTCTTGGGGGAAGATCGCGTTTGCTGATGATCAGACCCTGTCACCCTCCTCGAAACAGATCCAGTATGTATGTGTGTCTAAGAGAGGGCCTTGAGCTCGGGGATTAGTTCTCCTTCAGCATCGATAGCATGCAATGGACGTGTACGCGGGCGTACGAGAGAATCCTCAGCCAGTCCGGTGGCTATTTATGGGCCTCGGCAGAGCTGTGGCTGTCTTTAATCACCGGCTGTTATATTGACCTGATTTACAGGACAAACACTTCATCTCGTGGACCGGAGATTGACCACAAACAGAAGGGAGTCCCACCGGGGTGGTGGTTTGAGAACAACTGGAACAGCAAAGGTTGATTGTGACTGCCTCACCTAAAAAGACAAAACAGACAATTTTTCCTCCCTTCCAGACTCCAACTTCTCCCCAGACTCTGTAATGATGTTAATGAGGAGACTCCGGGGCTGATAAGGTCACTCAAAGCGTAGGTTCAAACGTACCGAGTCGGCAATGCGTCCCTGCACCTCCTGTGACTCAGGCGCTGGAATTAAACTTTCAGCCAGGCCAATTTTCAAAGCCCTCATACTCCATTGCCAAATGCCAGAGCCACTTCAAACAAGTCTGATGGAGAGACAGTGAGAGAGGGGAGGGGGAAAAACACGACAGCTGGCAAAACTGGTGCAGCTTCAAACCGAATAAGGGGACAGTTTTTATGCCTAAGAGGGATGGCAAATCCCTGGCTTTACTGCGGAACAGGGGATGTTAGGGATTTCTCTATCAAACGGAAACAGTGCAGAGGCAGGCTGGGAACAAAGGTTGTTTTTTTTATATAACAGTGAAACGTTCAGTATCAAAGGGGGCACAGCAAGACACAGGCCTCTTTTTGACCAGCAAGACTGACAGATCTCTTTAGCGTAATGACCGTTTGTTCTGTCTTTTCTGTTTTATGTATTTTCTTACATGGCAAGGAAACCCTTTGGGTCCAATTTGCATGCAAGTCTACTGAGAAGACAGGAAGCAGACCCAGGAGGGCCACAAACACAAGAGCGGATAGGGGGAAATGGGGCAAATTGTGCGACACCCTCCGTTTCCTTGTCACGCCGATGGCATTTATTATTCAGGACATGACAGACAGGAGACCTTAAGCTAAAGAGTTGCCTTAGTCATCATTCTTCTCCCCTTTCCATTTCAAGACAAGTCACTCTGAGGGTAACGGATGAATCAAGGATATCCGAGAGTTCCATTGCAGCGTATGTCTGGGGGAAAGGGAGGAGCCGGCACACAAACAAGTCTTCCACATCAAGGACAGTCATGTCCAGCTTTACACATGGCCATAAAATGTAACATAATCACTACAGACAGAACACATCTTTTCCTGCCGGTGTGCTTCAATGAAAGCAATCAGGCTGTGTTTGATAACAGAGCCCTTGTTTGGGTGGCTAAATAACAATTGACTGGCTATTGATTCTCAGATGCTGAAACAAATTAAATTAAATCTGTTTTATGGCTCCCTATTTAAACCATTTCCACTTGAGGTCCAATATATGTGACTAATACGTATAAGCAACAAACAGTCTTTACATTCACACACATAGCAGCTGCACGATTTCACTATAAAAACACATTTATGAGTGTATGAATCCATCCAGCCATACATACAATTGCCACTCCATTCCACAGTTTGCATATAAATATATATATATATATATATCTCAAGAGTTAAAAGGGGGAGGGTTTGATGGCAGTACAACTTTCCAAACACCCACTCGACCCCCCCTCAATTGTGACCTGCTACACATTCTTCTGAGTTACTAGAAACACATTTTGAGTGCAAATACATGCAGGTTTATGCATATAGTAAAAGAGTAAGGCTAATAACATTTGCAAGTCAGTTTTATAATATATAGGATTTATTTTGTCATTGCCAAAATGTTACTGACCTACGTATAAATCTTGAATGTATATACATATATATGTAGAAAAAAGGATGCCAGAGAATTGCAATCGAAGTAGAAAATTGTTTTTAATTCAGTTATTTTTTTTTATTTTTGAGGCTGCTTATGGTATAGATGTAGTATCGATACCGAGGTATTAGATTCTGGTATCGTACCAAAGCCAAAATTGTTCTATTTAGCCAACCCTGAGTAGAATGACAGAACAATATACTATATATAAAAAGTTTATAAAAATAAAGTAAAAATATAACTGGAAATGCACTGACTAAAGCTGGCATTCTTTGAAAGCTGAGACTTCAATAAAAAAACAAAAAAACTTTTTTTGCTAAATGTCACGTTTCTCCATAAACGGCTGAAAATGATAGAGTATATCACACTTGCAATCTAGCTCCCCATGCGAGTTTATAAATGGTCACTCAAACTAAATTTCCCAACAGAATAAAATCACGCTCAAATAGCCAGGAAGCTGGTATATCGAGTCATTTTCTTTTGGAGCTCTGGTTGCTAACAAAAAGCACCAGGCTGGCACATTGGACACTGCCAACTGAACAATCAGCGATCAGTTTCCAGGCTGGCACTTTCCTCTCTCCATCTCTCCTAGTGTCTGCAGCATGCCAGCTGCTTTGCTAAATAAGCAGTGCAGAGGAACACACACACTCGGTTCCACGCTTTCTACCTGAGCCCAAAAGAGGATGCATGGGTATTGAGCTCTGTAATGGTGAGTGGAAGAATGTGGGAATCAGCATCCAAATGCCTCACAATGTGAACAAATACACAGAGTATAAAAAGCATTGTCACACATATTTATTATTTGGTGTTCATTTGTTTGTATATACAGTCAATGGAAGCATCCAATCCATTAATGAGCAAAAATGTATTTTGTCTACAAATATGTGCACACAGGCAGATTTCGGTTTAAGCTACATTCGAAAAACCTCAAGTCTCGATAGACTGAGCAGCCATCGATGTGGCTCCACACACAGTGGCGTGAGCAGATGGCAAAACAGATGATCCGCTCTTGCTTGCCCCTCCACCGTCCATATTTATTTTACACTGACTGGCTCCGGTTTCCCTCCACCGACATACACTCTGACTGCACCAGCAAAGCCACACCACTTACCGCAACCTCTGATTAGAAGACAAAAGAAGTGTGAAGAAGAGAGAGTGTGAAAAGTAAGTCAAGGGAGACAACTGCAACAACAACTGCAACATTCACAAATAAAAAAATAAAATAAAAATCCTGGCTCGCCCAATGGCCAGCCATCAAAGTTCTTAAATAACTTAATATTGATCAAAGCAAGCAGCAAATCCATGAGTTGTTCTGAGCTACTGATCATGAGTAAAGTTTGGGTCGATGGCGTCCAGCTTGATTTATACAGCTTCCTGGAGTGCCGATAAATGAGTGGACTGATTGGCCGGTGGAAGGAGGAGGAAGAGGAGGAGGAATGAACTTGACAGTTTACTCCTTTTGATCTTGCAGTACTTCCTCAGGAAATGAGAACGCTTGCCTCAGACAAATCCTCAGCAAGACATCTCATTTGGCTTGGGAATTCACCAAAGCTTAGAGGCTGAAAATTGGTCTTCATCTCAGCAGCTTAATGGAACCCCTGCTTTTTTGTCATCCAGGCGAAAGGAGAACATCAATTGTCACAGACTGATTCAAGATGTTCATCGCTGTGTCTTCACTTTTGTTTCGTTTTGAAGCAAAGTTAATGTCAGCACCTATTTTTTCAGACAATGCATCTACCATCTAAACAGAAACCACCCCCATACTGGCTTTTATGAGGATGTCTCTTAATATTCAGATCCTGGCTTGAGAGGACCTGGCAGCGTTCCTCCACACTGACTGAAATTGCGGTTGATCATCGGAAGTGACATGGCGGGTGTCCCTCAAGGCCTTTGGCTGAATTAACTCAACTCAATTAAAAGTGGACTGTGGGGGCTCTCGCATTACCCCGCCCCACCCCGAACCATCCTCGTGTGAGCCCAGCGTGCTCGTAGCCCTCATCTGGAGCTCAGCTGACCATTTGCTCCAGTTCACTGACTGAAGATGACTCAATGCCTGACTAGACCCTATGATCACATCGTATCACATGCACGCTCAGATATCACTAACAAACACACATTTGCATCCCCAGTGCAGCAGATGTCTGTTTAGTCCTACTCAATGTTTGTCCCCCAGGGTGCATGTGCCAACAGCCGCAGAGTTTTCCAAAGGCAATCTGCTCTGTTTGGAAACCATCTTAATGATCGGCGACGAAGCGTAGAAGACGTATCGGAGGGAGTCTTCACTTTATTCCAAAGGTATATGGCCTAAAATCAGTGAAACACAGAAGTTAGTGGGCCACCATTAGAGAGCCAAAACTATTTAGATCCGACAAACAGTCCAGCACCATCATTAGAAGGCCTTGGATTGAAGAGGAAAGAGTCAACAACAAGTACTAAACAAGCAGCTGCCATGGTGCAAGGATGGGAGCTTGTTAAAGCTGAGAAAAATAATGTGGCTTCATTTGTAGGATGGAAACAGTCGTGTGGTGGAGATGGTGGAAATGAGGACAGGATTGAGTTTTACAAAACTGTGGCATGCTAGCATGCTCTCACCTATGTAAACTATTACACTTAAGATACTGAAAATATTAGTAATAATAATGCCAGTATTATTTTGTCCTTGTTGTGAAGTGGCACAATTAACAATTTAGGTTATTATTTGGGGAATATAACAGTCAAAAGATGTTTACACACTAGTCACAAATTCAATGAGAGTGAAATTATGCAATGGTTCTAATGAATATAATACGAAAGGAGGAAGCAAATGGTATACAACTGTGTAAAAAATAATTAGAAATATTGAGTAATTATAAGTAATGATTTCATTGGGCCATCGACCCTTTTATATGAATGTTCCTGAGCCAGTAGCTTATTTCAAATTGAATTATTCTAATAAAAAGAAAAGGAAAGATATTAAAAGTTCTAAGGCATTTCCTCAAACTAGTTAAATGTTTTGTTCAGCCCCAGAGGCTTAGCACATACATTGTTACGCATCCGGTTACTTTACCTCATGAATAATCCGTAGACTTTGTTTACTGCCAGGTGAAACAGGGTGTCATGCATCTCTCAGCCATCAAGGTGTCCTATCAAAGAATTGAGTCTGGGCTACGTGTTTGATTGATGTGCACTGCCAAAAATGTGGGGTGCTCGCGAGCGTCATTGTTCAAGTTGTTTTTGTCTGAGCCTCTCTGTCTTTGACCCTGAAGAAGACATAACAGGGCCGTGACCAGCAGGGGCAAGCACCTTTATAAAACCACGCGCACAGTGACTCTGATGTCCCCACTGACTCAAACACATCTATCAATCTCTGCCCATCTGCCGTAGGGGCTGTCAGCCTAGCTACTCTCTGAATCTCTGTCTCTGCACATCTCTCCTTCTATCTTTCTCCTTCATTCGATCACCTGACTCTGACAAAGGGCTTTGTTCTCAGGAAGCCACAGGACGTCTTGTCCACCTCACTTACTGCAAACAGCTGTAGGATATTGAGGTTGATGATGATGCAGAGTTGTGGGCATTCAGAATTGAATTGAGAACAGCTTATAAATTCCAATTCAATTCCTGAATTTGATTTGAATTGAGGTGGAAAACAGGTTGCAGAATTGCATTTCAAATTGGAATTTATGGTTTTTGACAGTTAAAAATTGTTCCATCCAGAAGTTTTATAGGCCTTATGTGCAGAATGATAAATAGAACTATAGAACCATACATTGAATGATAAATAGAACCACAGATAGAATAGAAACACGGATAGAACAGATAGAATGGTTAGAAAGAACGATAGATAGATGGAATATTATATAGAATGATAGTTAGGTAGAACCATAGATCAAACCATGGATATAATGATAGTTTGAACCATAGATAGAACAATAGTTAGATAGAACCTTATATAGAATGATAGTTAGGTAGAACCATAGATCGAACCATAGATAGAATAATAGTTAGATAGGACCATAGATCGAACCACAGATATAATAATAGTCAGATAAAAACATAGATAGAATGATAGTTAGATAAAAATAGTTAAATAGAGCCTTGTATAGAAGCATAGATAGAACAATAGTTAGATAGAACCATAGTTAGAATGATAGTTAGAACCACAGACAGAACGATAGTTAGAACCATAGATAGAATAATAAAGGACTTTCGTACCGGAGGAAACTTTTCTTACTTCCTAGAACTTTTAGTGGAAGTACCTGCTTTTTGGCGTGTTTGCACCGCAGGGACTAGGAACGTATTTAGTTGTAGGAACTCTGTTTGGGGGAAATAATGGCGCTTTTCCACTGCATTGTACGGCACGGTATGGCACGGCACGTACCGTTACCAAATATGGACTTGTCCACCCTGCTGACAACTGTATTGCCGATAGAATCGTCACTACTACCTTCGCCTGAACTTGCACACGAGACCTATACCCCAGATTAATCAGCACAGCCAGCGAGGATCGAACACAACGTTTTTTGAATGAACGCAACAGTTTCGAACAAGCACACCTTTTTTAAACCACAAAATAATGGCTGTTTCGTGGTCTGTTGAGGAAGTACAGACGTTCCTCTCGTTGAAAGCCGAGGAGCAGTCCATCGGAGACTGTGGCCGCTGACAGTAGAGGCGGCACAACTATAACGACATGTCTATAATCCCGCCCACACTAAAACGGTACTAAACTGCAGTGAAAACACAAACTGAGCCGAGCCGTACCATGCAGTGGAAAAGCGCCATAAATTAGCTCCTACTTCAGAGTAGGGTCTAAAATAGTACTATAGGAACTACTGATAACATAAGTGTATGATTGGCTAAATGCATACGAAACACCAGCTACCCAGCATTTTTAAAAAGGCATGTACAAATATTTTCTCCACAAACATGGAAAACAGCGCTAACTTTTATTTTTATTTTTTATTAAACCTAGAATACAAGAACTCATAGAGGTAACAGCATAGAATAAAACCAAATACAATAACAATCAGCGAAAACAGCGCTAACTGTTGTCTGATAATCTGCTGTCTGCAGCGTTGTGTTCTTTTCTCAGCCTCGATGATATGTAACACTGCAAGTTGTCATATAGGAAATTCAGATTTTCATGCTCTTTCAATCATGAATATTGTGCGCTTACATTCCATCTCCGTTAAAATGAAACTCACGACACACAACAAAAACGGCCCAGGGGGAAACTGGTTCTCTAGAAACCACCCTGCTGGCTAGTTCCCAGAACTACGCGGCAAAAGCCCCTATAGTTAAATAGAACCGTAAATAGAACCATAGATAGAACAATAATTTAATAGAATGATAGATAGAATGATAGTTAGATTAAAACCACAGACAGAATGATAGAATGAACAATAGAGTTTGATCTTGTAACTAACTGTTGAGGAACACTTGAACACTTTGAAGTCCAATTCAGCATACTCTAGTTCCTGTCATTCCAATTCAGCTTCCTATGAGGTGTGCCTAACTGTTTAAATGCCAACTCATGAAATGAAAAAGTGCCAATTCACCAATTCTGAATTCTGCCAAACTCTGCGAACCATCACAAAGAAGGAGCAAGACATATAAGAACAAACAAAGTCTGGTAAATGACACATTGGTGTAGATGGAAGAGTCGTCGTTGCAAAGAGAAACAACAGCTGCTGACGGATTGGGGTCATTGTTGTGTGCTTCTACCATGACTCCGTCCTCTCAGCATACATGATGAGCTTCATTAGAGGAGAGGGATGCGAGATGCTTCAGTTGCCATGCAAAGTGACTGAAAATGTGAAACAGCATTGTAAACAAGACAACTGACTAAATGTCAACCCTGCGTCCACAGGAATTAGGACCGTTCTAGAAAGTAAAACGACTTTGGAAAGTGACACACATGAACATAGAAGTCACCCTTTCATACAGTAAGTAATGTGCAGGTAGATAAGAAGGGCACAGCTATGATTCAGCCTTCTCAAAGTTGTCACTTCTCTCAGTCAATTGGGACACAAAGGGGGCCGAGGGAGACAAAAGTTGCCTGGTAGTCTATTCCGTGAAGGCAGGAAAAAGAATGTGATTGTGAATGTGTGTGATTGTCTGTAGACCTCTGTTCGTGTGAGGGTATGTGTTGGACAGGGATGGAAGGACGGTTGCCTCACAGCAGTGGGACTTGTCATGCCCAAACGCTGTCAAGCGTGGACTCCAGTGACAGGCGTGTCACACCCAGGGCAAGCTGGCTCGTCCCCTGCCAGAGTGAAGATTACAATGATCACTGTCTTCAGCTGCACGGAAACCACCCGGGACCCACGTCTCCGAGTTTGGAGTCTGTCGAAATACACCAGGCTCACTTCTCCCTGCCGTGCTCATGAATACAAAGATTAAAGTGTTTTCAGTCAGGATACATTACATGGAATTTGATAGGTTTTGCCGATTTGGATAAACAGATCAACTACCATCTAAAGCACCATCCCGACCAAAATAAAATCTCAAAACTGACTGAAATGCTTGACATTGACAGCAACTCCAGTTACACAGGCACGCCACACAAATTGTGCTCTTCATGAAAAGAAATACAACACTCTAAACTGATTCCAATGAAGTTTGATGCTGCTAACTCAATCCTACACTAAAAAATTTAAATGTTAGAGTAAAAGATCATAACATTTCTATAGTCTAAACCTGTTTTTTGAAATGTTAATTAGTGATGTTAATTAGGGATTTATGTTACATCTAATGATTTAAATGATTGGTTATTGCATTATTTTAGTGTCGTGTTTGTTACCATTTTTATCTGTGCGCATGACACCGTGTGCACCTTTTATATAATAGTATTTAGTATATAGCACATTTAGAGTATATAATAGCTCATAGGAAAGACTTCTTGTAATAAGCTTTGACTCTACATATGGGTTTTTGGTGGTTGTCAGCATATTATAAAAGTACAAAACATATATGAGTACCTTATTAGGTTGGTATTGTAAGATTATATCATTATATGAAATATACGTTTTTAGACTGTAAATTTAAGTTCAATACATTTAACCTAAATTTGCTACCATATTCTTTATGTGGAAGTTCTAGCAACCGCAACTGCCACAATTTCACTTACACTTTTTTTTTTCCAGCATAGCAAAAAATATAACAGAACACAAAATTAACTATATGAACTAACAATTACAGAATGCTTTTACACCTAATTAAAAGCCTTTCTTTCAGCACAATTTCATTGAGCCAGCATAATTTAGTTGGATTAGGTTACATTAATATACAATAGGTTTTAATTCTACGTCATTTGATTTGTCAAACTCAATTTACTACGATTTATTTAATTAAATTTCTCATGCAAGGCATATAAGCTAATTATACATTTCTTTAAATAAATGCGATGTATGTGAGGAAAAAGAAGAGACTCTTTGCTGCACTGACATTAGCACAGTGCTGAGTGAGTGAAGCAACATATACCACAGTGTGCATGTACTGTAGGCACCCACCAAGCACAAGCTCCACTCTTTAGCACAATGGGAACAACACAAACTACAACATATGTGAAACTTCTCTAAATATCCAATATAACTGAACACTGAATGAACTGAAGTCGTTTTACAAACAATTTCAACATTTACACTTCCATCCACTCCATGTTGGGAACTAGAAATCCACTGTCCAGTTTCATTTGTCAACTATTTGGCAAAAATAGTGTTTAAATCGTGAGAGATTGTTTAAATTTTTCATGACGTCCCAACACAAAAATAAGTCAATTTCTATTTTACAAATTTAGATATTGAATAAAATGAAAGAATTTAAGAAATATAAAAAAAATGTTAATTTCGTTCAGTGCACTTCGAGATATTTTGAGAATCTGCATGTGAAGGCTACATGTGATGCCTTTGGCTAAAACAAGGCATCTTATTTGGCAGGATAATTCTGCTGCCTACTGTTTGGAATGGCCTGTAGTGTTGGTAGCGTTCCTATAATGCCTAAAAATGCTGTCTAGGTCCTCACTAGGGTTTGGAAGCATGCCTAGAAGTGTCCTTTATCTTTATGCAGTGCACTAGTCTTCCTATGGTAAACACAAGGAAGCAGATTTGTTTGGCAGGTAAACGAGCCGTGACATGAGCAAGCACTAATTAATGATTAGAAGTCATGTGACCAATCACTATAATAAAAGCATATATTGTTACATATTATATAGATTCTGTGAGATATTGTTTTCTGCATTAGAAATATATAAATGAGAGAATCTGGTTTCCAGAAAAACCCAACCTTTTTCCCCAAAACAAGACGTCCAACAACAAATAATTGTTTGTAGCGCTCACATAAACATTGCTGACCGAGCCGCAATTTCCTTTATTTTATAATTTCCAGTCATATGTCAGAAATGTAACTGTGAAAATAAGAGCTGAGTGACATTCTAAGCAGCTCTGTTTATTTATCTGGCATTTAGAAGGACAAGAGAAGAGGCTTCTGGAAAAGGTGAGCCCTGGTCAAATACAATTTTTGTAAAACAAAACAATTGTCTATCTCCATTGTGTCCGAGTAAAGGTTAACAATGTTAACAGCCACTGGCTAGGGCTGAAGGACATTAAACGAAATACACACAGCCAGATCTTGTTGATTGTGAGTATCAGCGCCCCCATGATAAGATGCCATTAATTAGCATTACCATATCAGAGAAACGCTAGCAGACGGGAAGTGCACCGTCAAATGACCCCTGAAATAACCATGATGGGTGACATTTGATGCACCGCACTTTGTCACTTCCCTTGCATTGTCCCCAAATTAGCAATGAAAGGTTTGTTTTCCTGGGGCATAAAGAGCTTTAATCCATGTTCCATATGTAACAAATTCCAGATTCTCCTTCTAGTATAAATTACTCACCTCATACTATGAATATAATCTACTAATAATATATAAATATAATATGCACTGTCTACTTAACAGTGTTAATGTGACACATTATTTTATGTTGCAGACAAACAAATAATAAGTTAGCTAAAAGTTTACAACTTGCTATGACACAATGGTATGCTTGTCATTGGCTGTGTCCAAAAACTGAAAAATGCTGCCTTTAAAGGATGCATTCCAAGGAAGGAAGGCATCTAGGCACGTCTGAATCCAATGTAAACTTCACTTCATGTCTCCTGAGATGCCCTCATCTGATCAATTTTTGAAGGCAGCACAAATGTATGCTTTTAAGCACAGCCACTGTTGATATTGCACACAAACTGGCTAATGCTAACTGGATAACTTGCCACATTACAAAAGACATTGAAAGTTTTCACATTTTAAATCAAAAGGCATTAAAAGTTTAAATCTAAGTAAAGTATTGTTTTTTTCTGACATACTGAGTGCCAAGTCAAACTTAACTACTGTCTACATGCTCATGTTTGTTTACATTGCAGTGCAGTGTGGGCGTCATTTATCTATCAGACCAAAAATATTTCAACGCAAAGACCCCCCCCTGCTGAGATCGCTAGAACAGAAATCCTTGTGAAACATACTGAAATGGAGAGCTGAGACTTTCCTCATTATCTTCAGCTTATATGGTGGCAAACTGTAAATATTAGCTTTTATTGAATGACTTCTGGAAGTCATTTAGTCTTTAGTTTGTTTTGGTAACTAGCAAAATTTGGTGTAGCTTGTAATGTGTAATATTATTTTATTGTAATTTGCATTGTTTGCATTGTCAACAGTTTGCTAACATTGTAAATGAGTCTAAAGGGATAGGTCACCCAAAAATGAAAATTCTGTCATTAATTACTCACTCTCATGTCATTCCAAACCTGTAAGACTTGTTCATCTTTGGAACACAAATTAAGATATTTTTAATGAAATCTGAGAGCTTTCTGACCCTGCACAGACAGCAATGCAACTAAAAAGTTCAAGGCCCAGAAAGGGAGACATTGTCAAAATAGTTAATGTGACTTTTCGTAGCTTCATAAAATTACAGTTGAACCACTGATGCCACATGGACTAATTTAACGACGTCCTTACTACCTTTCTGGGCCTTGAACGTGTGGTTGGCCTTGAGTTACGTTACTGTCTATGCAGGGTCAGAAGGCACTCTGATTTCATCAAAAATATCTCAATTTGTATTCCGAAGATGACTGTGTAATGGGTTTGGAACGACATGAGAGGGAGTAATTCATCACAGAATTTTCAATTTTGGGTGAACTATCCCTTGTGACATTACCTATGTGACTCGCCCTTTCTGGTCTGGTTAAGCCTGAATGCTGATTTAATTGTTAAGACAATCAAATTTAAATGTACTAATGACTGCAGGAGAAAGGGTGTGGACAAGCATGACCTACATGAGATAAGTGAAAGTGATAAAAGGATATAGCACCCTCCTCAACACACACACACACAACACACACACACAGCTCCTTCAGTGTCAGCCCCTCTCGGGGGAGGATAATAGGAAGTCACAGTGTGCTGTGATTGCATCACGCGCTGCTTGTCTGACCGCTATGTGCTGGGTGACAGACATGTGCGCAACGCACTTCCTGCTTGATGCGGGATTCTCTTATTCTCAGAGAAAGAGGGAGAGAGGCAGCGACGGGCTCTAGGAAGTTAAATTTAATCAGGGCCCTCACGGGAGTCCAGATAAATCCACATTAGCTTGGTGCGGAATCAACTAGAGAAAAGGAATCAGCTGTAAACCCATTAAGGCAGGGTGCGAACTACGGGGGAGCTAGGGGGAGCTCGGCTCTGCTTAATAAGACATGGGCTCCCCTGAAAACGTGATTTGTGAAATTTTGGGGGTCTCAAAATAATATTGACAATGTGTTATTTTGACGTGCAATTTCAGTTTTGTGTAATGTGATCATCGTGGATTATTATGTGTAAAATTGCAAAAATATTAATTCATGCATGACGGCGATTTAAACGTAATTCACTTCAATAAAGATAACTATACATGCATTCTTGTCATGAGCATCAAGGTGTGGGGCGCTGCGGTGCAAATTCCACTCAGGTTTAGTACATGTTAACTCAAAGATTAATAGAAAAAATATAAACGTTGGACTCTGGTTGCGCTTCTGCTGTTAATGTGAGCGTGCAGTTATTCGCCATATTAGTTTCCCTGTGTGCCTGTTTTGTTAAGGTCATGCGTGCACCTCTCGATGGTCTTTAGCCTAATTGAAGCTGAGGAATATTTTACATTGCTTCTGTACCTGTAGCGACGAGTACCTTACTTACCGTTGTTCTGTGGACTCAAAGAGGACAGCTGATGCTTTGTATATTAGACGTATTTGTTGGTGTCTGTTTGTGTTTTTCACCTATCAATCGTGTGAGTACCTGCGTAGTAATCCCGCGGTATTATTCTCTGATTATAGTGCCTTGATTTTCCTATATAGAGAGCTTGCATAGTCAGTATTTGCATACACAACGCACGGACACCCCCCGCCGTTAACAAAAAACAACAAGTGGGCGTACCCCCACTTGCACACGAGACACCCCGCCAACCCCCCCGCCATAAAAAAAAATCAATGTGGTTTCCCCCACACTCCAATAGGTTCGAACATCTTTGCATTAAGTGTGATGTACTAGACTTTGTTAAGACAGACACTTCAACATTAGTGTCACTGATGATGTCCTTTATAATCACAAAGCCGATCACAGTCACTATGGCACAAGAAATGATGTTTACCAACGGCTGGTCTTACTGCCAAATGGTCTTGCATCAATCCTGAAGGGTTTAATTGTTGAAGATAAGACAGGCTGCACTGCACACGTGGTTCCCTGCTTTGTCTGCTCCTTATCCCTCAACTTCCTCGTTTCTGCTTAATAACACTGCATTAAAATTGCATGAATTTTTGAGTTGAAATCAAGACCACAGAGTGCTGTAAGACACATAAACGAGCACAGCCATGTCAGGATCAGTTACCGACGGGACCAATGAGCTAGTTATAAATCATACAGTTTAATAGAAAGTAACAGTGACATCACACAACCTTTCTGCACACATAGTGACACCTATACAACTGTAAAAAAAAAATCTGTGATTTTTACGGTAAAATACCGGCAGCTGTGTCGTTAAACTGTTTAACAGTCTTTTACTGTTAAAATCACAATCATTTTTTACAGTGTATGGTTTACTGTAAAGTTGTAAATGATTTTATGTATATCATCTATAATACAAGTGCTAGCTTTACAACAAAAGTAGGGCTGGTTTCCGATTTTACAGATTTTATTGATTAATTCAAATGTAATGTTTTGCCACAATAAATTTTTTTAACAAATCAATTCAGAAATTCAGTTTTGAATTATTCAATTAGATACTTTGATAATATGCCAATGATAACTGTTAGTTTCGCAAATATTTTATAAAGAGAATGTTACTTGAATCATGTTGTAGTCATGAGTTGCAAGTCAAGACTTTTTTTTTTTTTTTTTTTTTACATTAACTAGTAACTTCAACATTCTGGGGGGGGGGGAAGGTTTTATTTTTTGCCATATCGCCCAGTCCTTATTGCAAGTTTACAAAATGTAGCTTATAAAAGTAGGCTAAAAAAGCCAACAGATGAGCAAAATGCTAAATTTATCAATTAAATAAATATCAATAAATATCGCAAAACTGATGGCTTAATATCAGTTGTTTTTGATGGTAAAGTTACTTACAACATGCAAAATAAATCCAAGATTATCATTTGGTTTTATGCTTAGCATTGTACACATGATATTTGTCACCAGAGTTACACTTTTACAATTGCACTGAAGTAAAATAAATAAATAACATTTTTGAATTTAGGATTGGTGATGTCTTACTGAAAAACAAGGCCAGATCTCCAACTTCTGTAAACAGGGTGTTTCAAACCCACGCAAAATTTTTAGTCTCCCACCCCCCTCCCTTTTTTTAAAAAGTGTGTCTTGAAAACAGTAACTTCATCTATACAAAAATTGCTTGACCACAGAAAGTCATGATGGACCAATCAGAATGAAGTACTACAGAGAGCTCATTTAAACACACACAATTCTAGAACTGACCGCATTCAGTCACGAAAACAACATTTAAGTGCACTGCACCCACACTGATGCGTCACAGTAGTTTTTGCATTGTGATGCAACAATGTTTTGTTCTTCCACACTAGATTCATAATAATTAGCACACGCTTGGATATCTCCATGTTGACAGCAGAAAAGTGACCAGACTGCACAAGCACAAGACCACAGGAAGCTATTGCCACTATATATCCGCAAGCAGATGATGGTTGAAATCATCAGACGCCACACTCAGTTAAACTATGCAAACGAGTATCTAAGGAAGCCTCAGAGTCTGTCCATCTTCATTATATTTCCTGTTACTCCACCTTTTTTTCCTCGTCTTGCCCTGTGGGTCTCTTGCATCTCACTGCCAATCTGCGTGCCATTACGGCCAGCCCCAGTCAAGCTGGGTGTTTTCTTGAAATCACAACAGGTTTGAGTCGTTCTGTGCATATCGAGTTAACAGTTCTCTGCTTCGGCTGGGGCATGTCATTTCTCAGGCAAGCAAATCAATCATCTTTTTTCTTTTTGAGTGATCAGGGCAAACCTCCAATGTCATCGCTCCATCTTTCCCCCAATGGTTATATTCTCTCTTTCACTTCCTACACTCTCATATCTTACTCACCCCCACCTCGCTCTTATTCTCTCTATTTTCCATTTTTGTCACTCTCCCAATTTCTATTTTTTTTTTGCTTTCTTTCCCTCCGGGTCCTCTGGTCAAACCGTACGGGGAGCTTACTAATGAATCAAATGAGCTGTCGACACAGGAAAACCTCTGGACCAAACTGCTGGTATGCAATAATTAGTGTGTTTGGGGCCGGGAATGTGAGCACTTGGGAAACACACACCCGCAAACATACTTACACACACACATTATAGCAGCAAAGGTCATTTGTTACAACTATGCCTGAAACAATAGTTAGAGTTTTTAGAGCACAGGTCATTACAAAGTGGCTGATTTCTCAAAGTCATTATGAAAGGCTATGAGTGCTTGTGATTTAACATGAAGAAATATGATATTGTGCAATGATAAGAAACAATAAAGTTAATTTAGGTTTTTCTGCCTCCCCTGACAGAGAGAGCTTGCAGAAATAGATCTCTCCTGTTTTAAAAGGGAGTTACATATCACATATTGGCAGGCGTAGCGAAAGTCATTCAGCCATTTTTCTTACACATTCATGTCTTTCATGATACATTTCATATCCCAGAACCCCTTCCCTTTCCCTTAGCACCACGGCTGCTGATATAAATCAAATTTCTAATGCAAGTGGTCAATGTTCAGTTATTCCTGTCAGCACATTCTCAGCTGAGCATTTATCAGTCTTTATCATCTATCTCACCTCTCTGTGCAAGTCCATTTTCAAACCACTTAGTTTGTGCACATTTTTACTAAAATAATATTTTGTCTAAAAATGTAAATTTTCAGCATTTTACTCAACCCCATATAATAACTTTTTTCTTAGATAAAACACAAAAGGACATAATTGCCAGAATATCCTTGCTTCTATTTTCCACACAAAGAAACTGGATGGTAATTTATACCGTCAATCTCCAAAAAGGCACCATAATAGTACACACATTTAGGTAACACTTTACAAAAAAGTCCCATTAGTTAACATAGTTAATGCATTAACTAAAATCAACTAGCAATAAGCACATTTGTTACAGTATTTATTAATCTTAGTTCATTTTAATTAATACAAATACAACTGTTCATTGTTAGTTCATGTTGGCTCAGGTCCATTAAATAATATTAACAACTTTTGATTTTGATAATGTATTAGTAAATGCTGACATTACCTGAAATGATTATATATACAGTGGTGTGAAAAAGTGTTGGCCCCCTTCCTGTTTTTTTATTTTTTTGCATATTTGTCACACTTAAAAGATTCAGATCATCAAACAAATTTTAATATTACACAAAGATAATGCAAGTAAATACAAAATGCAGTTTGTAAATGATTATTTATTTTATTAAGGGAAAAAAGCTGCCCAACCCTGCCTGGCCCTACGATGCCACCCTTAATTGCCCCCTAAATCTAATAACTGGTTTGCCACCATTTGCAGCAACAACTGCAATCAAGTGTTTGCGATAACTGACAATGAGTCAGTTTCTGCCTATCCCTTCGATTCATTAACCTTGTCAGCCGACATTAGGAGGTTTTTTCGAGGCATGGGAATGGACTGTTTTAAGCATCTCAATCGGATTTAAGTCTGGATTTTGATTTGGCCACTCCAAAACCTTACTTTAGTTTTTCTTGAGCCATTCAGAGTTGGACTTGCTGGTGTGTTTGGGATCATTTTTTTGCTGCATAACCCAAGTGTGCTTGAGTTTGAGGTCACAAACTGATGGCCGTACATTCTCCTTCAGGATTTTTTTGATAGAGTGCAGAATTCATGGTTCAGTCAATTATGGCAATTTGTCCAGGTCCTGAAGCTGCAAAGCAGGCCCAGATCATCACACTACCACCACCATTTTTGACTGTTGGTATGACGTTCTTTTTATGTGAAATGCTTGTGTTGGTTTTACGCCAGATGTAACGGGACACACACTTTCCAAAAAGTTCAACTTTTGTCTCATCTGTCCACAGAATATTTGCCCTAAAGTCTTGGGGATAATCAAGATATTTTTTGGCAAATGTGAGACGAGCCTTTGTGTTCTTTTTGGTCGGCAGTGGCTTTTGCCTTGGTCTCTTTCTTATTGTTGAATCATGAACTCTGACCTTAATTGAGGCAAGTGAGGCAAGGATTTTTTTAGATGTTGTTCTGGGTTCTTTAATGACCTCCTGGATGAGTAGTCGTTGTGCTCTTGGAGTAATTTTGGTTGGCCGGGAACTCCTGGGAAGGTTCACCATTGTTCCAAGTTTTCTCAATTTGTGGATAATGGCTCTGACCGTGGTTCGCTGGAGTCTAAAGCCTTAGAAATGGCTTTATAACTCTTTCCAGACTGATACATGTCAAATATTCTGTTTCTCATCTGTTCTTGAATCTCTTTAGATCACGGCATGATGTGTTGCTCTTTAAGCATGCGTCACTGTGTCAGGCAGGTCCTATTTAAGAGATTTCTTGATTTGCGAACAGGTGTGGCAGTAATTAGGCCTGGGTGTGGCTAGTGAAATTTGACTCAGCTTTCTAAAATAAGGTGGTTAATTGCAGTTCTTTCATGATTTAACAGGAGGGGGACAATTCATTTTTCACGTAGGGCCACGTAGGTTTGGACAGCTTTTTTTCCCTTAATAAATTAAATCATCATTTAAAAACTGCATTTTGTATTTACTTGCATTATCTTTGTGTAATATTTAAATTTGTTTGATGATCGGAAACATTAAAGTGTGACAAACATGCAAAAAATAAGAAATCATGAAGGGGGCCAACACTTTTTCACACCACTGTATAGATATATATATATATATATATAATATATAGTATAATATATAAATTAATACATCAGTCCAGTGATGCTTGAACAAACTAATTCATTGTATAAACTAGATAATTCATGAACAAACATGAACTTGAAAATATTAAATAAATTCTACTAAGTACAGCGTACTTGATTGTTTGTTATATTTACAAGGATTCAGATCAATATTTGAATAATGTATGCTTGTATAATTCATAAGGATGCATTTTTTTCACTGTTTGGCAGTTTTATTTACACTGCTGATGCTGTTGCTAATTTAATAACTTGTTTTGCAACACCTGAGGTTTTCTACTCAAATGGCTCTTTTGTTTGCAAAAATGATCCATAGATTAAATGTAATGCGTTAAAAATTCTTGCACAAATAAATAAATACAGAAATCAAGTAGTCCATATAGGCTAACTCATGCATAATCCACCTAATTTTTAAAGCAAGACTGGGTGCGGACATTACTAATTATTTTAGCAGAACAAAAATAACATTCTTGATACTGTAAATTGGTATTTCTTATATTATTTTAATCTACTACCATAATCGTAAACACACTGGGTTGAAGTGCAAATATTTTTACCATTTGCTTCATTTTTACAGATATCTACCTTTAGCAGCTAATGAATCATAAGTCTTGCACATTCATAGAAACTAGCTTTTTGCATTTCAAAGGTGGAGAGACTCCAAGTGGTCTGAAGGCATAACATAGTTTTGTGTGAAGAACAGCATGATCATATCATATTTTTTTTAACTAAGGCATAAATGAGATTTGAGAGCTCCGGAGGGGAGTAAGATTAGTAGTGAATAGCTTAAATTTCAGTCTGTTCTTTACACAAAGTTATTGTAATTTTATGTAATTGCTTGATAAGAATCCTTTTTGGAGCTCGCCAGCACGAATCACCAACTACTTTCACTGTATGGAAAAGAGCAGCACTGACATTCTGTGAACTATTCCTTTAATACAACACACATTATGTGGAATGCTTTGAGCCTCTGGAATCCTGCGCTTCACTACCTGTGCTGCTTTGGCTAATGGCCTGACAGAGCACACAGCCTACAGAACTGCTAACTCACAGGAGACGAGTCAGGGCCTTAGCCAAACGTAACAATCAGAGTACCAATATTTGCACTGGAAGCTAAATTCTCTATGCGTGTTCCAGAACCGGTTTGAAGAGAAGAAAAATTAGTGTGTCTGGCAGCTATTGCGGCAGGCTCTATCTTTCTTGAGGTCAGTTGCAGCGACGGTGTGTAACGTACCTCAGCGGTGCAGAGTGTAATTAAGAGTGCACCATAAGTGGAGCGCATCCCTGCGGAAAATGAGGCCACGGCTGCAGCCACTGGAGGTGATGACGGCTGTGTGACTACAGGGCGAGAGAGAAAGAGAGAGCTTCTGTTCCAATCAGAATCTCAAAAACAAACATGCTAGCAAACCTGGAAGCCTATATTTAAAAGGCTGACAGATAAGAGCAGGGAGAAAAGGTGAGAGAGCAAATGATGAGATCCGCTTGCGAAGGGAAAAAAAATCTGATCAGGATATCCTTAAAGGAAACACGCTGAGCGAAGCGACAGATGCCAAGAAAGAAATGCTCTGCTATTATTAGCTTCTTGATAACGAAGCAAGAAATAGCATCCAACAGCTATTGCATGGAATGATCTGAGGGCATGTACGGGAAAAATTCTGAAGTTCAGTGCATTTTCTTGCTCCTCCCTGAGGGGAGGAAGCATTTTCAAAAGTTTTGTAAAATGCGCCACTTTTTAATGTTTGGCTTTTTAAGTCTGTTAAAGGAATATTCCACCCAAAATGAAAAATCTCTCAGCATTTACTTACCCTCATGCCGTTCCACATGTGTATGACTTTTTCTTCAGATAACCATATCTGAATGGAAAAAAAAATCCATTCTGTGAGGTAATGCAATGTAATTGTACGGGACAACCAAAATTGATGCTTCAAAAACCACAAAGTGAACATGACTGTAAACCAAACGACCCCAATTGATAATTCAATGTCTTCTAAAGCAAAATGATAGGTATGTGTAAGAAAAATAATATTATTTGAAACTTTTTTAACTTCTGGCCAATTATCATATAGGGGTTGATATGGCACTTGGCCTGAAGCCGGTTATTTGTTAAAAAAGGTACAGTAGTAAGAACATTGGTAAAACAGTCCATGTGACTTCAGTGGCTCAACTTCAATTTTGCGAAGCTATGAGAATACTTTTTATGCGCAAAGAAAACAAAAATGACGACTTTATTCAAAAATTCTTCTCCCCCGAGTTACGTCTTCCGCCATTTTGGAGAGTATCACAACGCATACGCACGCTTTACCCTAAGTGTAAACAACGCTGATTACGCAGATTACGTTTAGAAAGCGTTCAGATTACGCTTTCCCCCCTAACGTCAACCACGCTGATTACATTCTTGGGTACTCTCCAAAATGGCAGAAGACATAACTGGGCGAAGAATTGTTAAATAAATTATGTAATTTTTGTTTTCTTTGCATAAAAAGTATTCTCGTAGCTTCGCAAAACTGAAGTTGAGCCACTGATGTCACATGGACTGTTTTACCGATGTCCTTGCTACGTTTCTGGACCTGGGAATATTACAGTTGCGTTGCTGTCTATGCAGGGTTAGAAAGCTCTCACATTTCATCAAAAATATCTTAATTTGTGTTCCGAAGATGAACGAAGGTCTTACGGGTTTTGAACGACATGAGGGTGAGTAATTAATGACAGAATTTTCATTTTGGGGTGAACTAACCCTTTAAGTATTTGAATATATTGCAAACTCACAAAATAATGGTGTGTGAATATCCCATCTCGTTGTTTTGGATAAGAATAAAACGTGAGGTCATATTTAAATCTAAATTTTTTCACATTGGCCCATGGAAACCTCTGTGAACACACTTGACTTGGCCAAAAAAGCACAGCGGACAAATTTTTGTTTTATTAAAAAGTGTTTACGTATTCTACTCTCATGTCGCGCACACGCATTATAGGACAGGTTAGATTCCTCCATTTCCCCTTCATTCCCCTTCAATTCCTTACCGATTAAACTCCTCTCCTCTCTTCTCTTCCTCCTGCCTGTCCCTTTGGCCCGCATCACTCACAGCAGAGCAAGCCTGTTCTTGATAACGCTGCGGTGTATATTTCGGAACTGTACCGGCCCAAAAGTGCGCACCATCCATTTAAATGAAAACAAGCTCTCGGTGTTATCCTGAAACAGAATTTTCTAGTATCCTCTGGCAGTGCCCAGCCACAGATGCTCATACTTTGCCTGGAAAACAAAGTCAAACGTAACTTTCTCCAACTCCTGCAGAAACCATTCGTTCCAGATGTGTGGATGGGCCATTCTTTAATGCCATTAGTGCATTAACCCCTGACCGTTTTGAAAGACCCGACCGGTTTCCTGCCCCCTCTAGGAAAAAAACTACTTAAAATGTGCCATGTGGTGTTTTCCAAATAGGAAACTCATCGCAAAGATCTTCAAAGGAGTTTGCTGGAGGACTTCTGGATTACAGCAAGGTCTGACGCCAGTCTTTTTAGCAACATGTGGATGCCAATTACGAAAAACGTACCTTGACCTTTCACAACAGGTGATGAAACAAAAACTTTTTTTCTGGATCCATCTCTCCGCTCTCGGTCACACAGAAGGAAGCATCATTGCCAAACACCCCCACATTTGGCAGCTGAACTGCACCAATCCATGGAGATAGTATGTGTTTGCGAACGTGTGTGTATCCACCAAGTGCCAAAACTCTAAGATCTGGCACATCACCTGTTGCCGTGTGTGTGCTTGTGC
The DNA here is from genome assembly GCA_018155175.1 of Sinocyclocheilus anophthalmus. Taxonomy (NCBI): domain Eukaryota; kingdom Metazoa; phylum Chordata; class Actinopteri; order Cypriniformes; family Cyprinidae; genus Sinocyclocheilus; species Sinocyclocheilus anophthalmus. The sequence goes on from JADLZN010005776.1 coordinate 313,215, forward strand.
TGCTAAGGGGAACCATTGCTTGGCCAGTGTTTATGTTTGTATCATTTTTCTGTCCCTGAAACAGACGGCCATCGCCTTCTCCGGAGGAAACACAAGCCAAAACAAACCCAAACGAGGAGACTAAAAGGCTTACTGACAAAACATTATACAGAAATGTGAAAATAAAGGTTCATTTCACCTGGTCTTTTTTTTTGAGGTCCTAAAATGAAAATAAACTGCAGGATCAGTGAGCCAACCTGTTCTCTCAGTTGTAAGTTAGCCGATGATAAAATAAAAATTGTATTCAAATAGGGCCCGATGATTTTCACAATGCAGAAAACTCATGTCAGAATCACGTCATAAAAATAGAATTTGGAATGGAATTAAATCACAATATGGACTAGTGTCTGTGAATATTAAGCACAAAAAGGCTGCTATTTAAATGTGAATTCTGCATGTTCTGTCTCTGCGTGAGTGAATGTTTTTACATTTTAAAAATGAATTAAATTGTTAATGTTCTATGCCTTTGATTACTATTGCTTTTGATTATAATTTTGCATTGTCATTTCTGAAAATAAATAAACAAATAACTTCATAAATAACTAAATATGGGGGAAAATAAAACAGATTTTGGGATCAAATGAAATTCATGAATTTATTTAAAAAATAATAATAATAATAAAGAAAAAAAAAAAAAAAAAAAAAAAAAAAAAATCAAATTCACCAATACTAAAAGTTCATGGTTATCCAAATGTGGATTAGAAACTTGGACCCATTTACTACTTCCAGAGATAAACTGAGAATGTTTACATGTTGTCTATATGTATGGGCTTAGTGTTATCAGGGTTTTGCATAGAATGAGTACGCATAAGCTGCTCCATATGTCGAGAATGCGGTGAATGTCATTTACTATGATTGCTGAAAAGCTCTGTGACTTTTTCCTCCTTCCTCTGAGCACCTAAATCTCCTACACTCTTAAAAATAAAGGTGCTTCACGATGCCATAGAAGAACCCTTTTGTCTAAATGGTTCCATAAAGAACCTATTACATCTGAAGAACCTTTCTGTTTCACAAAAGGTTCTTTCTTCAGATTACAAAAACGCAAGAAAGAGATGGTTCTTTAAAGAACCTCTGACTGAATGGTTCTTTGTGGAACCAAAAATGGTTCTTCTATGACATCGCTTAAAGAACCTTTTGAAGCACCTTTATTTTTAAGAGTGTATATCACAAAAAGTGCGAGACAGTATTTTCTGTGGCAGCTTGTGGTCTGCAGTCAGGCTTTGGCTGTAGGCTCCTAAGGCCTTACGTAAACCCCCTGTCATATCCACCTTTTGCGCGACTTGACAACTTGACAAATAAGTGATGACCGCTCACATTTTTAATTTAGGAGACTGATGAAAAATTCACAGTGGCAACACGAGGCCTTGATTTAAAAACAATCCACACATGCCCCCAGCCTCCACCATCATGTCTCCTTTTCTCTGTATCTAACCAATGTCGCATCAACCTAAATCCCTTAACACATCTAGAGTGACTCAGACCACAGACAAAGCCGAATGGCTGCTTGTTCAGGTAAACTCCCCTTTCCCTCACACCATGTCCTCGGTATGAATGGTGATGAGTCTGATCTGGCTGGTGTTAACAGCAGAAGGCAGATGTAATGGTTTGATTCTCTGCATCTCATTTGGGGTCACACTACACTTTGTGTTACAGTCATTTAAATTAGCATGCACGTGAGCGTGGGAGAGCTGGAACAAATGGCATATGCATAGATGTTTCATCAAAGTAACCGCGACTGGTGAACTCTCTTATACAAACTCGTAGAGTAAAAACTATATTGAGATAATTTGTTGGACAAATGTCACAGACTGACCTCTTTCATCAATAAAAAGAATACTAACTTTAAAGCTGCATGGTTTGTAGTGTAGCAGCAAAGTGAAGTAGATAAAATTTTAGCATTTTAAATTTAGGAAATTTAAAAATGAATAAATAACTAAAAAATGATATAAACAGAATAAAAATTGAAATAAAAATAAAATAAAACGTTAACTGAAACACTATAGCTAAAAGAAGACTTTTTTATTTTAGCTAGTTGGCAAGACAACATTTCCCATTTTCACTTAGTTTAACATGATGTACTAAAATAACTAAAATTGAAAAATAAATAAATTATAAAACAACATGAGACATAAAAAATCTCCCAAAAAAAGCACAAAAAAAACATTAACTAAAATTAAAAGGAAACTATAAAAATGAAAACTAATTTGAAAAACTAATTAAACTAAGAGTAAATTGCATAGTGTAGCTTAATAATAATAATATTAATAAATGAACTTTTGTTATGTATAAAAACAATTTATTAAAACAAGCAGTACTGGTGGATGACAATAATGATAATAATTTTAAACGTAAATATATTAACTTATTCTTTGTTATTTATAATTAATTAAAAAGAGTAGGCTAGTGGTGCATGACATCATATCCTGTCGCTCATTTTCATTGTGGGGTGTAAAGTAATGAATACTCAAATCCTAGTGTAAAATCCTACTATCCATGACACTTTTTTGAGCATTCGCCATTTAATTATTGAGGGGGCAGCAAACTATTGAGAGAGAGCGAGAAATATGACCAGGAAGCCACATAGGCTAGATTCAAACCCACATGTTCCACACAGTCACCACAGTTTGATATATGCTGACCATTAGGTCTCAGGTTCTTTTTCTCCTTCTAACCAGAACTTCCACCCTACAAGCCAGAGATATAAGCCATAGTTTAAAACTGGATGTTGGCTCTTAATGATTTGTTTCCGTGACTGAGGGGAACAGAAGCATTCTTTGGTGGCTTCCCAGCTGTTTCAAAGGTGGAGCAGCTTCTTGCCTCCACGCATCATGCTCCAGCCAGCTGTTCTTCATCCATTTTTCTCCTTATCACAGCTGCAAATGTGAATAATCCATGATCTCTCCTGTTCGAATGGGTGGGCTTGAGCTTTCGCTCGCTCTCTGTGTCTCTGGCTCTCCCTTCTCTTCTCCTCACTTATCCTCAGGACAGATTTTCATCAGGCCTGCTCAATGTTTAACATGACAGGGTTCCATGGACATCACATGCAGGGGCTGCAGCAAGGCGACTGGTTTAGCTTGATGGGGTCAGATTCTGAGTCACGGCCCCTCGAGCACTCTTACAGCACCTATCAAATGCAAGACCGGGATCATGGCAGATGAAAATGTTTACCTTACTGCACACGTCTACCTGCTGTCTCTCTCTCCTTGTCTTTCTTCTTCAGGATGTTTTGATGTCAGCTGAGGTCCGTATGGTTAGGGAGTCATGGAAGATATCAAAGATAGGTTTATTTTACCATGTAAATCTTCCATTCCTGTGACAATCTGTAGAGGGACTGACTCCGGTACGATAGTCTGTGGTTCTTGTGGTAAAGCAGAGATATATGTAAAGTAGACTGAAAGAGCGAGAGAGAAAAACAGAAAGGGAGACCCTAATAATGACCAGGCCATGGCTAGACGCAAGATTTAAAGTGACAGTAGACAAGTCATCCATTATTTATAGCTCCGGAGCAGAGTATTTATTTTTTCAGTGGGCGTGAACAGTGAGAGTTCGTGGCACAAAACAAGCAGCCAGTCATGGCCCATTCCTGTGACTGTCAGCTGGCTCCACCGCCACGGCTAACGTTGGCAACAACGACTCTCGGGAAACCAAGTCACTGCAGTGCCTGTACTTTCTTCTTCCAGACGAATACAATCGGAGGTATATTAAAAAATGTCCTGCCTCCTTCCAACTTTATAATGGCAGTGAATGGGGGTCGAGATTTTGAAGCCCAAAAAATTGCATTCATCCATCATAAAAAAGTGTCACCGTCTGAGGGTTACTAAGGCTTTGAATCAAAACAATGCATTTGTGCAAGAAAAATATCCATATTTTAAACTTTACAAACCTTAATCTCTAGCTTCCACTCATTGCGTACGCCCGTTCATGAGAGAGTGGATGCACGTCGGTATAAATACAAGCCTGAAACATTAGATGTTTTCCTGTTGTGCCCTGCACACCATTAGTTTCTTCCTAGAGAGACACACACATAAGCAAACATTTATAGAGTTAAGGTAGGGACAACCCAGATATAACTTGTTCGATCGTGGTGCTAAGGGCAGATCGAAACTCAAGTGGAATTTTCGGAAAGGTGTGGGGTTGGAAGTAAATAAGACGCCACGGGCAGAGAAAGCCAGCGATGGGCAAATTCACAGAGTGGCATGATAGTTGTGCGACCCTCCAGCAATTCCTCAATGACTTCCGACGAAAACACCCGCTGTGAAACACAAATGCCTGATGAAAAGTCACTCTCAAACAGGATTGGCTTCTTGAAGAACCGAGGGTTATGGTGACTCATGTGAATACAGCTACACACAGCTAGTCTTGTTCCTAGACCCAACTGGAGCTAGATACTAATTGGAATTAGTATTTGTGTGTTGTAGTGACTGGTTATCTCTGGGCTGTAATAGAGCACGGACATTTCAACGACCCTAGTGGCACAAAATTCTCAACAGAAGTACAACAACGAGGGTGCACTGTACATATTATTATGTTTCTACAGTAATCTCAGAGAAATCACTTGAAAGACGCATTATAGCCAACGACGAGGTCCTATTGGCACCAAGCACGCCTGTTTATTTGTGGGAAGCCGTGACGTCTTGGTAGCGAGATCAAGTCAAAGCTATGAACACCTTCACATAAGGTGACAACTAAGACACATTAACATACATTAGGAATACAAGATGAAAGATATAAAATAAAAAACCATAAAAAAACAAGCAAGGCGGTTATTTAACCCGTTTCAAAAAATAAAATCCGAGAGAAGAAAAAAATTAAGTTACAGGTCATATTTCAAAACTGAAATTTCCTGGCTTTTTGCATGATAACTGAGGTCTAGGTGCTATACCATATAAGTTTCAAAACAGTCAATCAACAGACAAATGCACACAGCCTGCATAAAGTAGATGTGATTTTTCATGAAAGTTGTGACTTCAAAGTTGACGTCAAAACTACACAGTCACCGCCTTCAGTCACCACCCCAGGCACCGCCCACAGTCCCACTCTCCTTTTGCCAAACCCCCCAGACAACATCACGTCCATGCTATTGCTGAGCAACGACAACACGGAAACATGTCGAAAAAAGGTTAACTTTAACCACGAAACCAGATCGGCCGACCTGTAACGTTACACTCTCACGCAAAGGATGGACGATCTGACAGGATTGTTACATGAGGTGGATCACCATCTAAAGGGTATAGTAAAGACAAATCACCGTGTCTATACTAGTCATGAGGAAGATGTATTTTTTTTTTTTTTTTTTTTGACATTTCAATCAGCAGGCAACTATTTTACATCTACATTATTGTTCCAGCAAAAATTAATCACAACAACGTAAATACAATTACAAATGATTATATATTAATTGTCAGTTTGTTGTTTTATACACATGCACATATTTCATACACGACATAATCGTGAGATGCAAGAAACATAGACATATGGCAAGAAATCTGTAGACGCGCCATAACAACAAAAGACAATACTTTAACCTTTTCTGATAAGAAGTGTGCACTGCGAACGCGAGCATTTTTGACGATCGTTTCTGTCCAGTCTGCTCGTTTTATCGCGTTTAACCACAGCTGTCGTCGGTGTTTTGTCTGGCAGTGGCAGCAGATATGCGATCAAATTTCTAATTTTAAGCATCCAGTTTCCCCTTTGTTTTGCTGCCTCCAGCTAGCGCTGTGACGTCGGCTGGCCCTAGTTACCTGTGGTTGACCTGGCCATGCGTCACTCAGAAAACAACAGGCCAATCAGAAGAGAGGCTCATGAAAATGAATTAGACAGGCCAAAATCGACCTGTAATCAGAAGAGCTCCTGAGAGAGGAGCTGTAAAAAAATATATTGAGATGGTTTTTGGTACTTATACCGCAAATATATATTCTTAAGGACATCAAAACCTAAAATAAAACTCCAGAAAGGTGTAAAATATGGGACCTTTAAGGATCAGTTGATAAGGAAATGCAATGGAGAGAACCAGAGGATAGAAGATGACTAGTTTTTACATGTTCTAAGAGGAACCATTTCCCATAATTCATTTGATTAAAGTCAACAGTGACTCGCAGAATGGATGTTTCGGAAACCATTAGAGCCTGCAATTTCCAACTAAAACTGTGATCATCATTCATGGTCAATATATCACTTTTAGGAATTTGGCAGCAATTTTTGTGGCTCTTCAGTGATACAGCCAAGATGCGGGACTGCTGTCGAGACCGGTCAGTGCATGTCAGGGTGGCTGATCTAAATCTGTCGGCCCATCTAGGAGAGCTGGCCCAGGGATTAGGTCAGAGCTGAGCGGAGATCCAGAGTCTCGATCTAGCAATGATGCCAGTCCTGGACCAACAACTGGTATGGGTCATCTTTCTCTCTTCCATTTCTCAGACAATCTATCAATCCGTTTACATGGTGTATGAACAAATAGATACTGAAGCTGATATACAACTGTTTGGCAATACGGTAAGTCAGTCAATTTCTTTAGGGAAAAAAGTAATCTCTAAAGAATAAGGGCGGAGGGGTGATGAACTTTTATTACAGGAGCAGCTCTGAGGGTTAATCCCAATGAAGAGAGAGTCCATGGATGTTAAAGGTTCTATGGACCTGGAGCAAGCAATAAATACATTATTTCAAGATGTGGTTCGTCTTTTAACAAAAAAATTAAATATATGCATAGTATCTGTTAACATAACAAAAAATTATGCATCAGTGTGTATTCTTACAGACAAAACAAATGGAGTGCATTGGTGTGACACATTTTAGGACAATTTCTTTCCAGTCTGTCAGTAAACATCTGTGATAGTGGGTGGATCATTTTTATCTACATCCCTTTGGCTTCCTTTCCCAACTCCTCCACCATCCACACTCACTTTATGACCCACTTTGAAACATGGTGGCCATCATCCGAAATTTGGCCTCATCCAACCTTCATATAACCCAAGGCCTGGCTGATACCCTCACCCAGTCTGACCTCATTCAAAATCGTCATGGATGAGAAAATACTCTTTTAGCCTAGTGATCTGTAACTACCTACTCATTCTGCTTAGATTAGTATTATGTACTCTCTGCTACCTTTTTTTTTCTTGTGCATTTGTACTGTGGGCTGCAATAAAATAAGACTCTTGCTAAGAATTTAAATCTAAACAATTCATAGGTGAACGCCAGTTTTGTGCAGACATCCTCAAATAAGCTTTAATCAATTGGAAGCACACAAGCAGACACGGAGAATAAGAATGTGCTTTTATAGATCAGATTATTCTGATCAGCAAGTCAGCAAAAGCCTCCAAAGCAGATTCATACACAAATTACTCTATATTACACAGGCACTTGATATTCTCTGTAACTTTAAACCTAACTAAAGAAACTTGTACCCATCTAAGAATACCATATCACACAATAAAGGGCACGGCACATGTAACGAAGCAGCGTTTATCACACTCCTGTTTCCGTAACACAGCCTTCTTCAGCAGCCTGTGGCCCAGCAAAAGGCCATACCCTTGACCCATCAGCAACCATATACCTCCTGAACTTCCCCTGAGGTACTTTCATTTCAGCCAACTCTGCTTTCAATAATGGCCAGCCTGGTATTTTGATATTGAGATGAAGGACATGTTGTTGATTGTTCTTTTCATGATGCTATCTGTAATTATAGCTAGACAAAGATGGCTTAACAGAGAAGTCTAGTTTAAAGCAGTGCTTGTATGCATCTCAACCAAATGCATGATATTCACAATAATAGGTGGAATGCATGAGATGCCTGGCATAGGTAAAGGCATTAAGAGTTATTGCCATGTAGCAGTACTCAGAGTTATGGTTGACACAGATCAAGGCTGTACTCAATAACACAATTATAGTAAGAGCTGCTGTAATGTCCCCATATGGTCGATGTAAAGAGAGGGGAACTTTGACAGTATAGCAGACTGTGCACCGCTCAGCACTAAACTCTGAACTGATGCATTATGTTTTTAATGATGAAAGGCGAAAATATGTTTGCCGTGCATTAGGGTTGTCAAAAGTACCGACGTCGGTACTAGTAGGTACTGAAATTTAAAAAATGTGACGATCCCAGCATTTTCTGCTAGCATTTGAGCAGATTCTTAAACACCTTGATTGGCCATTGTGTTCACGCAATCAACAAAAAAAAAAAAAATATCGTCTGTGATTGGCTACAATGATCATGCTTCACGCTCTTTCGGGGCGAGCGCTTACACAGATACACACAGGAGTGTTTGAAAGCCGTGTCTATTAGCGGATCCCTAATATATCTGCTTATAGACGGATCCGCTGATAGACGTGTACCGAAGTCGGTACTTTTGACAACCCTACCATGCACTACGTTAAACGTGGAGAAAAAAAATTTCAAACTGGAATAAGAGTTTAAAGTCAACACAAAATGGTATTTGCTTCTTGAATGTGACGTTTCTAAGTAAAACAGGACATCCAGCGACCATTGAAAAACTTCACTACTTGAAATAAAATAAACATTAAATAAAGGAAACACAAAATAAATAATATAATCTATACAACCATTTTGTTTTAATAGGGCCTAAGGCAGCATTTTTCATTTCACCAAGTTTATGTTGAAGTACTAACTAACGTAAAACGAAATCAATAAAAGTACAAAATTAAAACTTCATGAAGCCATATAGAGTGTTATAACATTTAAAAAAACACTAATAAACATGACAAAAGGCAAAAATGCAAAGATACTAAAACTAAAGTGAAAACAGAAAATATAAATATAAAACCCCATTTAAAATATTATTTAAAAAAACGTATAAGAGCATATCAATGATACTAACAGGTTGGAGGGAAGCGGTTATGGAAAAATAATGGTTGTCACAAAAAAATGGAAAGTTATTTCAGAGACGGAGCAAACTATTTACATTTTGATGAAAGAAAGACTAAATTTTCATGTCATGCTGACAATAGAATTCTACATGTCTTCACTTCATTTACACTGCAGAGTCATACTGGTTGATAAAACGAGACATTTGAAACTCAAGACTGACATTATTATATACCTGAGACTATTAATAGCATATATCCTGTGACATTTGGATGAAATAGACATAAACCAGCTCTGATTTATACATTTATAAGGAACGCTGACCTTTAAGTGATACAATATTTACTTAAGGGATGTAGAGGAGACCATGTTAAGAGTGACAAAAATAAATTTTAACCTTTGTGCGACAGCACAATAACAGTTTGTCCACGTCAGCAAGAAAATGTTCTCCATGGAGGGAATGTCATTTTAGTTTGTCTTCAAGACAAATACCCAGAAAGCTGTGTTTGTTGTCTGTCAGAGCGAGATCGGAATCGACTTTTTAGCACCATGTCAAATTAAACTGCAATCTCATGACAGTATACATGTTTCAGCTCAACTTTGCATCAGCCTTGCAAATTAGACAAGAGGGGAAAAGCTGCAATGGTAATTTCAGCCGCGCGTCCTCGTCGACGCTGACGTTTCTTTTCTAATTGACCCCAGGTCAAATGAGCCTGAGATAATATTTTGTTAAAATATTCTCATTTCTGATTTTCGTTTCCCCCTTCCCCCCCTTTTTTCCTACTTTATAGAGTCCCATTTCCATATAACTTCACCTCATGCTTTATTTATGACTTTCTTTACAATTACCATGCAAATGACATCTTAACGGTCTCCTTCCCCCCCAACACAGAACAGTTTAGTAAATATCAACCTGCATTCAATATTAATAAATCTACAGTTTAAAAAACCCTCTTATATGTACATGAATTATTTAAGTATTCACGGGCCTAGGGTGGGTTACAGCACCCTCAATGTGAGGTTACAAAATAAATGACTGTATGTTCCAGTTACAGGTCTGCTAAAACACATCACCCTCGACTGCATTCAACCAATGAAAGTAGCTGTTAATTCACACGTCTGGCTCACACCCTGTCAAGACTTGGAAAACTTCACGCAGTAGTTGTTGATGTTTACTCTGCTCTCCCAGCAGGTGTGAGCCCCTGTTGTTTAGAGATCATCTATTGCCCCTTTACTCAATCTTGTTTCTTTCAACTCACAGGATTCCCATCATCATCATCTGCGCCTCCAGCAAGCTGTTTCTCTCATCAGCATGTCTTTGTGAGCGGCAGTCTCGCATTTGATCCCCTCACCTACAATAAATCTTAACTGGGTGGAGACCAAAACCATCCGCATGGTTTTACAGTTCTCCTCTCTTTGACCATATCTAAAAGGTTCCAGTGTGTTTTTTCAAGAGAAATTACAAGGTGAAATCTTAAGAGATACTTTTAAAACTGCGTATCAACAAGTCAGCGTGCAATCTGTTGGCTGGTGATAATTAACAATGTAGCGTGAAAGTAGTACATAAATAAATATTATATAAGTATATATAGATATATATATATTTAATAAACTATATATATATATATATCATATATACAGTATCTATATAATCAATATGTATAGAGTACTTTTAAATAAGTGTGATCCAAAATTGATCCACTCCTTCCCCAAATGCTGTCCCCAATTAACTGTCGGACTGTATGATATCGGAGCACTGGCAACCAATGTAACAACATCTGGGCTGCGTTCAGCCCCGACAAAACGGTGCAAAACGTGTTTCAAACGGAAACGGTGGTGCGTTGAACACGCTGTTCTGATGAAGCAAGAGTGCGATTATGGCAGCTGAGAAGGCCATTCTTTTTTTGTTCTTTTTGAAGAATTTTCGGAGCCTTATGAAATCAGTATAAATACGTGTTTATTACTGCAAAATACGCTCGATGGTACATTCACTGCCCTTGCCCTCCAGAATAAAATAGAACATCCCAATCAAATGAAGGGATTTTTGGAAACTGTGGTTCCTAATTATTGTTATCCAACTTTTGCCTCGCATTTCAGGATGAAAAGACACATTTTTCAGGTGAAGGATAATCCACTTCTTACATCCGAGACTGTGTTATGATCTATATGACCTTATTATTTTTATTGTGAGTATTCGGCTTATTATTATTGCTGATCACTGTTGTTGTGCTATGATATTGTAATATTTACCATTATATAATCAGAGGGGTATAGAAAGGTTTATTAAAGTGTCACTCCATAATACAATAGCAAAATATATAAAAATGTATAGTATTTTTATGTTACATTAATCGGTATTTAGCACACCTTCCTAAGGAAAGGATATGGACCAGAAGACATTGCAATTACTAAATGATATTTAGACAGACTTAAAGGACGTTCCAGATCTATACTGGTGCTCTTATCATTTCAGTTATTTTGCTTTATGTAAATAAACATGTGCAAACAATATTCTTGCTCTTGTGCATTTATTTGGATGTTAATTACATTGTGCAAGTTGTCTCTTTAATACCGCGTGGTTTACAAATATGTTGCTGCTGATTGGGCTGACATTTCTGACACACCCACCAAACAAGAGAAAAACGCATCTCAAACCCCGTTGCACACCGTTTCAAGGAAACATGTCATTCAAACCGGAAACCGTAGCAAAACGGTGTGAGCTTGAACTTGCCCCTGATGCAGGAATGAATCGTTTGAGTCTTGTCAATGAATCGGTTCAAACAAGAGTTCTGAACGATTCGCTGTGTCCGAATCATTCATTCACTATTAGAGTCAGCCAACAAAATTTCAAAAGCACGAATGTAAACATTTAAATGTAATAAAATATATAAACAATATATTAAAATAGACCGTTAAATATATTAAATGAATGGGTTCATACGTGAAGGCACACATGGAGTGAACGAAAACGATGTGCGATCGACGCAGCTAAATACTGCGTGGGAGCGCCTTGGAAGCGTCACCGTGTATCGAAGTGTTATTATTATTGCAATAGGCTATATTGATAGATATAATTTATAATATAGTCCGTATAAATAATATTATTAATGCTACCAAATGACGGCCATAGCCTAGCACAAATACTTGAGATATAATTAAATAGACATTAGCGTGCATTTTGGCGTAAGATTTTTAACGTTTTTTTTGGGGGGGGGGGGTTGTTATGATAAACGATACAAAGCCAAACAAAATGCATATTTGATCGACAAGTCAAGAAAAAGCCCCCGTGGTTCTCAGTTTATTTGGGTATTTGCCGCTGATTCATGTGTTTAACCAACCACTGTAACAAACAGCACATACATATTTTCGTTTTGAGACCATTCAGCCAGAGCTTAAAGGCATGGTTACATATAGTTTACCTTGGAAAATAATAATAACCTTATTTTGCAATATATTTGATATTTTTTATATATTTGTTTATAATTCATACAAATAATTTAGTTGTCTTGAATCTTGAAAATCATCATGCTGTGCATATCGACTTATGAGGGGTATCCGACCATAAAGTGATAAACAACATTAATTGATATGAATGTAATCACATCGCATGTATATTGAATCATTATTTAAAGAAACCCCATTAAGATCATCTGTTCGGCAGATTCTGTTTGCTCCGGGACACACCTGTTTACTTTCCCCAGCAGTTTATTCATGCACAGGCGCGCATAACCAAGCATCCCCTGTTGTTTAAGGACCAAACACCCCCAACTGCTAGACACCCCCTATAGTTAAAACCCTTAACCAATCGCAGGGCCCGGGGGCGTGGGCCAACGGTTGTCCCTGTAGACTGAGAATGACTTCATTCTCAAACTCTATATGTTCCCCAGTGAAACAAGCGCCTGTTTTATTCTTCGAGCCAGCATCCAGTCAATAGAACGACAATCTGTGCGGATCGTATCCTCGCCTTGCCGCTGCATTACAAGAGAGTGAGGAGCGAACAGAGCAGCACGGAGGGAACTGTGCGCAAGAGGAGGCGTTTATGTGCGCTATAGAGCTTGTGGTGCTGAAACGCGCTCAGTTGCGCAGGCGAGCGGAGCCCCGCTGATCAGGAGAAACGGAGTTTTTCTATCACCCCTATACGGAGGATTTACTCCGGAGCAGCCTACTTGGATTGATGCAAGACCTGCGCATTAAGGCAACTTGATTTGAACAAAATTGTGTTGGGAAATATTACGTGAACGTTCGAAAGAAAGTTCTAAACTTTAGAGACAACCAGCGTTGATGCTTAGACTGTGCTCAGATGGCAGTAGAGACTTTCAGCTCTCACAGCTGAGGTTAACATAATCTGCTGTGTTTTTTAATTATTATTATTATTTACCTAATTCAAGAGGTGGGCGAGGACCAGCTTCCACATTCAGTCCAGCCGGAGCTTTCGTGCGCACACTTTCAGTCTAGACTGCAGGACAAGTGTTGAAGACTCCGGAAAGATGTTGACGTTTTACATCGCATTATGCCTTTTAGGAACAGGTAAGACGTTTTGTTTGAGTTCAGTAACTATTCTTATGATAAAATCGGATGTTTGTCTAGCCTACTACTTAGCGCTGCGTCAACCTAATCATAACGCGATTACCGATCGTTCAGCGCGCCCCGTTTTGAAGTTAACGCAGTGGTTTTTAGGTGTGTCATAATTGCATTTTGTGACATATGAGGTCCTAGTAAGACCCTGCCGATATATTGGGCGAGTGGCACTGCGCCAAATGCAAACAAGGCTAATTTGGAAATTAAGCTTGTCCGATACAGGCGTGTAGGCTACTCCAGCGTAATGCAGCTGATGGTGATATACTGCTCATCGTACCCTTATATAGAAGTAGGCTACTGTGGCAGTGCCGTGGTACAGTGATGGTATCATATGGTACATAATATAATACAATCATACTGAAATGTATCTGCAAGGTAGGCTACTTAATAATGGGACATGTCCGAAACATGATAGTGCCGTAGTTTTTTATTTATTTGTTGCATAGGCTATAACTTTAGTTATAAATCACTTTTGTGTGGCTATGAAGGAAAACCCTGGGACATGGAAAATCTGAACGTTCATGTTGTGTAGCCTCCATGTGTTAAGGGTGCAATAAATGTGTTTGGGGAACTTTTTTGTTGTTTGCTGCAATCGCGAGAGCATCAGTTACAATGGAACAAGTGGCTGCGTTTCTGACATACTGTATGCACACTGGACTGGAGGCTATACTGTACATGACAGACTTGTGGTTGGTATCCAGTGCCCCATTTAGAGAGATCATCCAGACAGCAAACTTATTAAGAGAAAAGTTGAAGAAAGAAAGAACCAGGTGTGACCATGATAATGGCTATTAGTAACACCCTTCTGAGGGTTTGGAAAAGTGTGTTAAAAGCCACAGAGGTCTACTGCATAAGAGATGTGCTGCTCACAGTCTCCAAAACAGAAGAAACACCTCTTAATAATTTCACAGCCAACGCCATCACCAAGGCACAATCTCCTCTCTCAAACAGAATAATTCAACAGCATTAAATAAATATAAATGGTGCTGCGCAGAGGTGCGACATTTCTCGATACAGTCTAGGGAAACCGGGAATGCGCGAGATCTGAAAGATTATGCTCGTCGCAGTGTTGATTTATTAATTGTTTTGTACTTTATGTAGGCTAGTAGTGGCCGCGGGCATCTCTCGCTATCCTGATAAGCCTATGTTGTGAGTTTGAATGAGCTGGCTATCGCTTGCTGCACTCAGTGCGCTGCCTCTTTGTTTCTGACAGAGACAGCGCTGCAGTGTAGGGTTGGGAACGGGGAACTGTTTCTACTCTTTAAAATGACCGAAATCGAATGATTTTTAAGACTTTCAATTTCATTAACGATTCTCGAACGTGCTTTATCGTCGGCGCGGACGGAACACCGTACTATACTCTGACGGTGCAATGAGTGCAGTCCGACTCCCAAATGAATGAATCTCGTGAACAGCTTCTTTTAGTAACTCATAAACATAAATTGAGACCAATGTAGTCCAATTCCCGACTGAATGAATCTTATTGAACAGGTCCGATTCAGTGAATCACAAGCATACAGCGCGAACAGTACAATATGATTCCCAAACGAACGACTCTTATGAGTCGGTTCTTTTTTTGTGAATGACAAAAATTCAGCGTGACCATTGTTGTTCGATTAAGAACAATGATCTATGAGCGGTCTTTGTTGCTGAATCAAACTCAGGCTAGCGGATACTGAATCAATTTGGCTAAACTGTTATTGTCATTAGGCTACTTGTCCTACTCGAAGTGAAGCAACTGTTATTGTGTTTTGTTTCAAACTTGTTCTGCAAATCAGTGTAAGTTGTAAATCTGTAAAGATTTTAGGTTAGATGACGTCTGTCAGTTATTGAAAATGAATTTAATGACTGACAAGTCATTGAAATGCATTTATTTTTATTATTATTTATATTTTTATGAGTTGTTAAGGGGTCATATGATGTTTTTTTAAAGATCATTATTTTGTGTATTTGGTGTAACGGAATATGTTGACATGCTTTAATGTTCAAAAAATTATTATTTTTCAAATACTGTACATTATGTAGGTCCTCTATGCCCCGCCTCTCTCAAACGCTTCATTTTCTACAAAGTCCTTCCAACAAGCGCAGTCTGCTCTGATTGGCAGCTGACCCAGTGCATTGTGATTGGCCGAACACCGCAAACACTCGTCGGAAATGTAACACCCCTTACCATAATGGCGAGCTTCATCTTTCAAAATAAATGTAAAGACAGAGCCCGAAAGGGGAACAGAGTCTTGTGACCAGGACACAGTGAGTATATATCTTGGGACGTCGCCTTTTCATGTGGAACCAAGCCATTTGAGAGGCGGGAATCTTCCGAGACATTAAAAGCCCAACACTAGGGACCCGCCCAGAGTCGGTGGTTTGTTTGAATTCTGAGAAGATGTGAGCTACAATGCTCCAGGACATCCTTAAGTATGTGCCAGGCTTCGGCCTTGACTTTTCCATTCAACAAGATTCTCGACTCAAACTGGTTCTTTTTCATCAACCAACTTCAACAAAGATCAACTTGAACCTTTGGACTGCAACAAGCCTTTCTTTCAGACAGACGAGACGTGCAAGTATTCAGACTTAGTTTTATTAATTGATACATTAGGTATCATTAGCAACCTTTTTACAAAGGTGTTTTGAACTAAGAATCTGATGTTCCCTCAGGTGTAAATCTGCTGAATACGCAAATGGTTCAATAACTTCATATTCTTATTTCTCTTCTCTCTACTGCGTTAAGCTTAACCCTGTCCTATACCAACTGTATGGTGTGTGTGTGTGTGTGTGTGTGTGTGTGTGTAGTGTATGTTAGACCAGTTTAAGTGTTTGTGTAGTATGTTGGACTAGTTTAAGTGTTGATGTAGTATGTTGGACTAGTTTAAGTGTTATGTAGTTAATAAAGTCTTACTTGAATCACACATGAGGTTGTTCATTGATTGCTCATAACTGAAGTCCCTAATCATGCAGATTAATGTTACAGGCTTTGTGTAGAGTTGTACAGTAAGAAAGTCATTTCCCGTAACCAGGAAATTAACGTTCTTAGAATTGACAAGACAGTGGACCCTGAGAGGTCAGCTAAATATCTACAGCGGATCTAAATATTTATATTTAATTATAACTAGTTATGATTAATTATTCATGAGGATTCGCTACAGAGAATAGGGACAACCCTCTTAGACCATGCGCCGACCGCTTTTCCCGTCGTTAAACTAGCAAAAGTGGATTCGGAGTGCGCTTTAGACCATGGGCTTAGATCGTTCAAATAGGGCCCAAAGGGTTAGTTTATCCAAAAATGAAAATTCTGTAATTCAGTCACCCTCATGTTGTTCCCAACCCGTAAGACCTTCGTTCATCTTCGGAACACAAATTAAGCTATTTTGATGAAATCCAAGAGTTTTCTGACACTGAGAGTAATGCAACTGAAATGTTCCCAGGCCCAAAAACGTAGTAAGGAGGACATCGGTAAAACAGTCCATGTGACAACAGTGGTTCAACCGTAATTTTACAGCAAGCAAAAAAAAAACAAAAAAAAACGATTCAACAATTCTTTTCATGTCCCCTACGGGCCATTATCGATGTGCGGTGATGCGTATGTGACGACACATGTGCGTATGTTCCTTTGTACGTAAACAAGGTGAAGTGCATACATGTTCTACGTCAGCAGCATCACGCACATGCGTTGTTTAACTCTTTATAATGATGGAAGACATGATTTGGAGAAGAAGATTTGTTGAAGAAAGTTGTTATTTTTGTTTTTTTTGCACAGAAAAGGCATTCTCGCTGCTTTGTAAAATTACAGTTGAACCCCTGATGTCACATGGACTGTTTTTCCGATGTCCTTACTACCTTTCTGGGCCTTGAACGTGTGAGTTGCATTGCTGTCTATGGAGAGTCAGAGAGCTCTCGGATTTCATTAAAAATATCTTGGTAGCACTTTATTTTACAGTACGTGTACTTCCCTGGTACATACATGGTAAATATCTTGTACCTACAGGCAAATGAGTGGTAAGACAAGTTACTTACCTGAAGTGTATGCACATGGTAACAAATAAGAAACACGGCTGTACTTAATAGTCATACATGCATGGTAATTAGTTTGTACATACAGACAAGTGTGGGTAATAACGGTCACTTACAGGTAATGCCCGTACATGGTAACTAATTCGATAATTTACTGTACTTACTATTGTATACACATGGTAAATATGTACTACTTACAGACAAGTGGGTACAAACAGGCTCGTCCTTACAGTATCCGTATTTGGTAACTAATAAGACACATTACTGTACATACTAATGATATGTACATGGTAAATGTCTAGCACCTACGGCAAAATGTGGTATTATGTGGTAACAAACAAGACAGATACTGTACTTGGCATACACGTGGTAAATATGTAGTACTTACCAACAAGTGTGTGTAATAACGGTCACTAACAGGTAGTGTCAGTATATGGTAACTAATAAGACACATTACTATACTTACTAATGGTATATACATGGTAAAGTTTAACAAAGTTTGACGAACTGGTAATTCCTGTGTAATGTTTATGTAAAATGGTGCACTTTATTTTACAGTCCTATTTCCATATACTTACTATGTACGTACTGGTGAATGTACCTATTAGTTAATGTACAGAATAATTTATGCGGTAATCAAGTTGGGGGGTATAAACATGGACCAAGGTACTTATTGAGTAATTGATGGTAGGTGCCATTGCAGTTAACTTGCCTTATCTTTAACGACACTGATTCTCTTAACTAATTGGTCCAATAGGGATTTTTGATGACGTACATTCCTAATAATTATGTGTGTAGACAGATTTTATTTTGGAATTATACAGTAGCTCCCAGACTCATATTTGCACTTGCAACTCCTGTTTGTCATGTGTCTAAATCCCTATTTAAAAGGACAGTGCCTACTACGTATTAACACTGTGCAGTGCTGCACAGTTACTGCCGTGTTCCCAACCAACCTCCAAAGTAAACCGGCAATGGCACCTACCATAAATTACTCAATAAGTACCTTGGTCCATGTTTATACCCCCCCAACTTGAGTACCGCATAACTTATTCTGTACATTAACTAATAGGTACATACACCAGTACGTACATAGGAAGTATATGGAAATAGGACTGTAAAATAAAGTGAACCATTTCACATAAACATTACACAGGAATTACCAGTTCTTCAAACTATGTAACACTGTTGTGGAGAGCAATTTTAGCATTACCAGTCCTACACAAGCAATTTTGAAAAAACCAATCTCTTTTATTAGGTACGGTTAGGCCTCCCAGCATCTGTATATACCAAGTACAGTATGGGTCTTGTATTGTTACCCCACAGAATACCCAACTTTCGTAGGGCTACATATTTACATGTATTATACATTGTAAGTCATCGTAACATGGTTTATAGTTACCTATACTGACCATACCTGTCTGTGCCCGTTTATTACCCCCCACTTTTTGGTCAGCTCCTCCCTCTTCCCAATGTATACCACGTACAGGTAGGTCTTGTTTGGTACCACATAATACGAATTTTCGTGGGCTACACATTTACCATCGTACAATCATCGTAATGTACAGTAATGTGTCTCTTACTATAGGCTCCTGTACGGATGTGCCTGTTTGTACCATTGTCCGTAAGTCCTCCATATTCCCTTCCTCCATTCGTAGTACAGTACCTTCTCGCATAGTTCCCGTTGTCCCCCCCTTGTCGAGGTAGCTCCTCTCTTCCGCCCTGTCCATAAGCCCTTCGTACGGTGCAAGAGTAAATGAAGAGGATGGACGCGGATGTCATGGGGTGGTCGCAGACATGGATGCGAAAACCACCTCAAGGGCTGAACCCTCACCGACACAGTGACTGTTTCACCCCACCACGGTGTTGGGTAGGGTCGACCATCCTTGCCCTGCATGTCCCCGTTCCGTCACCGCCGTGTTCTCTTTGTTCCTGTCCATTCTCTCGGTACAATCCGCTTGGTTTACCACTATTTACATGTAGGGATAGCAAGATAGTTTCCCATTGTCTTTAGCCGGGACGTATCCAGTCCTAAAGTTGGTCCTGAAAGATGAACACAACTTCTACGGGTTTGGAACGCCATGCGGCGTGCAGTGACCGCATATTTGTATTTTTGGTGCGTCAATCATTGCCCCTGTTGTCCCCGCCGGCCAATGTCTGGCTTACTGTGGATGGTCTGTTTGTTGGATCTTTATTTAAGATATTACCTGTGTATATTGATATGAGTATGGTGTGGGGTAGGTGTGTGTTGCAGTGCTGAGCGGATGCTGCTCGCCCGTATATCAACTTACATGGCCAACTAAAGAAGGAGTGCTTGACATAGTAAGGAGCCATCTTTCTGTGATGATTTAGAGACACCATAGACGAAGGAATGATTATCTCACAAAGCGGGCCGCGTAACAACACCAACAATGGGAGAACCAAAAAAAAATCCCATTCCCTAGAGGAGTGATTGATAATAAATTAGATTTATTGGGGTTTGACAGGTGGCATCAGTTTTTCATGTATTTGCTGTGAATCTGTGCTCTGCTTTGACACTGACAGCACACAGCCAGCGGGAATAAAGATGAGAATAGAGGTACAGCAGCTGCTGTGGAGGAGAGAGTATCATAAACCTCTCCAACAGCTGGAGAACAGACATCTGCCTATTCCCTACAGAGAAAACACATGAAGTGTGCAGTGAAGAGGGAAAGTCAATCAGGGTGTGCTGCATTAGTGAAATCAGTGGAGTACAGTGGCACACCTATCAATTGATAATGGCTGGACACTGCATATTAACACCATGTCTTGAGTTTTGTATTTAAAAAAAATAATAATTTGCTTATTTTCTTGTTACTTGGGATGCAATCAGTCACATAACATGCATAAACTGTGATGTCACCTGGAACAAAAAATGCAACATTTTTATATTTGATTGTAGAAAGCTCCTTAAAGCTACTGTCACTGTGTGTGTGTAGCACTATATGACTGTCAGGATCCGGGAGCCAGCGACAATACCCTTCATGGAGAGCCACGCACGGTGTGAGCGTGGAGAGGAGCTACGCCCCCTGCACCGCGGCTGAGCTGAGTATGGTGCGTCTAATTTTGGGTTCCCCCCACACCGAGAGAGATGTTCCAGTTGTCCCCGAATCGTTTCCAGAGCACCCTCCAGTGCCCGCTCCTCAAAAGCGCCCCCAAGTTCAAAGCTCAGTGCCTGTTTCCCGTGTTCAGCCTAGAGGGGGCTCCCGATCCAGAATTTATCCCTGAATGCCCGGAGCTCCAAATGCCTGCCCCTCCCCACCCCTCCTGCGGTTCCTCCACCACCTGTGTGGCAGGCCCTCGCCTCGCCCTCATCCCCATCATACGGTGCAAGTTCTGCGGGTTTTGCCATTCCTCCATGTCGCCATTGGGGGCTGAGAATCCTCACCTCCGCCTCCAGCGTCCGAATCCGGACACCTACGGCTCCACCGCGGTCTTCTAGCTCCTTGCCTTGCACCGCACCCGTCACTCCACCAGCTCCACCGGGCCTACCTCATCCCTCCGCTACTTCCTTTGTTCTTGCATCCGACCCGCCATCACCTCAGCTCTCCGCTCCTCCCGCTGCAAGGCACCTCTCGCGCTCTGTCCCACAGCTCATTGTCTCCATGCCACTCCACCTTGGTTCTCTTCACCCGGCTCCGCCACGGCTCGCCTCTTGGTCCCAGAGCCCTCGGATCCACCTGGCCCCCCGGACGCTCAGCATCCCCCCCTGCTCCATTGGCTCCTCTGCTGCGGCCATTCCTCCTCCATGGCTCCCCCTCCGTCGGCTCCACTGTGAGTCATCGTAATGGCTGTGGCCTGGGTCCAGCTTGACTCCTCCTGCTCCAAGTCCCTCCTGTCTCCTCCCTGGCTCCTCCCTACATCGTCACCTCCCTGGACTCTGTCTGCCGGCCCCCTCCCGGACATCCGTCCTCGTTAGTTCCCACCCATTCCCCCCCTCTCTTGTTCTATGGCGCGAGGATGCGCCTTCCGGGAGGGGGCGTAATGTCAGATCATGGACTGTCTGTGTCATGTTTCTGTTCCCTTATTTGGTCATGTTCCTGTCCTCAGTTTGTTAATTAGTTTGATTAGTCATCCCATGCACCTGTGTTTCCCCAATCATCCCCTGTATTCAAGTCCCAGTCTGTGCAGTCTGTCTCTGTTGGGTCTACTCGTTGTGTACATGTGTTTGCTCCAGTGCCCTTTGTGTGGATTTACCCTGTGTTCCTTGGATTAAAGACTTTTGATTGTACTCCTCGTTTCCCTCGTACTCCCTCCAACAGCGTACCGTGACCGGACACATGAACTATTGTAGTGGATACATAATACAGTTTAAGTTTTGTGTGATTTATTCATTTAAGCGCGTCACTCGCATTCACCCAAGCCGTGACATTTCCTGAAAATGCATGAAAACTACCAGATTATTGAAGAGAAAAATAACAAGAGATTGACACTTTAAAGGGCACCTATTACGGCCCGTTTACATATTTAATATAAGTCACAGGTGTCCCCAATCTGTATGGGACGTTTCAGCTCAAAATACCCACAGAGGCTTTATTATATACTCCTGAAAACCCATTTTGATGGAAGCAAAACCCACTGTTTCTAGTGCACACATCGGAAGAACATGCACAGAAATGGCTGTCCACCAGCATGTAGTACTTCACCTATGTAATCCGACACCAGAAGCTGGCACTTTGTTTGGCCTTTCTCTTTCATGTCTTATTTGCGCTTAAACTGTCAAATACACACAATTTTATGTTAAAAACACAGATAAGCTACAAAAAAAAGTCAATTATGTCTGTGAAGGTAAACAGCTGAAAGAAATTGCATGTTTATATTAATAAATTGGTTTATTATTGACAGCACGTAATATCACAGTCCTATCTGTCGGTCTCTACGAGTTATTCGTGGACGGAGCCCGAATCCTCTCTGATTAAGAGAAAACGCCAATGAAATTTGGCTAGTGGATTTTGTATGCTGATTTTGCATTGCATTGCATGAAGATCAGATGTCGATCACATCATCGAGGTATGGGCTGTCATCTTCCGAGGATGAAGATTCAGTGGGGCTGTCCCCCCTCAGGTGTTGTTGCCACCGCTGAATCGGACCCGGAACTGATGGCCATGCTTTCCCGGGCCACTGTGAGGTATTGATCGGAGGTGTGCAATAAACCCAACCCGTCCCCGAAAACCCCCGTGGCTGATGATTGTTCCTCGGCCGCGGGCCTTGGCCTCATGACCACACCCGCCCCGTTCCTTTCCTGTGTCCTTTCTCCCGAGGTGCACGAGGAGCTGACGAAATCGTGGACGGCCCCTTTTTTTCGGCCAGAAGCCGCTCGTCTCCCTCCTCCATCCTCACCACCTTCGATGTCGGAGCAGCTAAGGGTTACGTAGATATTCCCCAGGTGGAGAGAGTGGTTGCGGTGCACTTGTGCCCACAAAATGCCACCACTTGGAGGAATCTTCAGCGCCTCCCCTCCAAAGCCTGTAGGACCACGGCAGCTCTCGCTGCTAAAGCCTACAGCACTGCGGGTCAAGCTGCCTCTGCCTTGCATGCCATGGCAATCCTGCAAGTCCACCAAGCCAAGTCACTCAAAGACAAGCACGAGGGTGGCACCAACCCGGGGTTGATGCAGGAGCTGCGCTCGGTGACCGACTTCGCTCTCCAGGTGATGAAGGTCACGGCGCGATCCCACAGGAAGGCAATGTCCGCACTTGTGGCCCAAGAGCACCACCTATGGCTCAACCTGGCAGAGATGAGAGACGATGACAAAGTGCGCCTTCTTGACGCTCCCATCTTCCAGGCTGGCCTGTTCGGCAACACTGTTGAGGAATTTGCCCAGCAGTTCTCGGCAGTGCAGCGACAGACTGAGGCGATCCAGCACATCCTGCCCCAGCATGATTTTAGAGCTGCCACTGCTCCTCATGCCTCAGCCTGCCCGTCGCTGAGGTTGCCCTCCTACGGCTTCTAAAGCTGCTCCGTCCCATGCTGAGACCCTGTCGAGGCTGGCGCGTCGAGCCCCCCGCAGGAGTGCGGCGCCCCCTGTGTCAAAGCCAGCCCTTAAGTCCTCCAAGAAGACGATGAAGCGGCCCTGACACGGATGGCCCGGAGAGGTGAGTAACTGCTCTTCAGGAGATGGTGACCGCATCACTCCTTCCCCCGGAGGAGGGCCGAGTGGAGAATCCTTTGTTTTCATTTGTTTCCATTCCACTGCTGACCCAAGGGCCAGTGGTACCCACATTTTCAAAGAAAGAGCAGTTTCCTTTTCCTCCAGGTTCTCGGGCCCGTGGGTTGACAGTGAGCGACGCGCTGCCTCCTCACTCTCGCCCACAAAGCCCCCCATTGCCAACAGCCATGATTGTGGTGGTCGGAGGAAGCATGCTTTACCCACGAATCTCTGCCGGGGTTCCCCTTTGGGACATGGGGAGGCTGGGCGTTGATGATCCAGACCCGAATGCCTTCTGGGCCATCCAGCACGACTTCCCCCGCTGCACCACTGCGGGCCATGTCATTGTCCTCATCAGATGCATCCAGCCCAAGGATTGGTTTGCAGCGGTCGACCTGAAGGACGCTTACTTTCATGTCTCGATAATTGCTCGACACAGGCCGTTCCTTCGGTTTGCGTTCGAGGGTCGGGCATGACAATAGAGGGTCCTCCCCTTCGGGCTGTCCCTCCCCCCGGCTTTACAAAGGTCGCAGAGGGCGCCCTTGCCTCGTTGCGGAAGTGGGCATCAGGATCCTCAACTATATCGACGTCATGGCCCAGTTGCGAGAACAGTTGTACATCATAGGGACCTGGTGCTCAGGCACCTCAGCCAGTTTGGCCTTCGGGTCAACTGGGAAAAAAGCAAGCTCTCCCCTGTGCAGACTCAGTGAGTATGATGGCTCGTCTCACCAACGAGCGTGCCCAGTCTGTGCTGAACTGCCTAGTTTCTTCAGAGGCAGGACGGTGGGACCACTGAAACATGTTCAGAGGCTCCTGGGGCATATGGCATCCACAGCCGCAGTCACGCCGCTCAGGTTGCTTCATATGAGACCACTTCAGCACTGGTTACACTCCCAAGTCCCGAGATGGGCATGGTGCTAATGTGTCGCCACACATTCAACCCCTGGGTGGACCTTGCCTTTCTACAGGTCGGAGTGCCCTTAGAATGAGTGTCCCAGCATGTCGTTGTCATGACGGACGCCTCCAGTACGGGCTGGGGTGCCACATGCATAAGGCAGGCATCCTTGGGGCTCTGGACAGGGCCTGGACTGCTTTGGCACATCAACTGCCTGGAGTTCTTGGCAGTACATCTAGCCTTGAGGCAGTTTCGGCCACTGCTGCAAGACAAGCATGTGTTGGTCCTCACAGATAACACTGCGACTGTTTCGTACATCAACTGGCAGGGTTGTCTACAATCACGTCACATGTCACAACTCGCCCGCCTTCTCCTCCTCTGGAGTCAGACGCTGCTCAAATCACTGTGCACCATCCACATTCTGGGGGAGCTCAATAGTGCAGCCGATGTGCTCTCATGACAGCTCACGTTCCCCGGAGAATTGCGACTCCATACCCAGACAGTCCAGTTGATTTTGAGTTGATTCGGGGAAGCCCAGGTAGATCTGTTTGCTTCCCACGAGCCCTCCCACTTTCAGCTGTATTGCTCCCTGACCGAGGCCCCCCTCGGCACGGATGAACTGGCACACAACTGGCCGCAGGGCCTACGCAAGTATGCATTTCCCACAGTGAGCCTTCTCACACAGACACTGCGCAAGGTCAGGGAGGACGAGGAGCAGTTCCTGCTGGTTGCCCGTACTGACCCACCCGGACCTGGTTTCCGGAACTCACGCTCCTCGCAACAGCCCGTCCCTGGGGCATCCCCCTGAGGAAGGCCCTCCTTTCTTCCAAGATCCTTTTCTTCCTTCCGCCTAGAACCGTTGGAACCATCCACGTGTGGCTCTGACCGGACTCGCAACTAATTGTTCTCCACAGGCCTTGGTAGCAAGCCTATGCACTGAGGGGGTGTCCTTTCGCGACTTTGTGTTTCTTCTCAGGGGGCCGGAGAAGACCCCAAAGATGCACGATTGGAGTAGTGTTTTCTTTCCTGCAAGAAAGGTTGGAGCATAGGCTGTCACCCTCCACCTTGAAAGTGTATGTGGCTGCTATCACAGCACATCACGATGCAGTGGATGGCCGGTCCCTGGGAAAGCACAATCTCATCGTCAGGTTCCTGAGGGGTGCCAGAAGATTGAATCCTCCTAGGCCACCCCTGGTGCCCTCCTGGGATCTCTCTATCGTCCTGGCAGGACTTCTGAGGGGTCCCTTTGAGCCGCTGGATTCAGTTGAGCTTAAATTCCTGTCCACTAATACAACGCTCCTGGCCGCTCTCACTTCCATCAAGAGGGTCGGGGACCTCCAAGCATTTTCAGTAAGCGAAGAGTGCCTTGTGTTCGGGCCGGCCTACTCTCACGTTGTCTGGATACGTGCCCAAGGTTCCCACCACGCCTTTCCGTGATCAGGTGGTGAACCTGCAAACACTGCCCCCGGAGGAGGCAGACCCAGCCCTAGCGTTGCTGTGTCCCCTAAGAGCGCTTCACATATATGGGGACTGCACCCGGAGTTTTAGAAGCTCAGAGCAGCTGCTACGGAGGCCAGCAGAAAGGGAATGCTTGTCTGCCAAGCATGAGGTTGGCCACTGAATAGTGGATCCATCGCCTGGGCATAACCAGTCCTCTCTGCCGACTCTGGCAGACACCTGTAAGCCTGCGGGGCTGGTCGACACTGAAAACCTTTGCGAATTCTACAGCCTCTGCGACGAGCGGTTGCTTCCCATGTTTGGTATGGTATGGCAGGAGGGGACCGCCGGTGTCAACGCTCTTGCTCTGCGCCAGTCTCCCTCACCTGGATGCGCCCCTGATCTCGTCTTTCTTCTCCCAGTCGAGTTCCCCGGACGGCGAACCCTGGTCGAGCATCCTCCAGCACCCCCGGCAGTCAGACTCGGCAGAGCAGTCTGACCCCAAGCCCAGTATCGGTGTTAGCTTGCCCGTGTCTCCGGTCAGTCCCTGTACTGGGCTAGGTGTCCATATGGCTTGATCCCCTTCGGGCGATCCCATATGTGTTTGCTTCCACGGTAAGGTTCACCTCTCAGTGAACCCCTGGTAAACCTGTGTCTTCCCTTTGACAGACCATTCTGTCAGTCTCTGCTGGCAGTCGTTCCTCCCTACTTCTAGGTAGGACCTGACTCAGAGACTATTCCATACGTAGTACTGCCCCAGGCCGGGGTCAGTCCATATTAGCTTCTCCACATGATACCTCCCTACGGGTAGGTTGTGGCCTCCTTAACCGAGACGGTATCTATACTGCTGTCTACGCTGTTAATATGACCAAACCAATAAAATAAAAACAGAAAATCACTCATTGCTCTTGACTGAATAACTTCTGTATCTTCAATTATGAAGAAATTTTTTATTTGAATGTTGCTTTTAAATGTTCTTGCGTGAAGATAAACATGGCGGAATGTGTGCGCGTCACTCAAGGCGGGGTCTCTGCTAATATTTCAGTTTTCCCAACATCGCGGGGCGGTGTAAAATGTTACATCACATTTTACAGATTCTGCAAACTCTTGCTCTGAGACACTGCTTATAATTCATGGGGATTAAAAAAGGAGTGGGTGGATTTTTATCATTTTAGGGTGTCTGTGCACACACTGCTAACACACATTTATGTTCAAACAACATGTAAAAGTGAATTTTGCATAATAGGTGCCCTTTAAGGCTTTTACTGGGATGGATGGATATGTTCACTTAAGACTTTCACTTGGTCATCACTGAGTCTGAGATCCATCCCTCTGGCCATTTGTAATGAAAACACATGTGCAAAGGAACACTGTGTCAAGGGCTGATTGAGTGTGTGTGTCTCTTAAACACACTGTGACCAGGAGATTGAAGGGAAGAATAAAAAGGTCCAAAGTACAGGTGCATCCTAAGGTTCCTCTCAAGATGCATTGCATGGGTTTGTGTTGTATGCCTGTGGCTTTGTTGTAGTGAGTGTCTTTTTTTCAATTTTGGATGATATTAATGACAGTGTTGTTGCTGTTGGGCTTTTTTATGATTTCACCTTTTGAATGTTTGAGTTTTCTATTCATGATGCTGAAAGACCTCGTCAGGATCACTTGTTACTACCAGGGTTCAAATTGGAGGCTAAAAGAAATGGGTTTTCCGATAGCTAATGCTAATATGATAGTGAGATAAAGCTAATATATGCTGTATATGTCTATAACACATTCGTGAAATCATTAGAAAGAGAATGAATTTGAAAAATATTCACTATTATCCTAGCAAGCAAATTAATTGGATCTGAAGCATTCTGAAAACCAGAGACACAATAAAACCTTGGGTATTTTAATATTTTATAAACCAGCTGTTAACAGCCACAGACAACATGAGTCCATGAATATTTACAACAAAAAACCAATGGTATGGGTGTCATTTCTCAAATTCTCTTATGAAGGGTGAAGGACATAATGAAGACATGCTAATATTGCTGTTTTATCAGTGACAAAGCATTACAAATTGCTTTATTTAAATTAATTGAAAAATTGAAAAAAAAGTCTCCCTCCAAGTTCCTATGATATTCTGATGCCCAGGCATGGCTTTCATCCCTGTCAGTCTTAAATTGATTAAATATATATATTTCTTGTCACCTGTTTATCATCCGCCAAGTACAATAGCACATTTCTAGGTCAGTTATTCTTTAATAGCACAACTTGAAGACTTGACCAAAAATCATCTGAACTCTGTATCTTGAAGCCTGTTTTTGTTATTTCTATCATTTCAGAAAACTGCAGTAAAGATGATCAAGTTAAGACTTGAGAGGTCTGAGAATGTTGGTCCAAGTGTCCAGCTGTCCTTATTATATTGCTTTTGAAGGGCGCTTTGCCACCAAACTGTAAAGGTTTCACTGAACAGATCACTTAGATTCTCAATAGTTCCAGTGGGCTGATCGCTCTTAATGTGCATGAATGAATGAGAGCGTTTAGAGTGCATAGAGAGCCTTTAGCACACAGTGAGAGTAAATTGAATTTGATGAGTTGTGAGCCCGAAGTGCTTTATTGGCATCTAAACACTCAAGTGACTGGCTGGCTTATGACGAATGGATTGAGATAAATTCGATTTCTGGAAGGCTGAAGTAGCCTAAAAATGTGCAGCTAGCACTGTTTATTTCTATGTGTCGCTTTAGTGATGTGTGTGAACCACACATTCTAAGATGATATTTAATTTAAAGTGTCAATTTTTGACATTGGTGTCATTGGCTGTTTGCTTTTAAACAATACACCAATTGAATGTTACACTCTATTTACATTAGGTTCAAATAATCGGACCAGTAGCCCATTACAGCTCTCTAATAGCTGTGCTCTAGTTATCATAGTAGAACATACACTTTCACATCAATGTCACTCTGATCAGAGTCATATTGCATTATTAATTTGGTAACACTTTACAAATTGGTAACACTTTTACAAATTATCACTACAAATCTTTATAAAATGTATTCTGACTTTAAATTCTGATTGGATAAGCCATGCTCCAAACCATTGTAAAATGCTGATTAACTCTAAGAGGTCTACAATACCTGCTAAATTAGCATTCCCATTAATTTCAATGGCAGTTGCTTGGCTGGCACAGGACCCGTCAGAATTATGTGACTTGCACACTGATATCTTTGCTCATGAGTAGTGCTGGGGAAAGTGCTTGATTGCATCAAGAAAGAAGCATTAAAGAAAGTCAACACTCGTCAGCAATTAAAAATAAAATAAAATAAAACAATTATTATGCTTAGCTTATCTAAAGTTATTTTGGTTTATTAGTATGGCTGAATTAGATCATCGAAGGTCAGCTGCAAAGGCATTACTTAATAAAAATGTGTTATTTAACATATTTACATAATTATTTCAGGGTTTTCGAGTTTGCATTTCAATGTTTTTATTCATTTTGAGAATTTGGATCTGGTTTTGTCAAACCACATTTTGACAATTTTTACTGTTTTCGTACTGTAGTCTAGAGTAATACATTTTATCTAGAACTACATAAGCATCATTTTACACGGCACACACAACACCTCGTCGCGGAGCTCCTGATTTCTCAGGTCTTATGGGGACAGGAGAGTTTCATTCAATAAACGGAAAAACAAAATAAAAATTACTAGTTTTCTTGGAAAAAGTAATCTGATTACGTACTCGCGTTACTTGTAATACACGTGCCCTAACAACTGCTCAAAAGTACTTACTTTTTGGCTGAGCCATAAATGCCTAGTGAAATCATCTCTGGTGCCTGCACTGTAATATGTTAGCGGTAATTTTACATTACGTACTGGCACTGGATGCCAGTAATTGATTGTAAAAATGTTTACAGTATTAGTACTGTATTTGCATTTACAGTACAATAATGTCTTTAATGTATTTTATTTACAGTATTATTACCTTATTTTCATTTACAGTATCAGTACTGTCGAGTTTATTTTCATTTAGTTAAAAAAAAAATTTACCTGTAAAAAACAATCCAATTGTGGTAGTGCACTGTAAACCATGATTTTTACCATATCCAGCCCCCCTCCCACAATAACTCATTAGCTTTAGTTCTGATAATATTATTTTTTAATTGTTGAACATTTTCTTTTAAAAATACAAATTACGAATCTTGACCTCTAGGATGCACTAGCTGAAAAAAGGGCATAACCACAGTCCCCTGGGGACTTTGTATAATGGCGAAACATACACATACTGAAAAGCAAAAATTGGCAAGTACACCACCAGTCAAAAGTTTTTGAACAGTAAGATTTTAACTGTTTTTAATGTTTTTTAGTCTCTTCTGTTCACCAAGCCTGCATTTATTTTATCCAAAATACAGCAAAAGCAGTAATATTGTGAAGTATTTTTACTATTTAAAATAACTGTTTTTCTATTTAAATATATATTAAAATGTTTTTTATTTCTGTGATCAAAGCTACATTTTTCAGCATCATTACTCCAGTCTTCACTTCCATAATCCTGTCAGAAGCATTCTATATGCTGATAAACATTTTTTTTTATTTTTATCAATATTTAAAACGTTGAGTACTTTTTTTCGAGGTTCTTGATGATAGAATGAGTTCAAGATCAGCATTTATCTAAATAATAAGCTTTGTAAAATGGATATCACTATCACCATTAGTCCAGCTTGGAGTTAGTATAATTTTTTTTCTTTTGGAACAGAAATTTAAGAATTACTACGTTTATTTAGCGGATCTTTAAAATTAGGATCAAAAGGTGATGATAAGACATTTGTAATTACAAACGATTTATATCGAGATATTCTGTTTTTCCTGAATTTCTATTTATCAAAACAACCTGAAAAAATTCGACTCAGTTGTTTGTCAACATAAATAATAACATAATAATAACAAGAGGTTTCTGAGCAGCAATCAAAATTAAATGATTTCTTACGGATCGTGTTCTGGACGTAATTGATCCTAGCAATTCGCTTTGATCACCGAAAGAAAATGTCACATTTGAAAAATATATTCTAATACAAAACAATTTATTTTTCAATATTAACATATTTCAAAATTGTACGGTTTTGCTGTATCTTTGGGATCAAATAAATGCAGGTTGGTAGCAGAAAAGACTTATTTTAGAAACATTAAAAATCTATTGTTCAATAACGTGACAGGTATTGTAATAAAATACATAAAAATTAGTTTGTGGTGTTGTTCAGTTCAGTCGAGGTTGACAGTAAAAGTTGACAAACTCTCTGAAGAGAACCGCAGGATGGATTCCGCTGCAAACACTCTCGCCAGAGTGCCAGCTGATCTATTTTTCAATGCATTTGGTGCCACAAATGTTCACCCTCTGAATGAACCTGCAAGCACAAGAAAAAAAAAAACATTATTTATCAAAGCAATGTTTACAGAATTTGCCTTGACTGTCAAAATTGTTGGTGCTGTATGCACTTTGACGTTAAAGGGGGGGTTGACTGGGTTTTTTCTAGGCTTGACTGTCTTTATGGGGTGCAGTCTAACATGTGGTAATACTTCGTTAAAAAAAAAAACGCATTATTTTCACATAATTTACATTATATCCACACCGCGCTGTCCCTTCCTCCTCTCCCGTACTGATCATTTGCCTGCTTTTTATATGACAAGCCCCTCTCTCAGAAATCCACGTGGGCTCTGTATTGCTTAGCTGCCCAGTGTGTTGGGTTGTGTTGTAAACAATTGCATCGTCAATATTGCTTGTCAATTTGAGCCCGATTGAGACGCAGAAGATATTAGTGAAGAGGATCGCGCCGAACCTGTGCAAGCACGGCTCTTAATGGTATGTTTTTTTGTTTGTTGTTGTTTCATACTTTTAGATACGCTGTTATTTTGTAAATGCTACTGCTTCTGTTAGATTTAATATACGGTTTTATCCTGATTAAAACTTTAATACAGTACAGCAACCGCATGCGCTTCCATGTTTAACGCTTCTCATAGCTATAGTATGTAAATACGTTATTCACTGGGCGTGATGAGCGAAATGAGAGAGCGTAGAGAGAGAGAGAGAGATTCAGAGCGTGTGCAGAGCAGGGGACGTGACGAACAGTAATAAGAACCGGTTCTACGACAGTATTAAAGAACGAGTCAAAAGTAGAGAACATCACAAACTTGTGATCCCTTAGAATCATTAGAGAACCGAATTGCGATTCATATATGAATAGATTTTTACGTGCACCCTAGTTTTCTCTTCCTCTTCTCTAAAGCACTGCAGCATGGCCTCTCCCCCTTTGCTGCCTTTTCCAGAGGGCGTGGTTTATCTGGGTTTGTGATGTCACGGACCCGTGAAGTAATTTGTTGTAGTCCCTACCAGCTGTTTTTGTATGCATTAAACTGACAGAATTTTAAAAGAATATATCTCCGTTTGCATTGATCTTTCATCTTCGTAACTTTGCAGATATTGTTTATGATCAAACAGCAACATTACACATTAACTAACATTAAAAAAGTGAAATCGCAATCAACCACCCCTTTAATAAAAACGTTATATACTACATCTGAACGCACCTACAAGGAAGGTACATAATTAGTTGATAATCCATCATATTCAAATTATTAAAGCTCCATTTTTTTACAATGCATTCTCAATCAGTAGAGCAAAGTGTTGAAATAATGGGTTTGATTCCAGGGCAGTTCTACAGTGAGTGGATATCCGTGGCTTAGCCCAGAAACATTAATGCATGTGTCAGAATACACGGGATATACTTCAAATAAAATAGGCTATGCTAAAATTTACATTGGCTAAGTGGCTTAATTTTTTATTTTTTATTTTTAAAGAGACAAGCATAATTAATTATAATTTGTGGCACTTACAATTGCATAAATCCATTACAGTGTTTTTCCCACAGACTTTCATGCTATTTGTGTCTCAATATATGCAAATTCATTCTCTGCCAGCAGGAGGCGCTGTTGGAGTGATAGAGATCGAGGTTTCCCCGTAACGGCTGACACAAGGCGAGCTCCACTCACAAGCTTGCATTATCAGAATTCCAACAAGAAGAATGAAATGAGTTTCCTTCAGACAATACCTGATCGTATAAAACACTCGCGATGTGTTTTGATTTTGAAACGTGCTGTGCTCATGTTTATTCAACATGTGCTGGCATGTTCCTCTCTTTAAAAAGTCAAATCTGTTCTGTGAGTTAGTGGAGAACAGCTGCTAGTTGCTAATTTGGCTCATTTAGTGACATTAAAGTTAGTTAAGCTGATGGAAGCTCACCTGATGTTAGCACCGCTACGAGGCAATCACAAGACTCCAGTACACCTCTGATGCAGACATGACCACAAACTTTAAAATAAAATACAAAATATGTTATTAACAGTGGAGTTTCTTCACTCAGTAGGTTGTTAGCTCGCTGTTTCATGTTAACGTTACGTCGGTCACTGAATTTAGAGACCGTCTCTAAAGTTACATACGACACTGGTATACACTTTTCGAACTTCAATAGCACTTGAGGAAAATTACTTACTTGCGATAACGAGGCAGAGTAAAGAATATAAACTTACTAATGCTTCACTTTGTTCACCGAAGTTTATTAACATTCGGCGAAATTACATTATTAACTTATCCCTTTGCTGTTCTCATCGATACTATGGGCATTCACAAGGAGAGAGCCAAATACATCTCCGACGTGCAGACTACATCCAGCTATACTTCTGAAATACCAACAAACGAGTACTAGAAATACTGTTTAAAATATCTCCACTGAAACAGTGGTTTGCCTAACGCACTTTACCTCAGTATTTCACGTTAATTGGCTGTTAAGGTTAAATAACGACTCGCCAGAGGAGCTAACTTGCATTAAAGGGCAGCAGAACGTACAAACGTGTTTCTCGGTTTAACTAAGGTTTATGTCAAGCAATATAGGTGACCTTAACTTACTCAGCAGTTGATGTTATCAGCCTTTTGGCGGCATTCTGGCCGTCAGTCAGAAAAAAAGGTTCCAACTCCCAACATGAAAAATGACACGATAAATAATGTTAGTTTGCTGTTAACAAGTACATCTTAAAATATCTCAATTTTGCATAAAACATAAATAATATACTAACCTTTCGTCGAGTTAAGGTGCATTTCTCTTTTGTCCTTTTACAGCCACTTCAACCAAACAGTCAAAAAAGAACTCCCTTGCCATTGGTCAGTTTTTCGCGGGCAAGTTCACTACTGTAAATTGATTTACAGTAGTGAGGAAATACAGTAGTGACCGTATATTTACCCATAATCCTTTGCGGTTTACAGTAAAATACTGTGTACACATTTTACAGTATCTTACTGTACATATTACAGTATAATACTGTTCAAATGACAAAAATCAGTTACAGTGTGGAGGAAAATGAAAATGCTGATTGTTTGATGACACCACAAGAACATCAAGCTCTTCACTAATGACGTCAAACACAGCAGACCGAGAAAAACATGTCAGTTTCACTCTTTGCCTTCCAGAATATAATGAACTATTCGTGATGTATGTTGCTTGCAATTATGTCTCTAGTCCAAAAGCTTCATTAACTACAGTTATTTGGGTCATTATTGGGGTTTGTGTTCCAAAGGCAGGCTGCAGGTTATCAAGTCTAGACATTTTGTACCCTGCAGACTGACGAAAACCTCATGTTCCTTATTTTTCTCTCATCTGTGGTGGTTTCAAAGAGAAAATTATATAGAGAAATTAGGTAATGTAATAGCAGCAATCAATGCACGCTACGCTGTATGTCTGTTTTGTTAGGCAAGACAATCATCTTGTTGATGTTCACAATCTCTGTATCTTTAAGTAGCCTTGAACAATAAGGATTCCGCAGCACCTGAAAGTTTTGTACACTGCTGTCCTTTGTTTGTAGTTGTACTGCTGCACTCTGAAACTGTGGGTCTAGGAAATAGAGAACTATTGATTTTCTTTCTTTCTTTTTTTTTGGAAAGCAGATCCTCAGCATCCTAAACTGTACAGATGGAGGCTTTCATTAATGGCCGATCTGTCAGACTCACTGCTGGATATGAAGTGTGTCATCCATAGGTGCGGGCTGCACTGCTAATAGTCCTCTAGTTTCCAAGGGTTCAGAAATGATGGGAATGAAACTAGCAGAAACCATCAGCTGGGCCAGAGACACGTAGAGTTTGAGAATACTTGACTTCCTTTGAGTTTGTTCATAATTCTCATTATTCTGAATTATGATTCTCATTAGATTCTCATTACTGTTAATACTGTAATGAAACATCCTCTCTAGACACAGTGGTAGCATAAGCAATGTGTAAATCATCATGCACTAAAGGGAGTTGAGGAGAGTGGGGTCAAATGAGTCACCATGTAATCTAGCAAAATTGTGTACATTTTTTGTCACATGACTATATTTAGAAAGAGTCTGTCAAATTCACAACAAATAACCGGCAAAGGGAATTGCCCGTGTATATTTGGATTTGTCTGAAGTTTAGGCATGGACTATGGGATGAAGCATTTCTTAACATGACAGTTGTGCAGTAAAGTGTGTCAGATATTTTGGGGTAAGATGGCTACGACTATTGGGGAACTTTTTTTCACTACATTCAAATACTAAATCTGATTTAATTACTATAAACAATATACATTTTTTTCCTTTAAATATGCATGAAAATAATGTGCAAAGAAGACTTGAGGCCATACATTTGTGAAATATTCTTCTTTTTTTTACATTTAAAATGTAACTCGCATATCCAATCAGTGGACTTGTGTTCTACTAAAAGCACTTACACACAAAAAAAAACACACACTGTACGCAGAAAGACCCAATTCGTCATATCTCAGATCGGATAATCCGAGTAAACTGTTAGAAATCCATCGGATGGCGCTCTTGATGCCTTATAGCGTGTGCAACTGGGAGCTGTCCACGGCTCTGAAATTACAGAGGAGAGGTTTAAGCTTTTAGACGCTTCCTCTGATGCAGCTGAACTGCATTCATGTTCATATTTGAGGCAACATTATTCTCAAAGAAGGTGAAAGTGAGGGCTCACATCACAGAAAACCCCAGTCGTGCCGGTGAATTGATCCAGCATCTTCGCGCGCTGCGCTGGGAGTTCTGACTCGTTCATTCCCCTCACGAGCTTCATTGATACTTCACTAAATGTACGGAGATGGACCTGCGCTGGATTAGCCTACTTCTGACGCTATTTGGAAACTATCATGAATAGGAGTTCAACATCACCACCTGAATGACCTGCTGAGTATTTCGCTCAGCTATCTTCGGATGCCTTTCTTCTCGCAACTTCATCAAAGAGCTTACAGTCAGAATTGGGGCTGCTACTTTAAACTCGCATATTAAGAAACACAAGCAATTAAAGTAAATTATGCGTTTTATAGTTGGTGTGTTGTTAACCAGTCGGCGAGAAAAATGATTTCTGTAAATAGCGAGTGTATAACTATGGCGAGAAGATGCCTGCTGACGTTCAAGCCGTTCAGGTAAGACCTGCCATCTACTGTAAGACCTTAATGTTCAAATTATTGAAGACATTGACAGCACACCATTCAGACAAACCTCGAATTGGCACTGTAGCGTTTGAGCACTGTGACTGAGGTCTTAGTTTTTTTTTTTTTTTTCGGTCTGTGGAACTTACAAAAAAAAAATATATTAATAAATTAAATCCCTTTCACAACAGTAAGTTTCCGCCAAAAGACATTTACATTATTTTTTGTAATGTAAAATCTTATTAAATAAATTATGACAACGTTAAGATAATAGGTTAAGTTTTCTTTTGAGGCGACAGTATACAAAACAGGTAATAGTTTTAGTAGCTAAATAATAAATATATATATATATATGGCTACCATGCTAATTTTTGTAAAGAATAGTTCGCCAAACTGTCAAACTGTCTTTACTATTGTTACCAAGCTGTCAAACTTCACAATTGTTACCACATAAAAGTGTATCTACAAAGAAAGAGATTACAGTCTTACTGTAAATAACATGGTGGTGGAGGTGGTACTATTCTCGGTTCTTGAGAGGGTTTCATTGATGCTGTCAGGGGACTTTCAGGTAAGGGTGTGAGGATGGTGTAAGAACTGATTCTCGTTGATGAGCTTTCGCGCTGTTTCTCGCAGTGGCGGGAATCCAGCAGCGCGAAGATGTGGGTCATTCTGTTCTGCAGTAGCCTACCTGAGCTCTGCAACTTAAAAAAAAAATATATATATACAGTTGGGTACGGAAAGTATTCGACCCTTAAATTTTTTCACTCTTTGTATATTGGGAGCCATTTGCTAAATCATTTAAGTTTAATTTTTTGGTCATCATTATGTCGCACAGCCACCCAATATGACAGAAAAACACAGAATTGTTGACATTTTTGATTTATTAAAAAAGAAAAACTGAAAAAAAAAAACTGGTCCTAAGTATTCAGACCCTTTGCCCAGAATTTAGTAGAAGCACCCTTTTGATCTAATACAGCCATGAGTCTTTTTGGGAAAGATGCAAAAAGTTTTTCACACCTGGATTTGGGGATCCTCTGCCATTCTTCATTGCAGATCCTCTCCAGTTCTGTCAGGTGGATGTAAACGTTGGTGGACAGCCATTTTTAGGTCTCTCAGAGATGCTCAATTGGGTTTAAGTCAGGGGCTCTGGCTGGGCCATTCAAGAACAGTCACAGATTTGTTGTGAAGCCACTCCTTCGTTATTTAGCTGTGTGCTTAGGGTCATTGTATTGTTGGAAGGTAAACCTTCGGCCCAATCTGAGGTCCTGAGCACTCTGGAGAAGGTTTTCGCCCAGGATATCCCTGTACTTGGCCGCATTCATTCATCTTTCCCTCGATTGCAACAGTCGTCCTGTCCCGGCAGCGGAAAAACACCCCCACAGCATGATGCTGCCACCACCATTCTTCACTGTTGGGACTGTATTAGACAAGTGATGAGCAGTGCCTGGTTTTCTCCACAAATACCGCTTAGAATTAAGGCCAAAAAAGTTCTATCTTGGTCTCATCAGACCAGAGAATTTCATTTCTCACCATCTTGGAGTCCTTCAAGTGTTTTTTAGCAAACTTGCACTGAGGAGAGGCTTCTGTCGGGCCACTCTGCCATAAAGCCACAACTGGTGGAGGGCTGCAGTGATGTTGACTTTCTACAACTTTCTCCCATCTACCGACTGCATCTCTGGAGCTCAGCCACAGTGATCTTTGGGTTCTTCTTTACCTCTCTCACCAAGGTTCTTCTCCCCCGATAGCTCAGTTTGGCGGACGGCCAGCTCTAGGAGGGTTCTGGTCATCCCAAACGTCTTACATTTAAGGATTATGGAGGCCACTGTGCTCTTAGGATCCTTAAGTGCAGCAGAAATTTTTTTTTGTAACCTTGGCCAGATCTGTGCCTTGCACATCTGTCTCTGAGCTATGCAGGCAGTTCCTTTGCCTCATGATTATCATTTGACTCTACATGCACTTGAGCTGTAAGGTCTTACATAGACAGGTGTGGTGCTTTCCTAATCAAGTCCAATCAGTATAATCAAACACATCTGGACTCAAATTTAGGTGTAGAACCATCTCAAGGATGATTATAAGAAATGGACAGCACCTGAGTTAAAATATATGAGTGTCACAGCAAAGGGTCTGAATACTTAGGACAATGTGATATTTCAGTTTTTCATTTTTGCATAAATCTGCAAAAATGTCAACAATTCGGTGTTTTTCTGTCAATATGGGGTGTTGTGTGTACATTAATGAGGAAAAAAACAGGACTAAAATGATTTTAGCAAATCCGGCTGCAAATACAAAACAAAAAGACTGAAAAATTTAAGGGGGTTGAATACTTTCCGTTACCACTGTATAATCTATATCATAGTCTAGAATATATATCCTAGATATATATATCATATCATATATATAAATAAAGGCTTTGGTGTGCGTTTAAGCATGCTTTATTGTGAAAGGAGTGGCATATGTATACAGAAAATGCCTTGGTCTTATTTAAGGACTATTTAGACACTTATTTAAGACCCTTATTTAGCCTACACAATGGAAATAAAATGAAAAAGATGTCTTCCATGATGAAAATAAGAGTTCATAATACATATTGATGTTTGCTGTTACTTTGCCACCAAACATGATGTCACTTTATAGAGAATTATGTCAGCAGGGACTAGTAATAGTAGAGGAGACTGTATGGAGAGTTTTTTTCTGCTGCACTACATGTCTCAGATTTTGATCTACTGTAATATTCCAATATTTGTCTTCTACAGACTAAAATAGAAACAACTAATCATTACTTAACCCTACATATTCTAGTAGTCAAAATTACTTTTCAATAATAATGATGCCATTCCGTAATACCACTTATACCACCATTATAAGTTAGGCATTTTAATTCAAAACAGGAAAAAATTTATTTCAAAATAGCAAATACATGCAGATAATATGCCATTTCGTGTCCAGTTACAACCCTCCATGTCTGGTCTGACATGACATTTCTGTTTCCTTCTATATATAATTTATAAGAGAGAGTGAGAGAGAGAGAGAGGAGAGAGAGAGAGAGAGAGAGAGGAGGAGATAGATAGAGAGAGAGTGAGAGAGAGAGAGAGAGAAGATCTGCAATAGTTAATAAATCGATCCCCGGTTTACAAAAATGGCAAACTGTGTAAATCTCCTTTAAACCTCAAAGGTTTTGATTACCCATCCAAGGCTCTAGCCTGCAGGCTACAGCTACTGTATAGGTTAACCCTGACAAAAGATGTGGTTTATTCTTAGTTTATGATGTTATGAACTGCATACAGCAATGAAAAGCATACTTAATTTTTAGTAGGCTTCTTAAAAGCATAAAGTCATCATGAGTGGCCTTGTACATTTTCATTTCTGTTTGAGAAACATGAATAATGTTTTGAGTTTCACCTTCTTTGTTCAAATATCTGTAATGCAAATGTGAATTTGCCTTAGGATGAATACATAAAACTCTAGTTTTATGTAAACTGAGAAGTCAGTGACGTTTAAAGAAACAGTTCACCCAAAAATTAAAATTCTGCCATTGTTATGAGACTATTCTGTCATCATGTCATTCCAAAAGAAAATGTATACAGTTGTTATGTTAATACATGCAGTTATTTTCCATACAATTACAGTGTCTATGTCT
This sequence comes from Sinocyclocheilus anophthalmus, assembly GCA_018155175.1. Lineage (NCBI taxonomy): Eukaryota > Metazoa > Chordata > Actinopteri > Cypriniformes > Cyprinidae > Sinocyclocheilus > Sinocyclocheilus anophthalmus. Next base: position 353,270 of record JADLZN010005776.1, read on the forward strand.
GGGAAGCTCAAAATTGATCAAAACACCATTAAATACCATAGTAGTCCACATGACTCCATAAGTCACTCCGTGGGAAGTCGTGGCCTAATGGTTAGAGAGTCTGACTCGTAACCCAAAGATTGTAGGTGGGGGGAGTGAATGTACAGCGCTCTCTCCCACCTTCAGTACCACGACTGAGGTGCCCTTGAGCAAGGCACTGAACCCCCAACTGCTCCCGGGCGCCGCAGCAAAAAATGGCTTCCCACTGCTCCGGGTGTGTGTTCACTGCTCTGTGTGTGTGCACTTTGGATGGGATAAATGCAGAGCACTAATTCCGAGTATGGGTCACCATACTTGGTCACATGTCACAATCACTTTTTTTTAAGTCTTCTAAAATCATATAATATAGCTTTATAGCATATAATAGCTTTGTCTGAGGAACAGACCAACATTTAATTCATTATTACTCAAAATAAGCATATCAATTCTGCTTCAACTCTGCTGCACCAGTAATAGTGTTCTGCAAGGATGATGCATTTTAGTAGGCAAAACCCAGAAACGAGTCAGCATTTCAGCAATTCAGTTCCATCATCCTGGAAGTCAGTGGGTTTTTTTCAATGGTCTGTGGTTAACACAAGCACAACATATATCAGTAATACCTGCTTGTGATTTTTTAAAAGCTTTTACTTCTTGAAAACGGCAGTTGCTTCTATTAAAGGGTCTAAATGACTAACGAGGGTTGTAAGGGACATTAAACGTCATTTTGGCAAACAGTAAAATTCATCTCATTAGTCCATAAGCCTCAAAGCGTCAGTCTACTTTTACAGTTACGTTGCATTTATAATGAAATTCTTCCAAACTATTCTAACTCAAACCTTCAGGGGAAATATGTTATTTCTTTCTTTACTTATTTTTTTAATACTTTAAAGACTAAAGGAGTTGTTGGAAGCTTAAAGGAATAGTTTGCCCAAAAATGCACTCACCCTCAGGCCATCCATGATGTAAATTAGTTTGTTTCTCTATTGGGCAAGATTTGGAGAAATGTAGCATTACATCATTTGCTCATCAGTGGATCCTCTGCAGTGAATGGGTGCCGTCAGAATGAAGTGAAAGGCTGTGTGTTTGTAGGAGGCAACTCCATCATTATGGCATTTTGACTTTAAATCACTGAATTGGCCAAAACATAAGTCCATAATCCATAATAATGCTTCCTCCAGTGAAAAACCCCATTCCCTGTTGTCCTCTCACATCAAAACCCACCAACATAATTGTGTTAAATTTTTTTGGACTACTTTAAGTTGCTCTGTGCATATTTCTCTCCTGATTCAGATAAGACCATTTTTTTTAAAGCTGGAAGCAACTGCTTGAATTAAAAAATATTTGATGGATTTGTTTGCTAACTTCCGGGTTGGCATACAAAAATGTGTCATCATTAGAGCACTCTATTTGTCTGATGGAGCGAAACATTATTGAGTTAATTTAATTAATATTTTTTTTGTTTGTTTGTCATTTTCTCTGTTTGTTACATGGACATGTTGTATCATGGAATATTTGGAATACAGGGAGTCACTTGGACCACGTTTAGGGTTTTTTATTTATGTATTTATTTATGTACATTTTAACTTAGCAGACGTGGTCACTGTGTACTGCACTTTCATAGAAAACGCAGTGTGTGAATATTTCTCTTCTTAAAAAATAAAACGTGAACAGGTTTGCAACAACAAGGTGAGTAAACAATGACAAAGCTTTAATTTTCACAAGGATAATATACTTCTTCTAACAGTTATACTTCTCATAGTGGTTTCTCGTCATTGTCTGACTTTTTTCTTGTTCCACCCCGATACAGTCATACATCTATCTGTCTATCTGTTGCAGGATATTTGTGGCGGGGATCGGTTTCTTCAGTCTGTGCTTCTTAATGACCTCTCTGGGGGGCCAGTTCTCGGCCAAGCGACTGGGCGATTCCCCATTCAGCATCCGAACTGAAGGTACATTAATAACTGGCAGCTCTGTACGTCTACCTGTGCTGACCGTATGCATGTCTAATTCATCCAGTGGCATTTAGAGAGCGTCATTTTATGGGATTTTTAATGGGGGTAATGAAGGGTTTTGCGCTGGCCTTTAACAGGGTTGATTAGCCAGGGGTCAGTGTGCTGTGAATAGCATCTCTGGCTGCAGAAGATCTCATTTTTCAGCAGTCATCACTTTTTAAATAGATCACGCCAGAAGCTAGAGGTCTCGTTCACTGCAAATCCCAAGAAGAACCTGTCTATGAGAAAGATTCACCCACAAATTAACATTCTGTCTTCATTTACTCACTCATCAAGGGTATTTGTGGGTAAAATATAAAGATTCCGCAGCACAGATGATGTGTGGCCTGGCTGGGATTGTCTTCTCTGTAAAGGATACATGCGATACTGACTTTATTTAGTGGGAAAAAGAAGGCATCTCAGAAGGCAGCATAATTATGCTGTCTACCTTCTGTGAAAGCTTTCATGTTGGGAGCGCACCTATAGTGCTTTAAAATTCTGCCTACATGGGCTCACTGCAGAGGTTTTGGAATAGAGCCAATATGTTTAATATTCAGTTCCTTTCTAGTTTCAACACCGCTGTGCCCAACAGGAAATGGTGTACCCAAATGTGCCAAATAGTCATCTTAAGAGCTCCACTCGGTTGCTGGAAAATTGGAAAACTGCTTCATGGTGTGTTCAGCAATCCCCAGTAAAAAGCTGAAGATGATGGATTAGTGTTCTGTAATGTTGGGGGAGAGAGGTCGCATGGAGGAAGAGAGAGGAGAGAGAGAGAGGATAGTGAGAGAGAGAGAGAGAGAGAGAGAGAGAGAGAGAGAGCAATCTGATTAATTAACCACTCCCAGGCTGAAGCCTTGAGAAAGCATCTGGCTCTCGGTCATTAAACACTGCCTGCTGATCAGCCAGAGTTGCACGTCACTGTGTTTTGGGAGTCCAGCGCTGACAGAGATGTGAGGTTACATTAAAATGAATTACAGTTACAAATCACTAATTATGTCAAACTAATTACCTTTGAAATTACTTAAAATGTAATCGGTTGTACAAATTTGAATCACAAGTACTGTAATCTGCTTTTTGTACTTTACATTGTTATGAATGAATGCAAATAAATACACAAGAATAGCAATATTTGCAAGATAACTTATAGCTCCTCCATCTATCTATCTATCTATCTATCTATCTATCCTATCTTGAGGTTATCTATCTATCTATCTATCTATCTATATACCCTACCTCCTAACACCAAATGAAATAATATTTAATGAAAATACAGAAAAAAAAATTTAATATTATTAAATATTATTAGAAACCAAAAATAACTGTTTTCTATTTTAATACTTTAACATGTTAAGTTAATCCTGTAATGCCAAAAGCTGAATTTTCACAGACATTACTCCGGTCTTCAGGGTCCTGGTACTTCAAAATCATTCTTATTTAGATGTATTATCAATGTGGAAACAGTTATGCTGCTTAATATTTTTATGGAAATTTTTGAAGGTTTCTTTGATGAATAAAAAGTTAAAAAGACAGCATTTATTCAAAACATAAATCTTTTCTAACAATATAAATCTTTACTATCACTTTGTATCAATTGAACACATCCTTGCTGAATAAAAATATAAATTATTTCAAAAAGGGGTGGTGGGGGGGGCAAAAAAATAATAAATAATAATAAAAAATACTGCCCTCACACCTTTTTTGCACGGTAGCTAAAAGAGAGTCTATTTTGAATAAATGCTTGTCTTTGTGTATCCTGACTCCTGACAACATAACAGCATTCTGTTAATCTATAACAGAGGTCCCCAACCACTGGGTCGTGGAAGATTTGCTACCGGGTCACAAGAAAGTTCTGGGAAAAATGTGTATAGATAGGCAATGACACTTTGTTATTTATTTATGTTAATGATTGTTCTAATTATTCTGTATTTTCTTTGTATGCGATTGATATGGAGTAGCAATTTGACAATTTCATGTTAAATAAGTAAATGAAAGATTGCTCTGATCTGTCACATATTAGCAGTTAAACGGATCGCAGTTGATCCGTAATACGTACGGATGAGACCCTACCGTTCGGCACGCACGTCATTCGCAGATTAATTTGCCAATTTACACGTACAAGCAATTTTAAACCACAAGAAGAAGAAATGAAAGAGAGCTCAATTCGTTACGCACGCGTTCTCGCACACAATCAAAGCGTGCACAAGAGACGTGTTTCAGACAGCGCGGAAATACAGAGTTGCGTATACATACACATAAAATTAGCCTATGTCAAAAAGCATTCACGGCATTGTCATTCTCTATGCTTTAAATTTTTTTTTTTTCTTTAGTTTTTAACTTTTAACTTATATTGTAAGTATACACGTTATCTCAATGGGAGCTGTTCTCTTTCGGTTCCTGAGAGAAAACCTGCTGGTTCACTAATCCTCTTCCACATAAGAGATCCTCCAGCTTTTACACCCTCACTCTGGCCATGTTCTATCTTGAGTAATACCATGCAGCATATGTTCTGGGATTATGCCTCTAATGGATACTAATGGCTATTCTAAGAGAGGTTTGTTATTATACATTTTTAATGAAAGCTTGTGTGTGGGTTGATGCAGGGAGCACTTTGTCTGTTTTAAATAGTAGACGTGTGTTAGATAAGCAGTAAATACAGGATGCCAATCATTAGAGCCAAAACTGTGTTTCAATATCTCATAACATTCATGGGCCTCAGAATATATCCCTTCACTGGACACATTCTCAGCCATTACTGTTCAAACTAAAAATATATATCTCCCGATTTAATCCATCTATACTATGATCTATATACGCCTACACTGAAAAAAATTATACTATTTTTTTTTTTTATGGTAAGTGGTTGCAAACAATTTATTTTAGCTACATAAAAAAAAATTAAAAAATAATGTTGAAAGTTAGTCAACTAAATTAGTTTATTTAAATGTAGCTAAGATAAATGGATTGCAACCACTTACCTTAAAAAAAAAAAAAGTAAATTCAATGAAATTTTTTTTTTCAGTGTATAGATGTCTGAAATATAGTTTGAAATTGCAGTTTTACATGCATCATTATTAGGGCTGAAAATATAAGGATTCTTGTTACTATTAAATCTATAAATCAATCAATCAATCAATCAATCAATACATTTTGTGATTACTGCCTCATCCTTATATCCCTATTATTATTCTTACCATGAAACACAAGCGGATATTTGGTAAAATATCTGAACTTATCTTTTCTATGCAATGAAAGTGTATACTGATATATGCAGCCAAGCTCAAAATTAAAAAAAACTACAACACAAAGAAAAGCAGGACTTATGCACTACTATATCTTCTGATATTATACGACAGCTTTGTGTCACTCACATTTCATCTGTACCATGTTTTTCAGACTTACCACATTAAATGCAAGAACTAATGCCATTAAGTCCGGAATTGAATAAGAACTGATAGCACGGGTAGATCTTTTCTACTCACTCACTCACTCTAAATAAATAAATAAATAACATGCAATTTTACCTTATTTTTACATGGCTTTCACCAAACTGTGTTGCACAGAATTCATACCCGAACACTCTGCATCCAGAATGCAATGCTGTACCAGATGGGCTACCAAGCAAGTTTTCTACATTGGAAAAGCAATGCATACACAGCTGATTATGTCATGCAAACGTTAAAAATTATTAATTTACAAATCATGCACTATGGCAAAATAGTTTTGAGTTGATAGCACAGGATTGTACAAGGAACCATTAATTGATCATCTACCATGTAATCATAATTAGCATGAAACGGAATAAAAGTTGTTGGTGTTTTCAGTGAACTAGTGTTAATTCAACTGATAACTGCAGCAAATTGTAGGTATAGGTACATTTTTGGAAAAATGTTGATAGAAGCGCTGTTTAATTAATTTCAAATGGAAAATATTAACTATCAAAATGTACACAGACTTTAGCAGTACACTTTAATGTATTTTAAAGTACTTATTACAACAAAACTTGCTGAATTTACACTCTAGTAAACATAAAAATGCATAGCACATACAAATTTGGGGTAAGATAGATTCCTATCAACATAAGGTATTAGGTTTTTCAACATATATTATTATATGAATTTCTCCTCATTTTAATTCAACATCCTTACCTTCATATTTACAGTAAGTAGCAATTCTGCATCTTGTTCGCTAGCTCCATTTTATTCTGAATGTTGCTCAACCCTGTTAGTCGAGTCTCCCATGTGTTTCATTTGGTGTTTGGTTGCCAGTGGTATATAAATCTGTGGATTGCAGGGCTTTGACATTGCATCCTCTAGGATGGGCTTTAGATTTCAACTGGAATCGTCCCTGTGCTCCATCACACTCTGGCAGATATCTGCACTGCTCTAAGATGAAAACCAGTACTTCTCCTTCCTTTAGACAGTCAATGCAGGGTTCAAAGACTGTGGCCTTTGACAGTTGTGGCACACAGGCACAGCAGGAGATGAAAATACAGATTATATTAAAAGCCTATATCTTCTTCTATATAAGAGAGGTCTTTTTTTCAATGTCTCGTATATGCAGTGGGGTCCAAATGTCTAAAACCACATTAAAAAACTGGTCTCAGATCTCAGATTTTAATTTTTAATCTAGAACCAAAAGAAACATGTTTTAAAAAAGATAATAGACAAGTCATGGTGTAAAATTAATTAGAAACAAAGTTCTGCACTATTTCTGGGTCAAATGACAAATCAAATGACTGCTGCAAAATCAATAAAACAATTTTTTTGCATAATATTATTGTTTTTATTAAAACAAATTAAATAAATTGATACTGAAATGCACTACATATAGAAAGAATATAGATACTGATATAATTATCCCCCGTGCTCTTAGCACAGGATGTGCCCTAGTTTCACCATCATCCATGTTTTTCTCCATGCACTGTTGTGTATTTATAATGCTAAATGACGGTCTAATGGGAACAGGAGCTATGTTCTTTCACACACACACTCTCAAGCAGTCTGCTGTTGGGTTCTTGGGGTGAAATAAACTCTGTAAATATTTGCTTCAGCACATTTCTGAAGACTTCTCTGTAATTAAAACACAAATTCACTGCAGATTAGATCAAACATTTTGGAGTAGACCTTAAAAGTCAACATGAAATGCAGTTCTCAAACCATTTTCCTAGTGTATTATGTATTTCCTAGTGAAACAAGATAGTCAGTGATGAAGAAAAAAAAAATAGTGCTGGTCTTGATTTTCTCCACTGGGAGTTGATTGGGTCTTGAGAAGTATTACATACTAGAATGGAGACAGGTTGGAGTGAAAGGATTAGAAAGTAAGAGGAACTTTGACCAAAATCAAGCTCACAGTTCAAGATTATTTTTGAAGATTGACTTGTGAGTGTATGTAAATGAGCCATTAAAATGAATGTAAACAGGTTGCTTTCCAGGTATTATTGATGCCTTTTGTTCCCCTTCGAAATAACATAAACAACATGATGTAAACAATATCAATTTAGATTTCAGGTTGATTTTAAAATACGTGTGTGTTCATACTGCTTTCTATATGTATGCCTTCAAGCCACATCATGCTAAATATCTTAGACAGATGTAGACACACATTGCATTTGGAGCTAGTGATTTTGGAGCTGTGAGTTTGACCTGCTGCTTTACAGAAGCCCTCAGGTCATCTTACAGCTAGTGAATCATCTTAAAACTGATGCCGTTTCATGGTAAAATCTCTTGTCTTCTATCACATACACCCACAGCTGCTGCCAGACAGAGTCGGGCAAAAGAGCTCCTGAATATCAGACTCACTAGACATAATCCGTGTTTGTTTTCTTCACATTTAACACCAACACACCTGGGGGAAAATAGATGGAATTACTAAATGTAGTCAGTGCTTGAATTGTGAGGAGAAAAAAAAAGATACTCCTTGTTTGCATTTAAGGACAAAAATATTGTGACATGCCTCTTAATTATTTCAGGTTCTCTTAATTCAGTTGTTTCCGTCAGTCTCATTGTGATATAGGTAGGTATATAAAATCAAGCACCTAGCCATTCAGTCTGCATTCACAAAGATTTCTGAAGTGATGCCTGTCAGGATTATGGACTGTCTGTGTCTGTTTTTCTCCCCACGTGGCCCCTGTGACCAAGTTTTCCCTCATGTTTGATTTGTCATTTGATTCACCTGTGTTCGTTGTTTATACCTCGTTACCCCATGCACTTAAGTTCCAGTCTGTGCAGTCTGTCTTTGTCCGGGATTGAAAGTCTATGTTGTGCTACATGTGTGGTCCTATGAGGCTGGAGGCGGAGACAGGGCTGCCTGCCCTGTGTTATCCCTTGGATGTTGATTAAAGGACTGCTATTTGAGTTTAATTGATATCCTCGTCATCGATCATATTCCGGAGGCAATCCTGACAAATCACAGACCCACAAAAGTAACTTTATTTGGACTTTTACCCTTGTTGTTTTCCGTTTTTCGTTACAGGTTTTTTTCCCACTTGTTCTTTATGGATGCATCACCCGCAAGAATACCACATGTCTCCTCTGATGGAAGCAGGGGAAAGATCACTCGAGGACCATACCAGACTGTTCCTGGTCCAGCGTTCTGACCAGCATCGGACAACGCGACTCCGAGGGATTGTGCCGCTTCTTGGGATGCATGGACACTGGCGAGAAACGGATCTCTGTTCACCGTCTGTCCCGTAGATGACAGTTCCACTCTCGACCCACAGCCCAGCCCACCGTCTCCCCGCGGTGCAGAGCATAAGCACAAGCCCACCGATGGCAGAGAGCCGGAGCCAGCCGCGACCGACGAGCCATCGCATCTAGGAGCGACAGAGCTGAGGATCGCCACAGAGCCAGAGCCTCACGGATCGTCAGACCAGGTGCAAGAGCTGGTTACAACACCCCACACGCGGGATGTTAAAAGCCATTCTGAGTGGGGCCTCACCGCGGGTCTGTCAGTCTCCATTGGCGTTGTGGCTGGAGGATCCCTGTCTCGCTCCAGACTAAGAGTCCAGGACTCACCTTGGCCGTTGAACCAGCGGCTCCACCATGGCTTTGCTCTCTCCTCTCCAACGTGGCCGGGCAGTACACTGGCTCTGCCGGGCTCCCTCGTTCCTCTAGCTTGCTAGCCTCTAGTTAACCCTCCAGGTTATTATTCTGTCCTTTGTTGTTGAAGTTGGAATGAAAGGACTATTTCCGTTTAACCCTTCGTTGTGCGCTATTGTTACAGCCGCGTACCGTGACAGCTAGATTGGAACTACTAATTTTGTACTTAATGCACTTTAATTGTGTGGAAGTAGTGCTGAAGTCCAACTAAAGATATACTGAAGTATAGTTGATTATGCTAAAGTGGAACTATTGCAAATATACTTCATGTACACTTTAAATATCTTACATTTAAACACCGATATTATTCAAAAATCATACAATCCTCATCAATAGTGACATTAAAACAAATTTTCTGCCTTATATTAAAGGGTCATGAACTGCCTTTGTTTTTTTTTTATTTTGTACTGTTCTCTGAGATCCACTTATAATGTTATCAAGAAACAATTTAGAAGTAATAGGCTATTTTCTGTACTGTTTTTGACCCCCCTCATCAGAACGATCTGTTTGAGTAGGTGTGGAGGATTGTAGACTTGGAAGTAAACGCCCACTGCTATGACTGCTAATAGTTGTGTATGATTGACAGTCTACATCTTTCACAGATGGACGCTGCTGTGATTTAGGTTAAAAACACATTTAGTGATCACGTAATAGCCACACTTTTACATCATAGGTTAGATATTTCAAATATGTGTCGTTTTTGGCAGATTGGCTTCAATATAAGTTTTAAGTTCTGAAAATTGGATGTTTTTATAGTACAATGACCTCTTATATTTTAAAAGATCAAGGGAATTTGGTTTCCCATTCAGTCAGTCACGTTCAACGTTACGTCAGTGACTGACGAATTGGGATCTCCCCCGAGAGCCCAATCACCGTGACGTGTTACCAACAAGAACAGACAGTTTGGGTGCGGTTTCGCCAGCGCACCACGCCCCCACGCAGAGAGGGTATAAAAGGAGGGAGAGCGTGCAAACGCACAATCAGCTTTAGCTTCGGAGCCGAGCTTTGACAGGACAATCCCGCGAGGTTGTTCGAGAGAAACAGCTGGCGTTGGTGTGACGGGGTATCAGCGGGGGTTGCCATTCAGGCTGCTGAAACCTCGGCGGGCTGCAGCTTTCATTCTGCGGTCTCGCCGCGACCTTCCCCTGGGCGCTTCAGCGCTTTCACTAAAAGAGTGTTGTTTCCTTCTAAAAGAGCAAATTCTAAAAGAGCTTCACGAGCGACGGGCGTCTTTTTAAAAATTGTTTTCCCGCTCGTGCGTTTCTGGATGTGGTTGTTTCCTGGCTTCATCTGATGGTCATGATTGCTGTGTCTCGTGCCTGGGCTTACAGCTTGCTGAAGCAGCGCTCATGGATGAGTTGTGTTCTCAGTGTGGGAACATGACCATCACGATGTTGCGGTTTAGATACCTCCTCATTAAACGGGGGGGTTATCCCCCTTGCCATGCCCCGCTCTATCTCCTCTGGTTCTCGGAGGGCTACTTTGGTTCACGGTCAGGGAGACCTGAGGGTTACAGTCAGAGCTTCCCCGTCGAGTATGTCTCCACGGGCCTCTCATTCCTCGAGCATGTCGCACCACCTGGTGCTTCCGGACGAGCGTGCTGGGTCTTCGGACAGGGCGGGGTCCAGCATCTTGTGGGGAGCACAGGTGGATGACAGGATGTCGATCGCTGCATTGGAGGGCGAGCTGGGCTCTGGAGATGAGGATTCGGCTGCGCTGCCACCGTCAGGTAGGGTGGCGTTGCCCGAGTCAGATCCAGAACTGACCGCTATGCTTTCCCGGACCGCCAATAGTGTCGGGCTGCACTGGAGGCCTCCACCTCCTCCCGAACGCTCGAGGCTGGATAATTGGTTCCTGGGGGCGCAGGCCGGTCATCGGCAGCCTCCTCCGGTTCCGTTCTTCCCGGAAGTGCATGAGGAGGTCACTAAGTCTGGGAAGGCACCTTTTTCTGCCCGAAACAGACTTGGTGCCTCCTCTGTCCTCACCACCCTCGACGGGGGGGCGGCCCAAGGGTATGTGGACATCCCTCCGGTCGAGCGAGCGATTGCCATGCAGCTCTGCCCGCAAAGGTAGAGGAGAGGAGAGGTAGTCCACGCCTTCCGTCCAGGGCCTGTAAGTTCTCGTACGCTCTGACGGCTAAGGCTTACAGTGCCGCTGGACAGGCCGCTTCCACCCTGCAAGTCATGGCCCTCCTGCATTTCCACCAGGCCAAGGCGTTGAAGCAGTTGCAAGAGGGTGGTGCTGACCCAGGTGTGCTGAAGGAACTGCGCACCGCGACGGACCTCGCGCTTAGGGCTACGAAAGTCACGGCGCAGGCCCTGGGTTTGACGATGTCCACATTGGTGGTCCAGGCGCGCCACCTATGGCTGACCTTGGCGGATATGAGGGAGGCCGACAAGCATCGCTTCCTGGACTCCCCGATATCCCAGGCCGGCCTATTCGGAGAAGCGGTGGAGGGCTGTGACATAACAGTTCTCCGCCGCACAGACAGCAGAGGCTAGGCGTCCGACACATCCGCCACCGCAGCGTACTGCTGTGTAGAAACCCACTCGCAGGTGCAGCCACTCTTCTGCTCGTCGACGAGGTGCGGCCTCCATGCAGGCCCTCCACCTCCGCTCCAGGCGCGGCCACAAAACAGCAGGCCTTCCCCCCAATGCAGCAGCGTGGCGGAGCCGGCCGCACGGAACCGGCGCAGCAAGCCTCGCCCCTGCCAAGCCGGTGACAGAGAACAAAGCAGGCCGGCCGTCACGAGTCGGGCGCCGGAGCCCTGGATCATGCTCTTCAGGAGTATGGTGGACCGCACCACTCCTTCCCCCGGGAGGAGGGGCTGGTGGAGGAATCTTATGTTACCTTTTGTTTTTGTTCCGCACACTGCTGACTCAGCCAGTGGTACCAAAACGTCATTAAAGAGCAGTTTCCTTTGCTACGGGTTCCCCAAGAGGGTGAGGACGGCGCGGAGAGAACCACGGTATCACTCAGCCGGACCACTTACCTCGCTGATGGGCAGCAGGGTCCGGTTCGGGGACGCTATGCCTCCTCACGAGCCCCTGCCCAGCAGTGGAGCCAGGTAATTCGCGCGCTGCGCACTCAGACCCCACCCCGGGACGCGCGGCCTCCCGGGTCGGGTCCCAGTGTTCCACTTCGCTGCCCCACTGCGTGTACGTCGGTGGTCTCCCTAGTCCCGCTTGTTCGGTCGCTGGGGGCCTGGTTAGCGCTCCCCAGGCCTTCTCGCTGGCTCATGAGAACCATCAGATTCGGCTACGCGATTCAGTTCGCCCGGCTTCCTCCCAAGTTCAGGGGCATTCGGTTGACCTCTGTGCCGGACAAGGATGCTCCTGGCTTGCGTGCAGAGATCGCGGTCCCGCCGGCGAAGGACGCGATACAGCCGGTCCATCCAGCCGAGATGAGGTCAGGTTTTTACAACCCATACCTCATCGTACCCAAGAAAGGCAGTGGGCTACGACCAATCCTGGACCTGCGCGTGCAGAACCGGGCCCTTCACAAGCTCCCGTACAGGATGTTGACGCAGAAACACATCTTTCAATGCATCCGTCCTCTCGATTGGTTCGCAGCGGTCGACCTCAAAGACGCGTACTTTCATGTCTCGATTATCCCTCGACACAGACCGTTTCTCCGCATTTGCGTTCGAAGGGCGAGCATATCAGCACAAGGTCCTCCCCTTCGGGCTATCCCTGTCGCATCGTGTCGTCAACAAGGTCGTGGAGGCAAGCCCTAGTTCCATTGAGGGAATCGCGGGCTTCGCATCCGTTCTCACTACCCGACGATGGCTCATACTGGCCAGTACCGAGCGCGTTGGGCGAACCACAGGGTATGGTGCCTCAGTCCACCTCAGCCGAGTGGGGCTTAGCGGGTCAATGGGGAAAAGAGCCAAAACTCTCCCCGGTGCAGAGGATCTTTTTTCTCGGCATGGAGCCGGACTCGGTAAACCTCTCGGCACGTCTCTCAGTAGAACAAGCACAGTCGATGCTGAACTGCCTGGGGACCTTCCAGTGCAAGACGGCGGTTCCACTGAGACAATTTCAGAGGCTCCTGGGCATATGGCATCCGCAGCCGCTGTCAAGCCGCTCGGGTTGCTTCATATGAGACAGCTTCAGCATTGGCTTCACGACCGGGGCCCGAGATGGGCATGGCGACACGGCAATTACCGGGTTTCTGTCACCCCGTTCTGCCGTCAGACCATCAGCCCGTGGACAGATCTTGCCTTTCTTCGGACAGGAGTATCCCTTGGGCAAGTATCCAGGCATGTTGTTGTGACAACAGATGCCTCCGCCAGGGGCTGGAGTGCCATGTGCAATGGAAATGCAGCTGCAGGGCTCTGGTCGGGGCCCCAACTGCAGTGGCATATCAACTACCTCGAGTTGCAAGCAGTATGGCTGGATCTGCGCCGCTTCAAATCGCTGCTACACGACAAGCAAGTACTGGTCCGTACGGACAACACTGCAACCATTGCGTACATCAACCACCAAGGCAGTCTACGCTCCCGTCACATATCGCAACTCGCCCGCCATCTCCTCCTATGGAGTCAGAAGCATCTGAGGTCGCTTAGCGCCGTTCACATCCCAGGCGAGCTCAATCGGGCAGCCGACGAGCTCTCACGTCAGCCCGCCCTTCCGGGGAGAATGGCGACTCCACCCCGAGACAGTCCAGCTTCTTTGGAGACGCTTTGGGGACGTCAGGTAGGACCTGTTTGCTACCCACCACACCACCAACCCCCACGACCGATGATATCACGTCCCATTGCCAGTGGTTTCATCCCTGGCCGAGGGATCCCTCGGCACGCGCACGCCCTTCTTCGGGTGCAGCGGCCTCGGGGCCTTCTTTCCCTACGAACCCCCCCCAATAGGGTGTTCCCCCCGTGAGCTCGAGGTACTTCGACACCGCCCGACACGGCCATCAGGTTCAGGGAGGACGAGGAGCAGGTCTTTTTAGTGGCTCCATATTGGCCCAGCAGGACCTGGTTCCCAGAACTCATACTCCTCACGACAGCCCCTCCCTGGCCAATCCCTCTGAGGAAGGACCTTCTTTCTCAGAGACGGAACACCGCGGCCGCGCACCCTCCCCACCGAACCCGCGTCCAGACTTGTGGAATCTCCACTTATGGTCCTTGGACGGGACGTGGAGGTTCTAGGTGATCTACCTCCAGCGGTAGTGAACACCATTGCTTCAGCTAGAGCCCCATCTACCAGACATGCCTACAGGCTGAAGTGGAACCTGTTCGTAGATTGGTGCTATTCCCGCCGGGAAGACCCCCGTAGATACCCGATCGCAGTCGTGCTTTCTTTCCTGCAGGATGGCTTGGAGCGACGGCTGTCTCCCTCCACCCTGACGGTCAGACTGCGCCCTGCCGCCCCCCCATCTCTTTACCCGCTTGCCCGTGACAGACCCTAACACCTCGGTAGCTCTACACGTACGCGCCGCCCCCACAGCCACGACCTGATCATCAGGTTTCTCAGAGGGGCGAGGAGGCTGAATCCTCCGCGCCCTCATCTGTTACCCTCTTGGGATCTCCCCTTGGTCCTTACGGCCTTGAAGGAGGAGCCCTTCGATCCTCTGCAGTCAGTAGAGCTTAAGGTTGTGTCATTAAAGACAGCGCTCCTCACCAAATTGGCCTCGGTCAAGAGGGTAGGGGAACTGCATGCATTTTCGGTCGACGATTCATGCCTAAAATTCGGTACGGGTAACTCTCACGTTGTCCTGAGACCCCGGCCCGGATATGTGCCCAAAGTTCCCAACACGCCTTTCAGGGATCAGGTGGTGAAATTGCAAGCGCTGCCCCGGGAGGAGGCAAACCCAGCCATCGCTCTGCTCTGTCCCAATCGCGCTCTGCGCATTTCAGTGGGACGTAAGGGAGCTTCAGGGACCTCAGACAATAGCTCTTTGTGCTTGGAGGCCAGCAGAGGGGGAAAGGCGTCTCCAAACAAAAGACTGCACGGGTTCAGTGGAGCTATAGTCTTGGAGTACCAGGCCAACGTTAAATGCCACCTCGGAGTGAGAGCTCCTTCTACGAGAGGAGTGGTCTTCTGGCATTGGAGCGGGGCGCCATCAAATAAGCAGAACATCTGTAGAGCCGGCTGGGAGACGACCATAAAACTGTGTTGCGAGATTCTATAATTCCCGGGTAGAGACCGTTTCCTCTCGTGTATCGCCCAGGTAGGCGTAACACGGACATGTCGGTGTCGATCCGCTGCTGCGCCATTACCCTCATACGGAAGGATACAGTGCGCTATTGTGCTCCTTCATCAGTTCCCACTGGCGACCAGGGTGGAGTTACTCAAGCACCCTCGGCGGTCAGGCGGGGAGTGAGCGCCAGACGCCCAGGGCTCAGCAATAGGGGTGCCTGCCCCAAGGTCCAGCCCTTGTGATCGGGCTAGGGGGCCCGTTGTGGGTAGTGAGGACCCCTTCGGGGGTGATCCCATGTGTGTATTCTTCCATGGTACGGCTCCCCTCAAGGTAAGCCCGTGTTTTTCCCTGGCAGTCGTTCACTGCCATTTCTGCAGTGTAGTGATCTCACCCCAGGTGGGTTGAGCCTACCGCAGAGACTTCCATATGTAGTACTACCCTGGGCCAGTCCATATGTGTAATTACACATGATACCTCCTATGTGCGGGATATGGCTTCCGTAGCATCCCAACTGGGTACACTTTCCCAGTGTTATCCAATATCCCACTGTACGGAACAGCAGCCTCGGACACCTCTGCCTAAGCCCTGTCCTATCTTCCGCCCCAACTGGTGTGGGGGGACTTGCCGGCTTCCGCAGGGCACTGGAGGGGTCAGCAATAGTGGCGTTTTCCAAACGGATCCCAATTCGTCAGTAACGTAGAACGTGACTGACTGAAAGGGAAAGTCTAGGTTACTTGTGTAACCCTCGTTCACTGAAGGAGGGAACAGAGACGTCACGCCCCGTCGCCACAGCTCCTGTACCACCGCTGAACGGCCGGGTCATCGGCTCGGCTCTCAGCGGAAAAACTGATGTGCGTTTGCACGCGCTTTCCTTTTATACCCGCGCTGCGGGGCGTGGTGCGCGTGGCGAAACACGCACGCCCACTGTCATTGGATTGTTTAGTTACACTCGAAGGTGATTGGGCTCTCGGGAGAGATCCCAATTCGTCAGTCACAACTGACATAACATCTCCGTTCCCTCCTTCAGGGAAAGAAGGTTACATACGTAACCGAGACGTTCTCAGTTCATGTAACATTTAAGAACTGTTGTTATGTGCACAAGTAGTCCCAAAGGAAAGTTTAATCCCCCTTCTTAATTTTACTATCAGTAAGTCTCGAGCAGTAGTAAGTAAATAGGTTAAAGGGGTCATATGATGCTATTTTTTTTTTTCCTTTCTCTTTGGAGTGTTAAAGCTTAAAGTTAAAGCTCTTGGTGCTTAAAGAAGATCTGTAAAGTTGCAAAGACTAAAGTACTCAAATCCCAAGAGATATTGGTATAAAAAGTTTCAGAGTCAGCACCAACGCCTACCTGAAACGACCTCGTTCTAAACTGACCCAAACATATCTAAGTCACGAAGGGGGAAGCTTTGCATACGCCGCCCAAATTTTCATGAAACGACAGGTAGGCGTAACTTTGTATCACTGTACTATGGTTGTTGCTGCCGCCGCACCATGTCGTGAAGGCACTGGGTGTTTCGTTGTGAAAGCATAAATAATTTGTTTGGGCCATTCAAAAAAGAGGATGTATCCGCGTAGTAATGGCCACTAGAGTGATCCCATGATGGTCGCTAATGACAATACATCAACTTCGCGCTGTGGATCGCCCGATCGGCTTTCACCGTGACGAAGCGGAGTCCACCCCCGGGTCGTCACATGTGGTTGCCGCAAAAGCCCGCCCACAGCCGCTCATCTAGCTGCCGGCCTCTGTTTACCTAGGCTCCGTGTTGTGACGCTGTGTGCTTTGTTGTGAAAGCGAAAGTACTTTGTTTGGTCTTCCCAAAGAGGACAAGACTAGAAATCAGTGGTTAAGTTGTTAACACTGTTCCAGAACACTTCAACCAAATATTCCGATGTGTCCAGACGCATTTTATGGAGGAAGGTTTCCTGATATGGAAGAGTAGACTAACATGCGGCTGTTCTGATTCACAGAACTGTAAGTACGGTTTTTATTTTAAATAATTTGCACTGACGATTCAACGAGAGGTTTTGCAAACAAAAACAAAAGCAGTGTAGAGTAGCGCTTATTGCTTGTAATTTATCCGATCACAAATACAGACATGGTTTTATGTTTACGCGGCAACGATGCAACGCAAACACGTAAAAATATAGTATAAGTCATTATAATCCCGTAATTATGTCCCCACTGGATGCAAACAAATGCCTCGTTTATAATGGGTTTTAATGTTTTCGTTGCTCGTCGCCTACGGACGGACAGGGCATCATCACAGTATGGTAGGGGCACAACATTTTCATCACACGCTTGAGGTATTCAGCCAATAACAACGCACTGGATAGCTGGCCAATCAGAGCACAACTCGCTTTTCAGAACATTGAGCTTTGTAAAAATCGACGCGGGCATATAGAGGAGAAACAATAATGTACAGTTATGTGGAAAATAATGTGTTTTTTAACCTTAAAACGCATAAAAACATTTCATTACAGCAGATACACAAAATAATGTTCTTTTTAGCACATCATATGACCCCTTTAATAGATGAAACTATACTTAGTTTATTAGTATTATACGTAGCCGATTTGAATTTTATTTTATGAGGAAAAATTCTTATTTATTCCAATTACCATCATGTGGATAATGTGACAAATGTCTATGTCCAATAATGATGTGCCACAAAGCACTGTTAGTTGCGCAGAAAGATATTTCATTCATCTGACATCTCCAACAGTGGGAGGTGGATGAGCTGACTAAATCATTCTAGATCAGCGTTTTTCTAATCCTTGTTTTGGAGTGGCCCAGCATTGTGTATTTTGGTTGTCTTCATTATCTGACACACTTGAATACACTTACCAGCCCATTAGTGGAGAAGTGAACTGGGTAGATTATTTTGTATATGTATATAGTAGGCTCAAAAATGAACTTTATGTATCTTTTTCCTCATACATGATTGGCCTATATTGCCATTGAATGGTTTACAGTGTTTTTACACTTTTGCTATGTTACTAAACTATGGTCCACCACTGAGAAAACAACGTTTTAAAAGGAGTGTACTCATTAAAACGGAATCTACTATACAAAATGTTGACATAACTAGACCAAGTTTACCAGGTTCATGTCTTTGAAATGTTAAAAGCTATTCAATCATTTTAAATACAATGTGAAAAAAGTGAGCAGATTCCTCTTGGGACCTCTCATAACTAAGACAATGATGTGCTGTATGATAGTCTGAGATACTGTTGCATGAATTCACCTTTCGGTCAGACTGTGCTGGTAATTCTTAGTTATCTGGATGTATTTTTAGCACAGAGAGACAAGCTGATTTCTTGGTCCAACTCCATTGATATCCTGAAAATCCATTAGGCCTCACAAAAATGTGGTTTGACCAAGATAAGACATAAAATGACTCAGCTCTGACAGGAAGTAAACATATTAATGATGATTTGACATGCTCTTGACTGGCAATTAATTTAAACACCATTTCCAATGACATTCTGACTTAGTTCACAGTGGGTGTGATGGCTGAGTGTACCAAACTTTTTTTTTTCTTAGTTATATGGTGGTCGTCTTAATGGAAGTAGAGCAAATATTGCACTTATGCTTTGTCACATACACACACGCACACAATGTAGTCAGTATTTTGTAATTACTGTTATGTATAAAAAAAATCTGAAAGGTTCCCACAGAGGACAATTACAGAACAAAGGGGGCATAGTAAAAATGACTGATGACCATACTCAATTCACATGACATTAATTGCCAGTAGCCTACAGGAATTTGCAGGGAGATTAAGGACATTATTGAAATTCAAAATTAATTTATTTAGGCCATTGCTGATGTCTTGTGTCTTATAGACTATAGTTACAGTAAATATTGGGGGCAGTAGCATAAGCACAGCAACTTTTGATTGTGTCATATGAGCTAGTCTGACCAACTAGTTAGTCACTAGTTGTCACTAGTAATTAGTCTCTTTTTAGATTCAAATTAGAAGTTTTTACTGTATGTAACTGACCTACATAAAAATGTCTAATTTGAATAATAAATAAATAAATGACTAACCAAGATGACTAAGCGGCTTATGCAACTGGCCGCTATATATCTATGAACTTTTATTTGTGTAGGTTTTTATTAAAGATAGTAGGACGAGTGAGAATTGAGAATTTTTAAATAAATCTCTTGATGATTAAGTGACTGACTCATAATAATCAGATGGTCAATGCATTCAAAAGACTCAATGAATCAAAATTGTGTGTTATATCACTGAGGATCAATCTGGAATATGAATAATGTAGTAAAGAAGATAATGGACAAAATGCTTATAAAAATAATCTTACTAAAAATTAACTGAGCAGTGGAGGTATTTATTGGGTTATTTCACAAAAATTGAGAATGTTGAGTAATTGTACTGGGTCCATGCATGATGTGTCAAAAATTAACTAATACATGTTTGTTTTGAGTTCTTAGTCAAACCATATATATATTATATATATATAATATATATTATATATAGTTTTTTTTTTTTATGATTTCTCTTCATTGTCTAATGACATTAAGGTTACGTCCACCAAGGCCAGCGCTTTCCCTATCCGATCTTTTCCCCCCCCTCATCTCAAGATATATCTGCATCTACACGAAACCACAAAACCGACACAAAACGATGTAGCATACATGCCAGACCAGTATGTGGTGTTGTAATTCTGCCACAGAGATACACTAAAATGGAGAAGAAGACTTGGACTATGCACATAAACCTTGCACGCGATATTCAAACGAACATGGAACAATACATTTATTAATCTGTGTTAATGTTAGTTAATAAAAAGACAATCGTTCGGTGTTTGTTCATGTTTTTGTTGCTGTTACGTGACGTAGCCATGTCTGACTTGGGGCGAGATGTGGCGTGATGACATTTTTTCACAAAATATATGGATTGGCTGTACACACAAAAACGCAAGGCTATCCACTCTGGGAACTGGTTTTAAAAAATAGCGGTTTCAGGCTCCCAAAATGCTGAATCCATCTGGACTAAACACCAATGCGATACAATTTTTTTATGTATAGAGCTAAATGCGTCTCCGTGTGGACGGGGGGAAAAAATTTAACTTTAATAAGAATGCCACAGCTTTTTCATGTGAATTTCAGCAAAATTTTGTTTTAGCTTTTAAATTGCAGTTTCTATTCTTGTACCTTGTACCTATTCTTGTATACTTTCCCTTATTCTATTTTTGCTGATTGAGTTTACAAAACTAAAAAAAAAAAAAAACTGCATTTCCCAAAAGCTAACTATAGTCGTTAATTCCTCTATTGGTAACGACGGGACTCGTGAACATAGTTGCTTTTGGGAAACTCACCCCTGAATGATTCATTCACAAATTTGACTTATTTAGTTTTTGAGGTCAACTCAGTAAATAAGGCCACAGCAATTAACAGCTAAGTGAATAACGACTTACGTTTTGCTGTTTATCACAAAGTTTTCATAACAAATTGGCGTATACTTCACAAGTCATATGGAATACAAACTTGATACTTTCATGCTGCTTTTGTATACTTTTTGACTCTTTAACACCTCAGTCCTCATTGTTAGTGCGACAAAATTTCCCAAAGTCATGCGTTTAAAAGGGTGAACTAAACATTTAAGGCCAAACCCACACTTTTGACACCCGGAGTGCATCTATGATAACTAAAATGTTGCCTAGCTTTGCTAGGTCAGTAGCTTTTGAAACAGAGCTTTTGTTTTCCTACATCTGAATGAGATACTGCAATGGTGGCACATTGAGAGCCACTCACGTTCTTCTGGATGGCAGTGGTCATCGTTTAAAGCCATGAGAGCAGTGAAGTGTGTGATGAAGAGCTGTAGCCTGAGTCATTCCCTCTCTCTCTTGGTTTCTGTGGAAATATATTCCTGCACTCGGCTCTAATATTCCTAATAGTTCCACAGCTCTTTTCCCTTTTCTGTCACATGCGTTCTAAATCCCTCCGCCAGCCTATTTTCATCGATTCTCATATCCCTGAATGGCTTTTTGCTAATTGAATAGCAACACACACACACACACACACAGCTGTCGCTGACATGAATTTTTGAGGTGGATCAGGTTAAAAAAACGGATATGTTTATTGATATTTATTTATATAATTTTCTCATCATAGAATGCTGAAAGCGAGGGATTACATTTTCAAGAGAAAATTGCGTATTCATTACTTTTTTTATTCTATCCTGCGTGTACCTTCTTATTTTTATGTTTTTCTCTCAAGTGACTTCATTCAGTGGCACTATGCAAAGCTATTTTCAATTTCACTCATATGTCACTTCATTTGGCAGGGAAAGACTTTAGTAGTTTTTGTTTTGACATGCCGGATATATCTACACCTGCATTCATAAGGTGAGCATTCACTGTGACTAATCATCATCACTAATGTTCGTTGGAGAGGTAAGGCATATAATATTGATTCTTGTTTGTTTATTTTTTTAAGAATTGTATCCAAATTACCTGCACTTTGCATTCACTTAATGAGAATACATTATAAAACACTTGAATATCACACACACCTGCTTCAGTTAATCCATAGACGTGCATTTGTGGGTGCATCACTTCTATCTACATCTATACCCTTACCAAAAAGTGGTATACTTCAAGTTTATTTTATTAAGTATACTTAAGTAAAGTTCAAGTATATTTTTAAGTATACTTTATGTAGCAAGTATACAAATATCAGTGTACTAGTAGTATACTTGTAAGTGTACTACTTCAATACTTGGTACTAAATTGGCCCATTTTCTAGTATATAAAAGTATACTTTAAAAAGTATAACAGTAGTAAACTTTGAGTAAACAACTAGTTTACATCAAAATGTTTAATTTGTACCGCAACTATACTAAAAGTGAACTTATATGTATACTGATAGTTTACTAATTAAATATTTGTAGTAGCATTTTAGTACACTTTGAAGTATAATCTCAGTAAACTACTAGTTTAGTAGTTTTATACTGCAAGTATACTCGTAAGTTTTCTTTAAGTGAACTTTACATCATACTTTAATGTCCCTATTTAGGTTTATTTATTAATTTGTATATATTTTGTTATATGTATATCTGAACATACAAAACACCAAAAAAGAACAGGGTATCTGCTTGTAAACAAAAGCATTTTATTCTAGCTTCGTGCATTCTTTTTTTTAAACACTTGAATGTGGTAAGTTCCATTAAAAAAATAAAGAAATAAACAACATTTCGAACAAAAAGCTGAAAAAAGACTATGAATTGGATTCAGAATGATAATCAAAACGTAGATAAAGTCGATCAACACCCCAAAGCTTGACAGTCATTATTACCTCTTCATTGGTCGACATAACATCAACTTTAAACAGTTTTTATGCTGTTTTATGTCTAATGATCGTGTTAGTTTACATGTGGAAGCATCTGTTGTTTCTGTTTCTTTTTCACTTGTGTTTTTTGGAAATTCTGTAGAGAAAATGTGTACTAGCGCCCCCTACCGTATAACCATGAAAACATGGATTCTAGGAGCACAATTATAGCTAAAACATATTTAGACTTTTTCTAAGTATAAGTCAAGTATACTTAAATGTCATTTTAAGTATATTTCTGAGAAGTACATAAAAAGTAGACTAAATGTATACTTTCCTATTTTTAGTTTAAAAGAAGTATACTAATAGCAGACTTGAATAAACTTATTTTTCGTAAGTGTAACAATGCCATACTTTTATTGCTCACATTTATAGTTGAGGTAGTTATCAACCATCTTGCAAAAGTAGCAGCCACCTTGTTGTCTTCAATCCTCTTCTTAGAGGGCCACTGTCCTGCAGAATTTAGCTCCAAATCTAATTAAACACACCTGAACCAGATAATAAAGGTCTTCAGACTCACTAGAAACTTCTAGGCAAGTGTGTTGGTGCTGGTTGGAGCTAAAATTTGCAGGACACTCCAGAAGCAGGATTGGACACCACTGACAGTAAACATACCATCAACTGCCAAGAAAGCCCTAGAAACCATTTTGAACACCTAGCAACTGCTAGGCACACTCTAGCTTCTACTTTTTAACACCTTATAAACCACCTAGAACACCTTAGCATTAGCAACCACATAGACAATCTTAATCGCAAACAGAAAAGTTAATCAACCATCCAGAACACCGTAAGAAACCACTACAAGCTTGGCTCAGCGTCGGCGGCGGCGCACGGGGGGGGGGGCCATCTCGGTCACTGTGCCCCCTCACCTCTGGTGCCGTCTCAGTAGTGGGCGCCCTGATTTTAGTCGTGGGGCAAGGTACTGCCCTGGGAAGGTTTCCCAGGCTGTTAAATACACAGATTAAAAGCGAAATATTTTCATTTCGGTTCGTTCTTAGCAAAAAACAAAAAAAAAATTTAATTCAGGTTATGCAGAGCGAAATAAGAACGGTGCTGCATTTAGAAATAATTCTTATTAACTTTGCTATTATTCTTGAATTTTCAAACTGGTAACACTTTGCACTTTCGAATTATGCCTTTACTGTATGACCAAAAATGACGGAGTAGTCTATTTTATGTTTCAGCTGTTTGATCGCGCCGGCGCCTCGCGTGCACTCTAAGCTACTGCATTAATTGGAAACAGCGCAGCCGTTCTCCGTGCCGTTCGGCATGAGACACGGTCCACTGTGGCATATTTTTGCTCATTATGATATTTTTCCGTCGATACTGGAATGCGCGTGAACTACAAAGCCTATTTTACCTAATAAGGCTAATAGTTTAGCTTCAGCTACATCACGAATATGGACACATTTGGATTTGTGCCTGAGAGAAGTAAGCCCAACTTTACCTTACGGTTCTTTATAAATTAATTTGTGTCGGCATGTTTATTGCTAAGCATATATTATTATATACTGCAATTATATTTATCCATTATAATTATATATTTTAAAATTCTTATTCTGTTCTCTGATACGGTTAAATTTAAATGATTTGTTATAAAGTTAGGGGAACTAAATTATCCTATAGTGTTCACAATGTTGTCCTTAACCCCATTATTTAGAAAATGTGTCAATAATGCAAAATGACAATAGTAAACACAAATTTTTCAGTTAAAGGCATTCATCATTGAATTCAGTGATGTCTCATCCCCAGTGCAGTTTCAAATAGTACTTTGAATATCTTTGCCAAGCCAGAGGCGACCAGTGCAGGACCCAAAACGCCCATCGTGCCAGAATGGAGAAAAACCTGGGGAGAAACGGCTCAGTCCGGGGCCAGTTCTGTCTCCTCTTCCAGAAAAACCACATTCAATTCCAGCTGGAGCAAAGTCGATTGTGCAGAGTAACCTCATCGGTTCCTGTTGTCCCTTGTCCCCGCCGGTGGTCGTCTGAGACAAGGTCTTTATTGGGGATCTGTATCTGGGGCTCATCTATTTGTCCTGGTCTCCGCTGTCTTTCAGGGCTGTAGAGGTCATCTCTAGATCCACTATCTGGACTGGATACGGACTGGATCGAGGTGACTGCAGTGACCATCTTATCTGGATACAGACTGGATCTGGTGGCAACGGTGACCTCGGAATAAGAGAGAAACTAATGATTAAGCGTAGATGCCATCTCTAGTGATGTACACTTACATCGGTTGTTATGGAAAGTGTTTTGGTTCCGGTTGACCTAATTAATGCATCTTAAAAATCCTTTAACGGATTTGAATACGGATTGAACAGATAGCAACAGAGTCTGGGCCAAATCGTGTTTACATTCACTTCTGGCTTTTTTGTCTTGATTGCAAATGTTTTTTGTTGTTTTTTTATTTACGATGGATAATTAAAACAAAAATCAAGAGTGTGTATTTATAACATCAATTACTAGACCTACATTCTTTTTTTCAGAAATGGAAGTAACTCAAAATGTTGTGTGTTGTAATTTAAATATTTTTATCTATAGGCCTATACAGCAAAACTACAGAGCTTCAGTAGGATTAGTTTATCTTTGACAAACACCCCTTCATATCAAACTAGGCTATATGTTATTAAATTGTACATAGGCTATATATCAGATTATTTTATTTACAAGTTTCATGTTTGTGTTTATCCCATTTTTTCCCCCGTTGCATCTGAAAATTACTTTCAGGAAAATTTTTTTTTTCAAAGCAGCCCCCCCAAAAAATTGTGCCTGCCCCCTCACTTTGTGCGCTCTGGCGCCGACCCTGGCTTGGCTATAATATTATTTTGAAAAGGCTTTTTCAAAAATTGCAAAAATTACAAAAGCGTGTTTTGGCAAACTTCAATTTTGCTCAATCACATTTGCCACATAATTCTAAATCCATGTCCCAACATTCTGCATATGTGGGTTTCTATGAAGATAATGTGACTTTATTCTTCTGCCAATTAGTGATAACACATCTGTCTGTTCTGCAGGAGGAAGCCCATCACACCAACTAACACTGCTGGAAACATTTCTTCCAGCTGTTCAGAACAGAAGATTCTCAACTCTTAGAAGGCAGATGCACTGTATAAATCCCTGAGGGGAAGTTCAGGAGTAATGAGCAGTCTTAGCAGAGGATGGTTTCTATCTGTTGACCTCTAGGTGTTGTGCCCAGCATGCATTTACTGCCTCACTCAGCCTAAACTCAGCCCAAACGGGACTGAAACCCAAAATCCTTGGTTCAGATGGCCTATGTCTTATGCAATAAGCCAACAGGGCTTACAGCATGCTACAATACCAAGCCACAGTCAATCACAGCAGTACACTTTTCCATATTCAGGAGCTCGCAGCCAGCAGTGAATGTTTACCCAACAGCCTGCACTGACTCAGAGTGTTTACCTATCAGTGTGCTGCTTGAAGCTTATCGTGGAGTCTCCAAAAGATGCAATAGACTCTGAGTTCGCTGAAGGTTGTGTTAAGTGTTATCACAACTGTGAAAGTTGTAATAAGTGTTGCACATGTAATACTACCAGACTTTGAAAGTATTACATGTGCAACTTGGTACTTTATTATTCATGAACAAAAGAATACCTTTAACGTGTGGCAAAAGGGGAGAATCATGGAAAACAGGATTATATGCACACCGCCTGGCCAAATAAAAAAAGGATTTAAATAAGCAAATACTGAAATGTTTAGGATGCAAAACTGATGTAGTGTGTACCCATGTCCATATTCCAGGATGACAATACCAAGATTCACCAGGCTCAATTTCTGAAACAGTGGTTCAGTGAGCATGAGGAATCATTTTCTTGTATGAATTGGCCACCACAGAGTCCTGGGCTTAACCTCATTGAGAGTCTTTAGGATGTGCTGGAGGTGACTTTACAGAGTGATTCGATTCTTCCATTGTTAATACAAGATCTCAGCCAAAAATTAATGCAGCTCTTGATGGAAATAAATTGTGTGATGTTGCATGATGTTGTCGAAACAATGCCATAATGAATGCACAATATAATCACAGCTAAATGCAGTCCAATGAAATATTAAACTGTGTCACTTTTTTTTTTTTTTGGACAGGCAGTATAACATCTATAAAGTGTATGCCAAACACTTTCAATGGGTTTAAGGTCAGGACTCTATGGTGGCTAATTTCTCACAAATTGAGCCTGGTGAATCTTGGTATTGTCATCCTGGAATGGGTACGACATAATATTCCTCAAGTAATTATGCGAAAATAAGGCTTTATTAATCGAAACTTTGGACCTGTAAATCATAATTTGTGTGGAAAGGAATAAAAGTTTTTTTTTTTTTACTGCCTCTAGTGTTCATTTCAACTGGAAACTGCAGCGATTTGTATGTATAAGTACTTTTTTGAGTTTAGCAGAAATGTAGGTAGAGGCACGTGTTTCCAATGAGCCTATGTTGTGCAGTTCTCAAGCAAAACAGAGCTGGTGAAGCCCTTGCCATGCTGGGGAACCAGAAACTTGGCCTAGTCTGTTATAAGCTAAAGACCCTTCCCAAATACCATCCTCATCCCTTGTGGTACCACAATTTGTTGACTAAAAATGTTACAAAGGTTGTAGACCCAACATAGCACAATCCCATAGTCTCATTTATGTATCTACACTAGTTTCTACAATAGGTGAGACTGGTCAGTCAAGCACTTATTGGTTTGTTCAACTGTAATGGTCAGAGTCAGGGTGGAAAATGGGCATGAAAATTATCACAAAAAAAAGAAAATCTTGACTGTAAATCTGTAAATATTTTGTGATAGGGAATACTATATACAGTATTAATGTATTACTTAAACCCATTCACCCACACATAACATGTATAATGGCCTTAAGGATTTCCAACACAGACACCTGCATACATGCACACACAAGCATTCCTTCCAAGATCCGGCTCCAGTCAGCAGTGTACAGCCGCATGTGGGTGTCATGAATCACTCTAATAAATCTAATAAATACATCAGGAAGTGAGCAGCATACGTTAGGGGATTAGTAACACACGCTGCTCGCTCCGTTCACTGATCCAGATCTAGTTGTGTGTGGGTGAGTGTGTGTGTGTGAGTGTGCGTGTGTGTGTTTGTGTGTGTTTGTGTGTGTGTGAGTGTTTGTGTGTGAGAGTGTTTGTGTGTGAGTGTGTGTGGTGTGTGTGTGTGTGTGTGGTGTGTGTGGAGTGTGTGTGTGTGTGTGAGTGTGTGTGTGTGAGTGTGTGTGTGTGAGTGTGTGTGGGTGGGAGAGAGAGAGAGTGAGTGTGTGTGTGTGTTGTGTGTGTGTGGTGTGTGTTGTTGTGTGTCGTGTGTGTGTGTGTGTGAGTGTGTGTGTGAGTGTTGTGTGTGTTTTAGTGTGTGTTTTAGTGTGTGTGTGGAGTGTGAGTGAAGTGGGAGTGCGTGTGTGTGAGTGTGTGTGTGAGTGTGAGTGTGTGTGTGTGTGTTGTGTGTGTGTTGTGTTGTGTGTGTGTGGTGTGTGTGTGTTGTGTGTGTGTGTGTGTTTGTTTGTACATCATTTGTGTGTGTGTGTGTGTGTGTTGAGTGTGTGTGTGTTTGTGTGTGTTTGAGTGTGTGTGTGTTTGAGTGATTGTGTGTGTGTGTGTGTGTTTGTGTGAGAGTGTGAGTGTGAGTGTGTGTGTGTGTGTGTGTTTGTGTTTGTGTGTGTATGTGTGTGTGAGAGAGTGTGAGTGTGTGTGTGAGTGAGTATGAGAGAGAGAGTGTGTGTGTATGAGAGAGAGAGAGAAAGAGAGAGATAGAGTGTGTGTGTGTGAGTGTGTGTGAGATAGAGTGTGTGTGTGTGTGTGTGTGTGTGTGGGTGTGTGGGTGAGAGAGAGTGAGTGTGAGAGTGGGGGTGTGTGGGTGTGTGTGTGTGTGTGTTGGGGTGTGAAAGTGAGTTGTGTGTGAGTGTGTGTGTGCTTGTGAGTGTGTGTGTGAGTGTGTGGAGTTAGAGTGTGGTGTGTGTGTGTGTGTTGTAGAGTGAGTGGAGTGTGTTGTGTGTGTGTGTGTGTTGTGTGGGTGTGTGTGTGTGAGTGTGAGTGTGTGTGTGTGATAGTGTGAGTGTGTGAGTGTGAGTGTGAGTGTGAGTGTGAGTGCCGTGTGTGAGAGTGAGTGAGTGTGTGTGAGAGATTTTTAAATATTTTGTTACTCATAGTTAATATATATAATTATATATACTGTCCTAATAGATATACACACACACACACACACTCTAGGAGATATATCTATTATATATATATATAATTACATGTTATTTTTATTATGATTTTATTATAGATTAGAAACTATGTGACTAATATTGTAAGCTATGTAAATTGAAAAATAGTAAGCTTAGAAATAATTTTAATCATTAAGCAAATCATTTAGTTACTCATAGTTTACTTACAGTCTGAGTGATGCACATCAGCTCTGGAGCTCCAGCTGCCTCTGACTCTACAGTCTGCTCTGATCACACACGCTCTACACATCTCTGATAGCAGGACTGGTGTGTTCACTTCACACTTCACAATCTGTCCGCTCACATCTGCCGGGCTAATCTGACCAAAGCCATTGAATCCGAAGCCAAACCAATGCATTGAGCTATCATAAAGAGCGCACGCGCTTACACACAGTTAAGTTCCATCAGGAACGCCATGTGTCTTCTGTCAAAATAAAACTCACGTTGCGATTAAAAATAAAATACAATCTATAATAAAAGTTTTATGACTGAAATACAGTGCGTTTCATATTATATCGTATTACATCATATTATTTTATATTATATCATAAAACCTGAATCCATTGACCAGATACAGAACTTTAATTTTGAAATCCGTCCCGTTTTGTAACCGGAAGCGCGTCACGACTTCCGGCTTCGCTCTGTTTCCATGGCGGATCTGAGAGCTGCTGTCACTTTCGACCGTAAATAACACACAAATACTATAATTTACACTGATTTCACTCCGCTTACCGCACGATCAACATTGAGGCTTCGGCTTCAGCAGCCTTGGAGCGCCATGGGGGGGGGGGGGGGGGATGGGGGGGGGGGGGGGGGGGGGGCGGGGGGGAGGGGGGGGGGGGTAGGGGTTATTGTATGAAATAAAGCACTTTAAGGAAAGTCACGGCTGTGTGCAGAGTTCAGCGTCCAGGTGCAGGTTTCAGATTCATCACCTTTAAATGTGTTTAAAATGTTGTGTTTGAAATGTCTCTTTCATTAAGAACCAGTAGTTTAGGGTCTTTATTTTTACATACACTGAAAATGAGTCTCGGTTTATTGACTTTAGTAAAGGTTTTTGGGAAGAATAGGTGATGTGTGCTAGTGCTGTTAGCCATATCTGATCTGAACCGAATCTGGTTTAATTTCTATTCTGAGTCTGATCTGAATTTATAGTTATGTCTGATTTAATGTCTGTTCTGTCCTGATTCAGAGTATGATTTAATATCAGGTCTTAAACTGAATCTGAATCTGATCGGATCCTAATTGGGTTTCATCTGAATCATATCCATATTTAATCTCTCTTCTGTTCTGATTCAGAATATGATTTAATATCTGTTCTCAGTCAGAATCTGTCATATCTGATCCCGATCCGAATCTGATTGCATTTAAATTCTGAGTCTGATCTGAATCTGCTGTCATATCTGATATGGATATGATTTGACATCGGTTCTGAATCTGATCTTCTGACGTGATGTCTTTTTTCTGCATGTTTTTATGGTTTTTGAGGGCTGTGAACTCCACACCCTTCTTCACAGCCCTGCCCAGGTTTCTAACGGGTTTTAAAATGATGTGATGAATCTGTCTATAAACCTCTGATCTCAATGTCCTGCATGATTAATCAGATTCTTCCCTTTCTTTCTGTAGCGATGGCGTCTCTGTCCGAGGAGGTGTTATTGGTGGTGAAGAGG